>OZ026616.1:28227574-28650074 GCA_964020975.1 Hermodice carunculata | reverse complement strand
TTTGAGCCCAACATGATCAAAATTAGATAAAAATTGACCAACTTATGGCTACATGAAAATTTCTAAGGCCCAGAAGACCTTGACTTTTGACCTTAGCTTTGGCCTTTAGATGTCACATGTAAATTACGAAAATGTGCAGTGTTACAATACCTTCAATTTTGGTCCAACATGGCTAAGATTGGATGAAAATTGACAGAGTTCTGGCTGGGAGAAAATTTCAAGGTCCAAATGACTTTGACCTATGACCTTTAGAGGTCACAAGTAAATTACAAATTAAAATGTGCAGTGTTACAATACCTTCAATTTTGGTCCAACATGGCTAAAATTGGATGAAAATTGACAGAGTTATGGCTGGGAGAAAATTTCAAGGTCCAAATGACTTTGAACTTTGGCCTTTAGAGGTCACAAATAAATTACAAAACTCTGATTTTTTCTGTCCGATCGACAAGCCAGCAGTTTGTCTTTAAATATGCCTCATCCGTGTGGATGGAAGATCACGGAATACATACACATTTTAAAATGGCCGTAACATCAGCGTCATCATGTGTGCAATATATGTCTGTATGCATAGTACAATCATATCTCAAAATTTTACCGGAGATCACTTGTTATTTCCGTGTGAAGAAATATGATTTCCATAAGATTTTGAATTGTACATGCTAAGTATATGCAATAATTAAACACACATGATTTACAGAAACAGGGTGATAACTATTGTTTTAAAAAGTGTCGAATATGGAATTTATCAACTAGACACAAGACTCTGGAACTCTGAGGTGCCATGTAGGAGAAGAGTATGATCGTAGTTTTCTATATTTTAAGAAAGCAATTATGTTGTTTTGAAGGTGACCTCTTCTTACCCCGAACCGGAGAAACTTGTATGCCCTGAGCGTAAAAAGTAATTGTCTTGAGTAAAACCACAGTAAATATATATACATAGACAGACAGAGATTTGTCCCACTTGGCAAAATCAGTCTTTCACGCAGTCATCAATTTTCACAGTATGTGCCAAGCTAGGTGGCTTAAATATATACACATGTCACAATGAGTGTCAAGTGGGGCAATACATGTACATCCTGCCCTCCCGTCACTTATCCAGTGAGTGTTTTTCCCAACTGTAACTCAAGTGTAAAAGTAAGTTTTGTTGTTAAGGTCAAGTGCACGGTTAGTAACTGTAAGCTTTACACTGGACACTTGCTTACACATTTGTCACCTTTAATCTGCTCGAGTGTCACCTAGCAAAAGTTCATCTGTGCTATTTTGTTGTTGTGCACTAAGTTTTGGCCGGGCGCTAGACCAGGGAGTGCATGCATACATGATGTGTCAATCGATCGGCCGAGAGAAAACATGTTTCAGCCTCAACATTAGTGAATGAGACATTGTAGTAATCTTGAAATGCTAGAATAAACGCGAAATGTGCAGAAACTTATTCTGATTGACGTGATGTTGCCCTACAGTTAGCGAAACTTCATTATAACGACACCATCTGTTCCCTGAAATTGGCGAGATCAATGAACATGTCAGATAAATGAATCGCATAACATAGAAAATGTACTTTTTGTTCCTTAAAATGTGTGTCGTTAAGTGAATATGTCGGATATCTGACTGTCGTTGTAATGAATTTGGACTGTATTGTTACAAGCTGGATGCACAACTTTTAATTCCGTCTACCCAACATCATAAATGTATATGTATGATGGTAATGTCCGTACAGTGTATGTATGTGATTCCGTCGCCCTGTTCCTTTACCAGCCTGCCCACCTGTCTACCCTCTTGCTTTTCTGTCTGCCCATGGAGGCATTATCTGTATATTGCATATACCTCCATGGTCTGCCTAAGTGCTCTAATCGACCATCCTCATCCATCACTATCCATCCGTGGAATCCAAGTGACGACAGCGATCCTCAAGCGCCGGTCCAACAGAGGACTCTTTCATATTTTACAAAAGACTTTTTAACATTTTGTTTTGTAATTAATTGGCGTGCATTGCAAATTCGCCCTCAAATACAAGGAGATTACCGTCCGTAAATGATATCTACTCAATAGAGGTTATATAAAAAAAAATCAGGGGCATTTATGATCGCTCTAATATTATGAGCCAGCTCACTTAAATTGCCCGTAACTTGTCAAGTCCCAACCCCCATTCATCCATATATCATACATATGTAGAGATGGAGATAGAGAGAGAGAGAGAGAGAGAGAGAGAGAGAGAGAGAGAGAGAGAGAGAGAGAGAGAGAGGGAGAGACAGACAGACAGACAGAGAAAGAGAGAATTTTATGTTGGATTACCGTGTCAATGCAGACTTTCGTTTCGTCATGAACCAGGTTTGCTTTTTTTTTCGTGAGCACGAATACCCGTCGTCGTCACGTTGGAAAGCCACTGGGCAGTTAATGGGACTAAACGTTGTGAATTGTACAAGAAAATGTCAGCGCAGCATTGGGGGGGGGGGGGTATTTTTTTATTAAATAGATTTGTACCCGTACAGGTTAAAAGTGTTGATTGGAGGTTTGTTGGTGATTTGAATGACCCCCAAACTTTATCATTTTAATTAGACCCATTCACTGTGTCGTGGTATGCTTGTTAATGTTTCTGCGCTTACATGAACGGTTCTTCATTTTAACAGAGAACTACAGAGTTTGGTTGCGGCTGATCGGGAGGCTTCGCTGAAATTCCCGATAGTAGTCGCTCCTGGCGTCAACCATCAAATGTACTTCACAGGAAACATACCAGATATCGTGAAAGAAAATGACATTACAACAACGGTGACCAAACTGAATGGTCAGACGCTCATCGCAAAAGCTACTCAGAACTTCATGGCTTACCACAGCAAGGTATTAACATAGTTTAATCCTTACCCGGTCATGTAATTTGATTTGGTTGAAAGTCCGGATAAAAACCAGAGCGCACCGGGTAAAACTGTTGACCCGGGACATGTCAATCGAATGGGCTTTTTCTTATAGTACCATGATTCAAAACAAACAAGATCAAGTATTGCATAGCAATACGTACTGCCCCACCAAAGAATGGATAGCAAAGTTGACTGTAGTATAGTAAGACATGTATGTGCAATAATAACTGGAAAACGTATCAAAGCTAAGTGAAACCCTATCCTATGAAGTGTCCCCAAGTCAAATTTGATTGTGTAGGTGTTATGGTGTGAGGAATATAGAGCGGACAAGCTAAAACTGTGTGGAGTTGGAAGGTGAAGGTTACATTTATGTAACTTTGGTGCATGGCACACTCTTTTCATATGAAGTGTCCACAGAAAAAAATAGATAGTTGGTGATGTCTCGGTTTAGGAGGTATGATCCGGACAAGTTGACACTTGAAGAAGTTCAAGGTTAAGGTCATAGTGACCTAGTTCTGGTGCGCGATACAGCCCTATCCTATCAAGTGTCCACACACCAAATTCGGTAGGTGTAGGTTTTATGGTACATGGATTATGGGCCGGACAATATTGGTCGGAAGGACTGAAGGACAATGTCCAAAGCAACCCCCCCCCCCCCCGCCCCAAGGGGGAATAACAAAGCAGATGATATTTTACATTTAGTCATTTTCGACCGGTTTGACGAAGAAAATACTTTATGGGCGTCTTCTGTTGATCAAAGTCTACACAATCCTATGTGGGACATGTATTTTAATTCCGTGTCAAAATTCCTGGCCCTATCGCTGTGGGAAGGTGACAATTGACAATCCTGATGACGTCGTCCTGATGAAAAATCAGGCTGTTGCTGATATACGTGACAATAAAGAACGCACATATTGCCGACAAAAGACAAACTCTATCTCACTCTAAGCCTAGTCAGATAAAATTACAGCCCTTTTGAATGGTCTATTTTATTCAGATAATTAGTTTGACAACAGCAAGATTCTTGTCATGTTTGATAAAGACATCTGACCGCACATACCTGCTGAATAGCAGAGGCCAAAGCAACACTGCCGCTGATATGATTGCAGTGTGAATGTCTCGTATTGAGACAGTAGAGACTGATATCCACCATTTTTCGTTTAGTGTTAGTCTTGCAGCCCCTACATCCGTGACCCACACTTTCAGCAGCCCCCCCCCCCCCAAAAAAAAAATTATAGTCCCGCTCCTACTAGCTTCTGACAGTAACACGTTTCCTGTATGAACTCAGGGACATGCAATTCCTACATGTACTATTGTTTATCATTATCATTTAGAACAGGCACCGTTTGCTTTTGCCATTCGGTGCGTGGTTTTAATTTGCTTCTTCTAACTTCAAGATTATCACAAGGGGACAAATAATTATCACAGAATGTACATTTCTTGCAACATTTACATAGCGAGCTACTAAACTCTTTTCACTCATTAAAAAAACTGAATGTTTTGAAATTATCGAGACTTAATTTTCAAGAACCATGGGGTAGATTGATTTCTTGACTTATAGCTTTTTTATGATTCAGCTCACTCAAAATACAACACAAAAAGCAAGAGACTATCTGGAGCAAAATTACAAGTTCACAAGTCAAGTGATGAAGGTAACGTATGTTCACCTTATATTATTATTATTATTATTATTATTATTATTATTATTATTATTATTATTATTATTATTATTATTATTATTATTATATTCTGTGAACGAGTCAGCATGTCATTCATTTTTTATCATTCTGACAACACGCCAGATGGCGCTGCAGTATACCAGTTACCCTTCAAAATGCATGGTTTGATTTCAAAATAACCTGATCGAGAATAGTAAGCGCAGTGTGTTTTCATGGACAAGAAAGAGAGCATTTACCGCGCTGTAAAATTGTAGCTGAGCTTGCTCAATACACTGGAGAGGACGTGAAGACAGGTGATGCAATGAGTTACTGTTGTGAAGAAACTGCATCGCCGGAAATATGAAATTATTTAGGCTACTCATTGCCATTAAGTTACATGTACTATTACCTCCTGCGGGACCAAATTTCCAAGCATGGTTTATCGAAAATGGCATCTGAAGAATTTCTCCCACGGACAATGATATGGTTTGCCTTTGATAAAAAGCGTTTAAAATAGACATATAGTTGATTTAGGAAAGTGGGCAAGTCGAATGTAAACAGCACTTGACACGGATAATGGAGTGTAAATTAAGAGTCAGCGTGCACTGACCTGTTAATATTTTTTGCAAAAGGTATTAAACCTATTTACAATTTTACCCATGTCCACTGGACCCAGCACAAGCAGTCAACTATTTCATATAAGGGACGTTTATTATCTGAAAAAGGACATATACCAAAACCATTTTTTGCAACTTTCTGTAGATTCAAACTCATTACGACAAATATTGAATTGGTTACATAATTTATTATCTTGAACTTATGTTTGGTGCGGCTCCTGTCTTATTTTTTGTTTATTCATTATTATTATTTATAAATTTATTTTGCAATTTACACATCGTACGATGTTATCAAATTTTGTTCACACAAAATTATTAAAGCTGTCACGTTGGTGCACGTGAGGTTTGACACTCTCCTTTTCCCACCCCCACCCCATCGAGGCTTTGCAAACAGTTCATATTCTCTAATTTTTCAAGAAAAATGCCGTTTCCTTGAAACCTGGAATCAGTGTAGCGTTCTGAGTAAATAAGCCTTTTAATTTATAATGTACATGTTCTGACGCTTTTTAATACTGCATCTTTTATTCCAGCCAATCATTGATTCTATGGATTTAGAGCAGTCCACGAATGGAAGTGCCTGGGTCATCCAGGCACAGAGAATGGTGTCAAGACTGGTTGGCACAGATATCGCGAGACTTAGTGTAAGGTACTTTTTCTATCAGCATGAAAATGGTACATAGGATATAGTTACGCTTGTTGTATAGAACAGTGTCAAGGAGCATGGTGGACCAGTGCAAGGCGTTACATTTTTTTTCTTCTTTTTTTTTTTTGTTTTTTTGTTTTTTGTTTTTTTTTTTTGTTATAGCCATTTTCATTTAACACTGGTATCTCTTCCCATTTATATGTCATAAGACAGCACATTCAAAATAATCCACCGAATGAACTTTCTAGACAAACGTGAGAAAGTCTGTCAAGTTCGCTCGGAGGTAGCTCTTTCAACTAGCAATATGGTTTTTAAAATGGTTATCGATCAATTTCGTCTTGCGCCCTGTCGGAGCACACTGGTCAAGCACAAGTAGAGCACCGCAGCATTGTTGGCCCGTGATGCCCGAAAATTCTACTTCCGTGCATGGACATTAAAGCCCGCCTCTAGCTTATCTTTTTTTAAACCTTTGTTAAACAACTGAAGTGTACAATATTGCAAAAACTAAAAGACGTTATCTAAATGTCCTGTCGTATACGTGCATAGATGAGAACTGGTCGAGCAGACTCACGGGGAAGATTATTTGACCAAGGGTTCTCCTGAAGTATTTCATGTTTTCTATGGTTTGTATGTTTCGTGTTTTTATTTTATTTTATTTTGTCCTTCAGGTGTCCAACAACATTGTAAGCATTTTGTCTTTGCCGGTGGTGAAACCTACTATTACAATTAAGGATGGCAAGGCCGTTATTCAAACTTACGTATACCTGAGTATGCCATTTGACCCTATAGACGTCTCCACTAACTACCAAACTGCGGACGGGATGAGTGCTAAGATGAAGAGTAGAGACGGCATCAAGAAAGCTCTAAATGATGACAAGCTGAACTTCAGTAGTCCTATCACCTGCAAAGACATCAACAAGGTATATTTTGACGTTTTGCTCGATGTCTACTTGTGCCATGACGCTGGATCAAGTCAGAAAATTTACGATCAAATCCTGTGTGTTTGTTGTCGCATATGAGTTCCAGAGCTGGTACTGATTTGTCTTAAGACTGACGATAAAGAATATAAAATAAAGTTAAGTAGCATTCAGGAACCTTTGGCGACTGTGTCCCGCGGACAGAAAAAAATCTTCTCTTCAGAAGCATGTCTTTCCAGATTCCTTAAGGCATCTGTTTATGCCCATAATCTTGTAAAAGAGGAGACGCAAGAAAAAAAAATAGCATATTGATCATGCTAAAGGTATAACCTAATGTCTTGCAGGCAGCGTGGGACTTGGCACTGAAGACAGTTTCCAGCACGGCAAGACAACGTTTCATCGCTCGTGGCATTAAGGTTGTGTTCAATGATGACAAAATGTCCTCTACTGGACCGGGATGGCTCATGGATAGTTTTGATTTCAAATTTTCTGGTAAACTGCACTTTGTCCTAGATAACGGCCCGTTGAATATAACGTTCTGATGCTAGAAAACTTATTTGTAAAGTATCTGTTCTTCGCGTATCGTTTTTGTAACTACAAGTATTTGCAATCGTCCTGCCGGTTGGCCTACGTTTAATCAAAACTTGCTCACGATCTTGTGGCCACATACAGTTGATACTTACTCCAAATATTTTGCGTTATGCTTAAAAAAGAGATGCTAAAACATTGTAATCCCATTTCACCTAAAACTGGTTGGCTTGTCAGGTAGTGGTGTCTCTCTACTCGCAGCATGAAGATAACAGGGTGCCTGGCTCGAATGCTTTAGTTCTGTGGATATGAAGCACACGCGCGAAGTTTAAAGCATACACAATGTACGATCACTGCGAAAAAAAGTGATTTATTGAGTTGTGCTCAAGGGCCATGAATATTCAAGTGTGGGTAGAATATTTAGCTTTCCAGTATTGACATGATCTTGAAACTCAAATGGTTTTTCACATGAAGTCAGATATGTATGCAACCAAAAACATGTTCTGTTATCAATGATTGGTCGCCTAGATGAAAGAACGTGTGGCACGAATCCTAGGAATTTCATCATTTTTTAATTGTACCGTATCCCACAAAACTATCACAGTGGTGTCTGACCTTTTTTTATTTAACTCTGCTGTCCGTATATATTTTAAGTCAAACACAGATGAAAGTGGGGTTTTTTGGTTTTTGTTTTTTTTTGTTTTTTTGTTTTTGAGAAAAAGAACTAAAAAACAAGGGGGAAAAGCAAGCTGTAAATTGCGGGTAAACAATTAATTGCAATTTTGAACCATAAACATTAGGAACCTCTCATCGCAGGAAAAACTATGTAAATACGGGAATTATATTTTGATTTATAGGAAATGTGGTAGAAATGACGTCAGCGTCCATCGTGACATCAACAGATGCGTGGTTTGGCACAGATGGACAACACTACTGCAAGATGCTGTCCCCTGCTCGAGCCGTGGAGTTCATCATGGTGGATGGGTTGCGGGTCTGATGAGATGCATCCGAATTATTTTGGGCCGTTACTATCTTTTATCACAGGAGTACTCGCGTGCCTGTGGTTTGGCCACAGTGTGGTGCTCTGATTAAAATGGCTTCTTACTTTGTGCGCTGACTTTAATTTATTTGTACATATATTATTTGTATTGAATAAAATGTATATATGTGAACATATGTGTGCGTATACATACCATGCTAGTACACCAGAGTTGAAATAAACATTGGAGAGGGGTTGATATACGTGCTGGGCCTGTTTTTATCGTCTTTATTGTGAAATCATGTATGTTTAAACAAAAAAAAACATTAAAAAACAAAAACGAAAAAAAAAAACAAACAAACAAACAAACAAAAAACAAAAACAAAAACAAAAACAAAAAATGCTCAAAAATCATCGGAGGATGAGAAAAAAAAAAGAAATGGGAGCATTGTGTCAAGCTGTATATATTTAGGGTTCATTGGCAAAATTAGTGATATTCCCTGCAAGAGAAACTAACTTTGAAGACATTTAATTAAAAAAAAAATTGAAATCAGGGCATAGCCCTATGTTAATCCTTCTTGCTCAAAAGAAGGGATAGTTAGACATTGCACAACAAGGAAGACAAAACACTTGCTTGACACAGTCGTAAGAGATGTAGCAACACGTGACAAGACAGATAGAATGACACTGCCACACAGCTTGAAAAAATGAACCTGCACAAGCCACCACAGACCGCGAAAGGGCCCGAGTAAATCGTCATACAATATTTTGATATTAGGACATTACATGTTATCACTGCTTTGTGTTTAAATATACAGATATACTAGACTGTTGTACCAACATTCTTGTAGATATGTTCCTGTCATTTTTGTAATACACTACCCTTCGACTTGCAGGTGGAGCAGCAGAGATGGACCTTACGACCTAAATCCTAGCAAGATCTTACGTGTAATTGCATCTTGTCGCGAGCATACAACGATTCAATAATTCTTACATATTTTATTCATTTTAGCTTATTTTATTAATTATGAATTGATAAATATAGATATTCATACTGATCACGTTACTTCAAAATAAGCTGTAGTTACAGACAATTTTGTGCCAACTTCGTTTTTCTGAATGACTGAATTTTCACATTATTTAAATGCCGTATAATATAATGAAATACCATATAAAATAGTTTCGTGTAATGAGTGGGAAGGTCAAGAGTGCAAAATTAAATCAAGATAGAAAATTTAAAGAACTACAAGATCATATCACCAGTTGGTAATTCAAGCCTATCGCTTTTGTACATATTCTTAAATCCAAATTTGAACAAAAGGACTACGAGGGTCTTATGGTCAGCCAACCTTGCATGCACAAAAAGAAGTCTTGCGCTGTTTGGACTTAGGTGAAGACGTTCATGCACAAAATCAAAAGTAATGGCTTAATAGTCAAAGTCTGGCTAATATGTTTTCAAGTAATTAATTGGAAAGGAAAAGTCACGAAAGTGAGCAAGTGGCCTTGGGAATGAAGTCACTCATATACTGCGTAAATCTAGCACACATAAAGGACCGCCAGCATCAAAGTCCAAGCTCACATAGTTATCAAGTCAACAGTGAGTGCCCCTGTGATCTTTGGGATAAGGTCAAGGCCAAGCATATATAGAGTACGTCTCGTCCTGATGATGTGATCGCATATTACAGAAGTCAAAGTTCATAGGTCCGTATTGGGGAGGGGGGGGGTCCGGTGTTCATCAACAACCCCATCAGCGCCAAAAGGTTCAACAATACACCCCCCCCCCCATAAAAATATCGGTCGAAACAACAACAACAAACAAAACAAACACAACAACAAAAATGCTAAGGGAGAAGGACTGTATCTTTTTAATACATGTTTACAATAATTGAATGGGTGGGAGCAAGAACGTACTAAGCGACTTGGAAACCCAGTGCTACAAAGTACCAAAGCTGTATGAAAATGTATAGAATTTGGTACTTTCTAGCATTGGCCTTCGAGGTCACTTGGAACCTTGCTGCTGACACCCCTTCAATTATTCTTTGCATAAGGTCCGCACAATACTTCATTCAACCCAGAGTACTCTACATATTCTGATTGATCATAAAAGAACGAAACAATTTCATTTTACAATTTTCACATTTTTCAATATGTCAAGACCTGTTTAAGGTCTATGTTCGCATGACACTCTTTCTATTGAAAAGCATACTATTGATGGTTAAAATATGCCACCAATGAAAGAAAAATGTTGGACCTTTTAACTTGTTTTCAACAGTTTTTCTCGCACCTTTAATTCATTTGTTGCCGTTTTGTTAATGCCTCAAATCCAACTTTAGAAATTATTTTTAAGACAGAACTGAATGAGTACCTTTTTTACTGAAGAAATGTAAAGGGGCTCTTTTGCACATGCTGGTGTTATTAATTTGAAAGCTGGGACAAGAAAATTGCAAATATATTCATTATGTATTTGTTTATGGGACCCATGTACATATTACTGCTGCACAGTTAAACTAACCATGCATGTCAGCACTTCAGTCCATGTGAACAATGCATTTTATGTTCCAGATGGGCCACAACCCCTACGATGTCCTCACCAGGGAAAATTTATGACCATGCTTATCAGATTAATCAGCATAAGCAAACCTTAGGGAATAGAGCAGTGGTCTTACCTACACCTGAGTTGGCATTTAAAGTACTCCTAGTAAAACGAGTTGAATTATTCAAGAAGTGTAACCAACATGATTCAACATTTGTTATGTCAATAGTTGGTTCTTTGATTTTGGACCTTAAAGTTCTATGTCAAAACTTGGTCCAACAACACTAATTTTGTTAACCTTAATTTATCCAATATTGGACTTTTTCCATATGTTTAGAGCAACTCCAGGTCCGCAATTAATAGCGTCACTTTTAGTGAAACAGCATTACTTGTATGTCAGTTTGACTGGAAGACTGCCACAAAAAAAACATTTCAATTGAAAATCCACGTATATATAATAATGAATAAAGTAAAAGAAAAAAAGCAAAGAACAAGCAAGGCACTTAGAAAGAAGTAAGAAAAAGAAAGACTGGAAATACCGAGAAAAATTAAAGCATTATAATTCAAAAAATTTTCATTCACCTATTAGTATGTTACTTTTTTTTTTTTTTTTTGGATTTTTTGTTTGTTTGTTTGTTTGTTTGTTTTTTGTTTTGTTTTTTTTTTTTGTTTTTTTTTTGTTTTTGTTTTTGTCTTTTTTTTTTTGTTTTGTTTGTTTTGTTTTTCTTGTTTCTTTTGTTTTTTTTTTTTCGTAAGCAGCTCTATGTACAGATAGCTAACTGTCAGCTTTGTAAATGGTCCACGTTCGTTTAGTACAATTTATTTAATAACTAGCTAAGAGGAGTTTACAATGTACCCGGTCATTTACTTGGTAATGTTATAAGAATGTTACGAGAGTTTTAGAGCTGTATCGCTGTAAAGACTAGTTTTAAGGTGGTCAAGCTATTGCCCCAGTAAACCGCAAAGACTATTTTTAATGTAAACAATCTATGTTTTGGTAAACTGAGCCCATCATCCGCTGCCCGACTCCAAGAAGTTAAAAATTCACTTACACATAAGCAAAAGGTCCATTGTCACAAAGACCATGGTCAACAGATCATAAATAAGATAAAAGTATGACCCTTTCCCTTTAATTGGTGATAAAAATCTGCTTTGATCTGAAATTACGAGGTGACATTGGTATGCAAAAATGTGGAAATAACTTGTTCCAGTTCAATTCTATTCATTTTTTTTTTAAATTTCAGAAACAACATCATTGGTCCATATCATCTACACAAGTTCAACATAATACCTAATCTAATGAATAACTTGAATTACACGAGAATGAGATATAAAGAAAAACAACAAAGTACCAGTATAAGGGGTAAACATTTTTGGACAGGCTGGACTCACTAAGCGGGCACTTAATAGCCTTTCAGATCTTAACTCAGTTCACAGAACATTGGCATACATGCAAGTGAATCTCGCACCAGAACCGAGGTTTAAGACCCATCAAGTGGCACTGCCACTATTAAACAATGGACCCCCAGTACGAGAAGATTGCCACAAGTGAATCCTTCATATGAATTTAATTCTCACCCTGAGTGCTTGCCATAAGGTTTCCGAGTAAATCAAATGTTCCTTTATCAACATGAATGTTTTTAACATTAATACTTTTGCAGGAACACGTTATGCTACACCACAAACAAATAATAATTGTTTATTGTGATTCTGGATTTCCAATTTGGATCGCTTTGTAAAATTGACTGTATTAAAATATTTGTAGAGGCATCAAGGACAGACAAAAATCAAAAGACTAAGTTTCTGATAACTGCAGGACAGTTACAAACATGCCTGGTGACAAACATAGTACTGGCACCACAGTCACTTGGGAGCTTAGCACTCTTCTTTGAGTTGTATAAAATGCCATGTTCAGCACCACACCGTTCACACGCAGTAATTAGTTTATGACACAGAAGGTGACATGATAGCACGATCATCAGCAAACATAAGAAGATTGACTGACACACTGCCCAATATACATCTTGTCTGGCATTTGTTCAGGAGCAGACTCAAATCATTCATATAAACATTAAATAGGTAAGGAGATAAAATGCCTCCCTGTCTTAACCATTTGAGATATTGAATGAAGCTGACAAAGAACCTCCCCATCTTCCAAACATCGTTTGGTGGGCATACCAAAAACAAAAAACATAAAAACCCCCTAAGTTCTAACAATGTATCCAGGGGTGCCTCTGCCTATCAGCTTTTGAAATAGAACAGAGTTTCTAACGCTATCAAATGCTTTTGAGGCATCTAGCAAACACCTGATTTTGGAACCATGTAGGAGTCTATAACAGTCAGTCACCTCCTTCAGGACATAAATACACATATAAGTTCCAAGTTTGGGTTTAAAACCAAACTGATCACCCTTAGTGTCAAGAATATCAGCGATCCCGTTTAAGATAATTATCTCTAATACCTAAGACAAAATACCAGAGAGTGCTATGGGCCTATAATTGCCCTTAAGATACCATATTATGTACAGTTTTCACTGAATTGTTCCTAACGTGTGTACCTAAAAAGCGCCTCACAGATTTTCCTTCATATTTGTGTTTATATTGGAATTCCAAGGCTGAATATAACAAACCAAAGATGTACAGTGGCATCAACTATGAAGCACTGTAACACTACTGCAAAAGAAGCACAGATAAAAGTTCAAGAGGAATCCTTTGTATTCACATATGTAGCCAGTAATTATCTGAAAACTGTTTGCACTTTTAATAAAACTATTTTGATGCTATTCCCACTTTGTATATTCATGTTATGTTACACTGTAATTTCTGATCAAAGAAGTTGTTTATATAATATTTTAACCAAAATCGACTATTTTAGCTTGTTTTATAATCTTTTGATCATGTCCATTTAAACATTATATACTTTGCTAATGCTTATTTGTCTTTTTGTCTTTTTGTCCAGAACCACTTCCTAGTAGTCCTTACTCTATTCCGCAGTTCGAACTCTTTTACTCTCCACTACCTAACTGTCACTGTCCAACCTATAGACATGTGGAAGTACTAATTTCCATATTGCACACGTTCCTCTGTATAATTTTGACATATAACTAAGGCTGTATTAGCCCCAATAGGTTAAAGGGTCTTCAGCGGGTAACTACTCAGAACATGGATCGAAGCATTTACCCGTACATGTCTATGTGAGTAGCGGCTCCTTGTCTAAGCTAAATATTCAGCAAAGACAACCCGCATAATAAGGAATAAATATGAACGTGGCAAATGACGAATCAGCTAAATAAGTGAAATTTTGCTTATAAATGCAGAGCTTTAATATGAAAGTATAATCCTGGGGGATTTCTAACAAGCACTGTAACAATGGACATCATGTACCAGGAATGTAAAAGCAACTCCATGATGACACTTACTCCTCACTATGAAAGTCTCCAAGAAATCAAGTGCTATTTAGTTGTAAACCCTTAGTTTATGTTTCAAAAGAATGAATGAAATTTGTAATAATTGAGTAAATCCTACTAATTTCTGGTTCAGTGCTTTGGACAGCCTATGACTGACTCCCGGCCCTACATTTAATGTTTCAAAAGAATGACTCAAGTTTATGACAATTGAGTAAATAATGCCAACTGTCCAAAATTGTGAAAAGGAGACATCCCCATAATCATAGTTTGGCTAAGGGCTGGGTTCCCCTTTTCGTTTCTGTACTTTGGATGCTGAAAAGAGTTTTAATATAATTTGGCATAGAGGCTGAATGCATAAACTCATTGATAAACTCCCTACTGTGACCTGGTTATATCTGTACACCTGGTACGCTAATTTACAGGCCAGTTTGAAATGGAATGGCTGCAGGTCCCAATTACTTTTGGTCCAGAGAGGAACTAGATAAGGCAGTGTAATCCCCCTCGTGATACTTTATACATTTCTTGAGGGCCTTCTCGCTGAAATTAAGGAATATTGGAACATATTCCAGGAATTGAAAACTACAAATTTAATTCCATTGCCTGACGCTGATGATGTAACATTATTTTGTAGTACAGCATTAGGTCTTCATAAAATTTTCATCACGTGCGAAGCAAAGGCCAACAAATGGGGTTTTACTTTCATGGTAAAAAGTCTCAATGCATCGCTTATGGAAAACATTTTTTTTTCAAGTTATTAGAGATTTCACTTAGGACAAAAACTTTGACTTGTTGAAGACAGATTCGATATACTTGGTATTACATTAGCCAGTGGTGTCTCTGTTGAACTGCACATCGAGACAAGCATGCTTAATTGTATACGTTCGTTTTACAGCCCTGCAGATGTTTGTGAAGTACCCTGGTTTGTCCTCTGACAGCAAAACTTATTTATGGAAAGGGGTATGTGTTCCCATTAGTTACATGGATTTGATGTACTTTCCCTTCTAGACTCACGAAATTGTCAACTAGTTTCATTGCACGGATGTTTACTTCAACCGCGCCTGGGTCTTGGTAAAAGGCCTCGATATTCTATATTATTACAGGCACTACAGATGAAGTCCATTAGTCATATGCTCAAGGAGAGGACTGCTTCATTATATTCTCGTGTTTCACAGTTGTTATTCCTGTTTGTAAGCTTTCTATTTATTTACTTGTAGATATATATGCACAGGTAAATGTGTTTCTAGAACTTTGCTGGATTAAGTGTTATCATACAGATTATCCCCCAGGGATGTTATTTTTGATTACCCCTACCCATTATATAATGTTGATGAAGATGGAATTTTCAACTTTGTACGTACTCTGTCACGTCATGAGAACTTCTTGAAGCATGACAGTGATGAACATTTATTAGTTTCCTTACTGACAAAATCCTTATAGTATCACATTAATACTTGTATCTACTGTGCATACAAACCATTATTACACATCACATATTTTATTATATCTTGCCATCACATTATCTGATGTCCATGTCCGTTTTTATGTGTTTCCTGTTCTGGTGTAGTTTGACTTTGAACAGGGTTTCAGACATTAAGCCGATTAGGTGACTGGGTATGCCTCATAAGCCATGCAGGCCAGTGGACTGGTGCATGGCCTGCGGGGCGTGTTAGGTATGCGGCGTCGCCGGACGGGTCCACTGGTGACGGTGTGCATGTTTGAGTGAGATTAATCTGCTTCCACTCATTCTGTTTTGCAACTGACTTTATCTAGAGGTACATGTTTTATTTTCCCTGGGTAAAAGGGCCTCAATAAAATATTATTATAAATCATTCTTTGTGATGCCCAATTTTCCAAGGGCCAGACAGTATGTATTCCTTAAGTTATGAGGCAATAGAAAAGACATTTGGTATAACATCGTTTATCCCTTTTACAAAGACTTCAGTTTATGATGTACTTGGTTGATAATATGATATTGATGTCCATATTATTTCGACCGCTGGCAGATGGTCTACATAATAATAATAATAATAATAATAATAACAATAATAATAATAATAATAATAATAATAATAATAATAATAATAATAATAATAAGTGTGAGGGGGCCTGACCTTGGGGATAAAAGTACTCATTTTTCTGTTCGAGGTCAGATTTACTAGCTCCTTGATGCATTTAGGATCCAAGTTCCTTATTGTTTGAAATACCCCCAGCATACGTCTTCATGGCCTGCCGAACTCCAGACTGGGAGGGCCAGCGTAATCTGGAGAGCAGAAGTCTACAGAAGATATCGTGACTGTAGCCATTAAGCAAAAATCTGAAGAGCACAATAATATTCATCATAACGAGAAAAAGGAATTTATCTTACCATCAAATTCCTGTGACTGCCTAATTTATTCTTTTCAGTTTAACATTTGAGAAAAAAATTTCCGCCGATCACCGTCATCGAAGCTCATTTGACACTTTGTTAAAAAATGTCCCTTCCATTTGGGAGCTAAACGTACGCCATTACTTTTGACTGTAACACTCCCCATCCAGTTATTGTGCAGATTCTATGACCCATGTCATAGAATCCGCACAATTACTAATAGGGTTTGTTTAAGTCTATTCTATTATGGTTTGCTAATCTCCGAGGGAAAAGGCACTACAGTGCAACCACTACGCGTGTTTGAAAGTTTACGCAAGCAAAGAGTTCAATTAACTCTGGGAATATATGGGATATATATGCAAGACCGCTGTTGGATTATGATCAAATACTGTGTTCAACTTCAACATCACATTTGGGATCGATTAGGAATGCCAAATAGTAGAAACGGTAGGTCAATTGAACTATGTTAAATGGAGGTTTGCAATTTTGTCAACGGATGGTGCTGCATGTATGCAAACATGGCGTTTCGGCCTTCCTTGAAAAAATAAAATCAGAGTTTCTGTTGGATACATAAATGCTATTCACCCTAACAAAACTAAAAAGGAAGTACATTATAAATTGCTTGATGAAGCCGTGGTTAGTGGTGATACTAATTCTGGTTAAAGATTAAAATACAGCCATTTAATTGGATGTTTCCAGTTGCCCATGATAGAATTGTCAACAATTGCTAGCAGGTAGGTAAAGCATTGAACGAACGCTACAGCACTCTGCAAAGTAAATGTATTTTGTGTTCGAAGAGTGCAGGATATGTCATTAATTGAAAGACCTAGGTCCACTGCTGTTTACTGGGATCATTACTATGGTCATAAAATTAATCTTAACTTGGCTCAAACATCGGATTGCCCTGCATTTTCTGTATGTCTGTGATGGAAAATGTTCCCTTTAGGAGGCCCCACAGATACCTTCCCAACTGGTGTCCATCTGTTGCAGGTGGAGACAACTGTAGGACGAACAACACTTGCTTCGTTCGTCGTTCAGGATGTTATGTGACACAGGCGCCATGCTACAACTATGCGTAATAATTTATGTGACATTCCCTAATGTTTCAGCTTGAGGCAGAGCATGTATCCAGATTCAAAAACATGAGAACTGTGAGGAAAACATGGGGTAACTCGTAAGGTGTGGGGATGGGGTTGGCGGGCTTCTACCTGACTGCTTGGCATGAGATCCATTGTTATTGTTTTAGTTTGTAAAACAGGATATGGCATTTGGGAGCCTGACCTTGAATACAGGTTGGCACCGCCCACCAATTATTCAACTGGAACAACAATGAATTGATTACTGCATATATATTTCGAGAAACAATGATGCTGGAGAACATGTGACAAATGTAGAAGTCATGATTTGGTTGGCAGACTGAAACGGTGATGGTTGTGACTGATATGTATATCAAAAAGTCGATCTCCCTTTGATTCGGGGGCGGAGATGGGATGGTGCTTCAAATAGCTCTATCAGCTTTGAAAAATACGCTAAGGTCCACATGGTATTCAGAATAAAACAATCACATCTCTACTGCGGAAACTACTGGTTTTCAAGGTTTTCAAAGTGTCAATAAATTCTTAACATGATTTCTTCAGTGACAAAATATCATATCTCGTTCATTTATTTTACACCCATGTGTAATGTGTCTTGCCATCGTCTGCATAGATATGCTGTACAATCGTTTACTGGTTCTGAATTTGAACAACTATTCATATCACAGAATTCTGTTGTATTCATGTTGTGTGCGTTACAACTGAAATTATGTCTTAACACCCAAACATAAACGCAATCATGTACTTGAAGCTGCAGGGAACACAATGAAGTCCGTCACTTTGAACAGTAATGGATAATGGCCTACTCTAGAGGTGCATTAGCTGCAGATTACCTTTTTCCAGAAGAAAATTGCTCTTGTAACACATGTAATTTATTTAAAATATGAAGGAAACTGGTCAGATAGAAAGACAGCAGCTGTGATATACAATTAAGTCGTAGAAAGTAGTCATAGTGAGCTGACACCTCACCATAAAGTAGGACTTTATCAATACATTTATATCATGGACAGGGCGGGTACATCTAAAATGTATGAGATAAGGCCTGCCACACAGGGAATGATACAATTATTTGGGTTTTGTTCCACAGGAACGATATAAGTTGGAATATGCACTTGACACAGCAAAATCACCACCAAACCTCAGTCAATGTTCCATGCTTTTTGTTTCCATGCTATAGCTAGGCATATACTCCACATTTTAGTTCTTCTGAAGGAAGGGTTGAACTTTGTACTTTCCAGTTCACTCAAGGGCTACAAATTGAGCTGTCAGATCAAACCAAGCCCGCATCCTTAGCCATGCTATAAAAAGACGACTTTTTGTTTTGAAGTAGTTTGGAGGGACTGTCGAATTCCTTGATGTGCCCTTTGTCCAACACCATCACTCTGCAAAATAACAACTACTTGAACAATTCATATACAAAGGTATATACCTTAAATAACCCAGGTTCATATATCAATTTGACTGTGCTTTGGAATTTAGGGGATCTTGTTTGTCTGGGCTTACCCTTTGTACGCTTGTTTGTATACTGCCTTTTATCCAACCCTTTTCTGGTCAGAATAAGACTGAGTCAACAGCTGTTTGTGGTGCAGATTGTGTGTATCATGTAACTATGAACCAGGGGTGTACCATCATGGCATCTGGTATATGTATCTACCAATGGCAGCAAAATCGTTTTCTAGTAACATGATAAAAACATAGAAGTAGAAGATAATTTACATCCAGGGTCTTTTGGGGCTATTTGAGCGGTAAAGGAATACAGGATATTTTAAATAATATCAGCATTAGTAAGTACACTTACCTCTCGACCACCAATGCCAAGACCCCTGTATCTGGGTATGATGCCTATGAAATTGAGTTGGGTTGCTTACTCACTTGATCTTGAAAACCTGATGGTCCCGTGGCGCCATCTCTCAGTCCATATGGAATTGATGGTGATGTGATGTGCACATGCACCCCATATCATCTTTCCTCTTTTTGAGATTGGTCAGTTGACATCAACTGTAAGAGGGGGCGGGATGGTTGGGTGGGCTTCTCTGGTGGTCGAGATGTAAGTGCACTCACCAATATTGATATTACTCCAAATATCTCGTATTGGTTATGTAACACTACCTCTCGACCACCATTGCTGACATACAAACATACAGGCAGTGGGTTAATCATCACTGGTACACTGACCCCTATAGACCAGCAGGACTGGCAGTTCCGGGGAAACCATCGGTCCATGTGAGGAGGGGTCCTTTGTAGGGAAAACCTCAGGGCTACATGGAGATGAGGCCTCCAACAGCAGAATCTGGCCTAAACCAGGAACACTCCACATGGGACCGTATTGACACCCCCCCCCCCATTCCTCACCCACCACAAGACAACTGTCTGCCCCATGGGTAATCATTATCGGTTTCAGCTCCATTGGGCCTGGATATCTGACTGGCCCTAGTCGCAAAACTGGCAGGCACCAATTGGTGGTATATGGTTCCGTGGGCAGTGATTCCTGTGCCAAACTGGCAACAAGCCAGGGCACTGAGACAAACTGCCTGAGATTAGGTCTACTGGGCATCAAGCCCTAAAACGCCCACTAAGAAATGCGCTGACCGATAGGCCTGCATCAGATTCAACCACGAGAGCCCCATTAACTGGAACACAGTGGCAGCTCTGATGGGATCCTGAAGGCCTATTGAACAAGCATCAGAACCTAAACAAAGGAGCCAGTTACACCTGCAAAGGTGTACGTGCCATCCTCCACAACTATCATGTCATGCAAGTAGTGCTCGGCGAAAGTCATCGACAATCCCCATTGGCAGGCCCACAGAATGTTGACAACCACAATGCTTTGCAGGGCATGCCAGGAGGTATTGAAGGCTCACACGTCATGAGCTCTGCAGAGACAAGCTGTAAGGCCTCCAGCCTTTCCAGCAAGGTCTCATAGGCCTTAAGGATAATGTGTGCAATCCACGATGAAATCCTGTTTCTGCAAACTTGCTCCTTTTGGGAGTTACTTAGTGGTAGAAGGAGGGCAGACCTTCTTTCTCTGAGTCCATCCATGTGAGAAAGGTACCATCGAAGAGCTCTCACTGGACATAGGGCTCTCTCCTTAAGAGGAAGCGTGACATCAATTGCAAGGAGGGTAAAACCCTTAAAGATCATAACAGGATCTCGAGCCACTTGGTCCTTTGTAACGAAGCCCAAGTAAGGCCTCAGGGTCACCTGGGAGTGATCAGGTGACCATTGGAGATGGTCATCAGCTGGAGCGTAGATCTCACTTCTCCTATGGCCCGAAGCAAATGTCAATTAAAAAAAGTCCTCCACTTCCAGTACTTGAGGGAAACCCGCTTGGGATCCTCAGGGCACTCAAAGGGCCACTTCTTCAGCATGACTAAAATCAGCAGTAGGTCCCACCTGCGCAGGACCTGTCATGTTGTTGGCCTGTTGGTGTAGAAGGCCGCAATGAGTACAGACAGATAAGGACCCCTACTGATGCACACATCTAAGATGTTGGCAAGGGTTGAGGAGATTGCTGATCGAAACCCCTCCACTGTTCTCAACCTCTTGCCTCAGACTTTCCGCTGCTATAACAAGAAGTCAGCCATGTCTGCAATACACAGAGACCAAGGGTGAATTCTCCTGGGCACACCAGTCAAAAAACACCTTCCATCAAGCCAAATTAACAACTAGAGAAGAACATCAAAGCCCCCTCTGGCAATTCTGTCTGAGACCAACTCTGAGAAGCCTCTGTCCCAGATGTGCTATGAGAAACCACCAAGCTTGGAGGTTGAGTGCTTGAGGGTTTCAATGAAACAGGCTCATCCATGGCTAAACCAGAAGTTGTGGCCATGCCTGTAATCATAGTGGAGGCTCGATGCTCAGTTCCAGTAGGTCTACCAAGCAATCACTCTGGAGTCACCAGGGGGTGACCAGGATCAGATTGCAAACCTTGTGCAGTACCCTTGGAAAGATCTGGGAAGGCAGAAAGGCATATGCCCACAGGTTGTCCTGGTTCGTTGCTAGAGCATCCATCGCTAGGGCTTAGCGGTCCGGGACAGGTGACACTTCAACAGGCAGTCTTACATTCTCTCGAGTCACAAACAGATCATGTGTGGAGTCCCCCAACGTGCCCACATGGCCTGAATGACCCTGGAGTGGAGTGACCACTCTCCCTACCGGTTGACCTCTCCTTGAGAGTTGATCAGCCAGGATATTTGCATGTCACGGGACGTGCCTTGCGTGGTTTTGGACGTTGTGGTCATTAGGGCTGTAACAATATACCGCGATAACGGTGCATCGCGGTACAGTCCATCCACGATACATGTATCGAAATGATGTTCCCTGTATCGCAAAAATACGATACATTCCATCATATAAGTAATTTCAGCTCTAAAAAGAAAAAATACGGAAGTAAAGGCCATAATTCATTAAGATTTACCGTAATTTTGTGAAGGTAAACTCGTCAATTGACAAACCATTCGTCAGCCTTCTGATTATGATCTATTTTTGCCTACAAAGTGTTTTGGGATTCCCTTCATAATCATATATGCATGACGCTTTGTGGCGCTACGTCATACCCTTGTGTGCAAAGTCTGAATCTAGGTCAGCAAAATGACTGTGCCCGGCGAGAAAAAGCAGCACGCTCATTATTCAGGGGTCACATTAAGCTTGCGTCCTGCATCATAGACGCAAAAATGAAGAAAAGACGCCCGGAAATTAATAAAAACATTGTCATTTCGCGTCGCTGTGGACGCAATCACAAACGCGATGCATTTTGAATGACACAACTGCAAAAATTACCTCATGCGGTCACGGTGTTTTGCATCGACTATTATCAGTATCATTATACAATATGTATTATACTGATGGAATCCTGTGATGTTCGTCTTTCTATGTAACAAGCTCTCTTATTTGCTAAGAAAAAAATATTCCTGGGGTATCCCTCCAAAAAATTCCCATAATGGGAACGGATGGACGTCATTTCATCTCATTATAAATGCGCTGAGAGCACTTCCAGGCTCCTCATTGTGTGGATTTGATCACGTGCCACTAACTGTCCAATCAAATTCGTTGTTGCCCATGTGCCTGTCTCATGCCCGCAATGTTGGGAAGGTACAAGTCTTATTACGCAAAGATTATTGGACCAAGAAGTTAAATTTTCACATCATATTTTCACCAAGAAGACTTCTATCGAACAAATCTAGACAGAGACAAAGGCACGAGTGAAAATTCATTACGGACGGCAAGGAAAGTACGCTCATTTGTCATCGCACACCACCTATGGCATCAAATTTGTCAGGTATATTGAAATAGAAAGTGCACAGAAATATAAATCATGTAATTTCTGACCATTTCATCATGTGCAATCAATCGCAAAAATAACAGAGCCCAGGCATGTTCAGTCATGCATGCCGCTTGTTGTGCAAGCTAGTTGAAAAACTGTGCGATACCAGATACTGGCACAGTGGCAGCGTGCTAGGGGTTAAGCCCCCTTCACAATCATTTTTTGGTAGACCAGGGATGTGTTATAGACTTAGTCCTAATAGCAGGTCCCTGGGCAGATTGAATCCATCCTTGGTACAGTCAACAACTTTTAGACCCTTTTACATCAAGTTAGCATATTGGTAACTTGTTGTTTAACCTTAAATTTTATAATAATGAGTCACCTACATGAGCATATAAACCCCATGTTATGTTCGTTTCTAGGCTAAGTTACCTGCATGTTTTATTTGTTTATCATTTTGATGTATGTTGATTATACCAATTAAACTCAATTAATCAAATTACATCAAAAGTCTAGATTGCACAATTTCAGACTGGACCCATCGATTCAGTTCATGGACTCACTATTTTTCCTGAAAAAGAAGAAAGATGGGTCCAACGAACTCGTACTGAAATAATGTGACCCCTGTACTATTATGGTTAAGTATCAAATTGTATCGTTTTGTATCGTATCGTCAGTTCCGTATCGGGATACGTATCGTATCGTGAAAAGGTGTATCGTTACAGCCCTAGTGGTCATAGCACCATCTGATGATGTGTCTGGCCAACTCTGTCAGCTTCTGGGACCGCATCCTGCCTTGCCTGTTGAGGTACGCTACCATGGTCCTGTTGTGGCACATTATAATGACACGTTTGTGCTCTACTAGGTCTTGGAAGTGGAGTAGCACGAAGCGTATCACCTCCATTTCCAACCAATTTATGTGGCCAGCTGGGAATAAACCTAGCCGAGGGCCCTGACACCGTCTGACTCTCAACATGGCCTCCCCACCTGGGCAAAGAAGAGTCCATGTTGCTGCACATGTCACCATCAGTTCCAGATGGACCAACAGATGGCGCCGCGGGACCGTCAGATTTTCAGGATCAAGTGAGTAAGCAACTTTACTCAATTTCATGGGTGTCATGCCCAGACACAGAGGTCTTGGCAATGGTGGTCGAGAGGTAACATTACGTAACTAAAATAATGGTTCTGAGCGGAAAATCATATCCTGACTTTTATGTGAAACTGTGTATTTCCGTCACTTTTCTACTCCTGTCACACCTTTTCTCCATATAACCTACTATGACCAGACCGTAATACTAGCATGAAGGACAGGCAATAATAAAAAGAAATATACAGAGAGATCTACATGTATCACAATTTAAAGTTCACAATGGAGTCAAGGTGCAGTATCCAATCTTAATGAACTTTTCTATTGTTTACGACCATACCTTAACTTCCACAAAGGACCTCCAACTGAACCTTTCTATTGTTTCAGACCATACCTTAACTTCCACGACGGCAGACCTTCAATACAAACTGATGACTAACTGTTTTGTGGCAGAACTTTAGTACATGTACTGATTTTGACGACCAGAAAGGACAGACTGAAATTTTGCAGTGTTCCTTGCACTTTTATTAAAAAAAGATAAATATTTATAAAGGCACGAAGGGGACTCGAACCGCGGCAGCATTCCTAGTTGGCTGACGGGTTGACCTGACGGCTCTGTTTGTGTGCAACATGTTGAATGCATTCCACATTGCTGGCGGATGGAATCAGCAGTGCGTGAAAACAAGATCACATTACGCATTGCCACATGCTTTCACCTTCACATATTTTTAACGATTGCCTAGATCATAAAACATATTTGAACTGAGCGACCTACGTGACGTCTACGAAATCAAATCCACGCTTATCTTAAAGCGTATCTAATTTGGTTTTCGTGGCAGCAGCAAGGAATTTATATAATTTATTTGCAAACAAATGCACTGAATGATAGAAATTCAGATAAAATCAAGCATATAAACATTTACCATCATAAAGGCCTCATACATAATCCATATTTTCTTCATTTTTTTCTACGCAAAACGTGTTAACTACAGAAAGGAACATTTGATTTGACTGAATTACTGAGTATATGACCTGTTTGTCATTTGTATTCAATTTTTGTTGAAGCTGAATATATCCTATGCACCTTACCTATTATAGTCAAGCACGGTACTTAGTCGATGCGCTATAGTGATTACTGTTGACTCTTTGAACTCTGACTTGATCGTCCTTTGAATAAGGTCATCCGTCTCGAGGTCAACCGCTGCCGTGGCTTCGTCAAGAATGAGGATCTTGCTTCTCCGCAGACACGCCCTCGCTAGACACACCAGTTGTCTCTGTCCAACACTACAGGCACGTCATAATCATTAACAAATTTCAATACCTTAAAACTAGGATAGGCTTAAGCTAATCGAAAATTTAACCACGAAAAACAGACATTGAACGGCAAATTGGACGATTATTGGGCTAACATATCATTGTCCCGCCAAAATTTATGATCCTATTGCCAGGCAACGATGAAAACCAACAGTGGCACTGACATTTGTGGGCATTAAGAATACACATTTCAAACATACATGGCGAATGCAGCTAATATCGAGCTCAGTGTATGTTTGAAGAAAATAACTATGACTTCTTAAACAGTCGACTTAATGACGTTGCTTGTTTGGCAAGAGAAACATATTTTGCTATGTCTGATACAGGAGGCTGCCCGTGCGTATGAGTACTTCCTCCTTCGATGATACGGGCCAAAGGAGCAACGTAGCCGATATGAATGTCAGCCATCAGAGTGCATGAACAGACATTAATAGCTGCGGATTGTACCCGCATCCGCATTAACAAAAAGGAACAATATAATTAATTTGTCAAAATAAGTATCTACACCTTAGTGCCCTCAAAACCATGCAACAAAATTATAGTTCAATATTTACATTCAATCTAACGTTTAACATTGCAAGTATAGGAGAGAGCCTGGTGTGTTATGAGATCATAACACATTAGCCTTGTGTGTTATGGGACCATAACACAAGTGTCTCGCCCACATTCCAATCAGCCACGCCCACCTGGGTTTCCGGAACGAAACATTTGAAAATGCCGGGTAAATCAGTTTCTGGACGTTTCTCTTAATTTTATGTATTATATTTCTAAATTTCGTGTAATTGAGCAGAAAATTAAGAGGGAAATGTAAATGTAAGCAATCAGGGTCGCTTTTGTGTGTGTTATGGCATAATGACACAGGTGATTGAAGCTGGCATCGGGCGAGGCGGACTGGCGTGCGCCAAGCCCACGATGTCAGCTTCAACCACGCGCGTCATTATGCCACAACGCACACAAAATCGACCCTCGTTTCTTAAGTATCTACCTGAGAGCTTCTCCGCCTTCACCGCACTCATACTCCAGGCCTGCTGGTAGCCTAGACACAAAGGACTTGAGATGTGCAAGCCGCAGGACTTCCCAGATATATTGATCATCATAGTGACCAAATGGGTCCAGGTTCAGCCGTAATGTACCAGAGAATAGCACCGGATCCTTAATAACAATGACCAATGCAAGGTGGAGCATTGACGTTTTTATTCCTAGATTCATGTAGTAATTATCTTAAACGTTTTTATACGGGGGATGTGCTCGTAAAAATGGTACCTTGTGGCGATTTTCTTACTTTTATTTTTTCATTTTTTTTGTTCCGTTCTGCTTTGTTTTGCCGTTTTTGTGACATGGTGTGTTGTAGTGTTTCGTAATGTCACTTACTGATTGATTGATTGCTGTCGTGTTGTTAAAATTACAGAGTTCCTCGTTTCTCGTTCAGAGTTTGTAGTATATTTGCGATGGCTATGGGCAGAATCATTGTGCCGCTACAATTAACTCATAATTATAAGTCAATTGGTAGATATACTTCTCGTACCCATCTAACTGGGGAGAAAAATAAAATTCTCAGCTACGAAAACCGGTGACTGCAAACTCGATACCCATGCAACAAAGCAAAGTCAATACAGAAGGTATTGGATACCTGAGGAATGATGGTCAGTTTTCTTCGAAGCTGATGAAGCCCAATCTTAGATATATCTACACCGTCTATGTAGATGCTGCCTTCCGATGCCTCAATTAGACGGAATAAAGCGAGCGTCAGTGAAGATTTTCCCGCACCAGTCCTCCCGACGATCCCCACCTTTTCACAAAAAACGAAAATGATAATAATAATAATAATAATAATAATAATAATAATAATAATAATAATAATAATAATAATAATAATTAATAGTAGTACTAGTAGTATAACAACAAATCAACAACAACAATAATAATAATAATAATAATAATAATAATAATAATAATAACAACCACAAAAACAATAATAATAACAACCACAAAAACAATAATAATAATTATAATAATAATAATAGTAATAATAATAATAATAATAATAATAATGATAATGATAATAATAATAATAATAATAATAATAATAATAATAATAATAATAATAATAATAATAATAATAATAATAATAATAATAATAATAATAATAATAATAATAATAATAACTTTCTCTTCTTTGCGATAAGGTTGCAAGAACTATACATTTGCTGTATTATTATACCAGGCGATGTTGGAGCTTTGGATGTTTTTCTTTAGTAAGGGTCTGTGAAATCTCACAATAATTCGTATTACGTGGTCGTTTGTTCTACAAGAAAGTGCGGTAACATCGCAGGCGATTCGAAAAGGGAATTGTTTTCTGTTATTGACAAAAGTGGCCACAGGAAGTAAACGGCTTCTCAAAATGAAAGGAGTCCGGGCGCTCTGATACTAACCCGTTCGGCGGGATCTATTGTACACTTGATGTCTCGAAGCACGGGCTCCAGTCCGGGTCTGTAACGGGTGCTGTAATTTTTCAACTGCAGCTGTCCGTGCTCTGGCCAGGATTTGCCTGTAGACCCAGGAATCTGCCAAGCTGCCTGTGTGTCAAAGATACCACATTAATAACTCATTTCTCACAGGAAAAAAAACAACAACTATGTCAAGAATGCTGAACATGAAAAGGCCAGTCCAATCACACAATTTCGCAAATGTGTAACTCCAACGTTTATTTCCTTCTCTGTTATACGTAACTTTATCCCTAAACTGTGTAAGTTGTAACAAGTTCCACTAAATTCCCCCAAAACACAAATACCAGAAACCTTGTAATGAAATTCCATGTCTGTTCCTGTCACCGGCAATGACCCACCCCCCCCCCCCCACACACACGCACACACACACATACATTTTTTTTTTTTTTGAAATTTTTTCCATGTAATGTTGAAGATAGACTTGAACGTCGTGAAAGATAACTGCGGAGTTTCAGTAGGTACAAGAGCAACTTCTGGAGTCAATACCCTGGAGTTTATATGCGTCTACTTTATATTTTCACAAAAATTAATACATTTGATAAAAAACAAAAAAAATCCCACATTTCCATGTTATGTGTTCCCTTTGTTATATAAATACTGAACAATGACACAAATGACAAGGCAAAACACCACCAACAACAACAACAATAACAACAGCAACAACACCAAAACTAAAGTTTGCTTTTCACAAATATAGACTTTATGGTACCTTCAGTGAACTTTTTATGTTTTAGAATGCAATTTGTTGAAGTCACAGCTAACCTAACGTATATCCTTAAGCGGCTTCTCAACCAAGCCTAAAATATTTGCTCCTTAAAGCAAACAAAACGACAAAATTCAAGGATTTAAGATACGATTTAATACGTATGAAATGAACTTTATTGACTGCACTGCTTATACCAGGGATGAGTAATTTGTCAAAGTCAGGAGGAAAAGGAAAGTGACAAGAAAAACATAGCTACGGAATCTGAAACAAGCACACCACACACACACACACACACTTTATATATATATAAATATATATATATATATTAATATATATGTATATATACATACATACATATATTTATATATATATATATATATATATATATATATATATATATATATATATATATATATATCAATATTTACAATATGGCATTCTTAACAGCCCTAAAATCACCCGTGTTGTGAACTAAACATACTAGTTTTACGTATATTTCTACTATAATATACCCAATAATAACCCAGCACTGTATCTTATATTGTATGGTAAGCTCACGCTTGTTGTCTATTGGTAGGACCAGTATATATATGTATATATATATATATATATATATATATATATATATATATATATATATATATATATATATATATATATATATATATATATATATATATATATTTGTGTGTGTATGTACAAGCATAATGTGTGGATAAAGATTGTAGACCATCACATAAGGGTAGCCACTTCTTTCGGGCTTTCTCTTTCTCCTCCTCTCGTGAGCTATCTTATCCCTTTGTGAAGCTCTCCAGGGCTTTCCCTTATCGTCTGAGTCAGACCAGATGTCATTAAATTGATACTCTCTGCTACATGCTAGCCTAGGCGTTCGGTATCGGCAATTAAAATAAGCTTTTGCCTATCATGAAGAATGGACATACCTTTACCCAAAAAATCTTTTACAGAAGCGTACTGTGTTCTGCCTACACATGCCGCAACACCCGACACACAATTTTTGTTTGGTGGCACTCTTTTATACAACTCACAACCAGGTATGTCTCAGATTTCGAACTTTTACAAATAACAAAAAAAAACCACAAACAAACAAACAACAACAACAAAAAAACAAACAAACAAACAAGAAATTATTGTTTCACCACAAATTTTATGTCTGTGGCCGTGGATTTTCCACGTCATTATGTTTATGTTATCCGTCATTGCCAAAATTCAGTTCAATATCTTTATCCTGTAAAAGGACGCCTGCATCGCACAGCAATAAGATTGTGGTTGTTGCGTTCACCATTATAATTGTAGTGGCCAAAGTTCTGACCATTAATAGGGTTCTATTAACCACAGTTATCACTGAGAAGGGCGCGTCTCTGTGCTTTTAACCCCCGCTTGTCGGCATATTTTATTAAATGCCGCTAGTTTGCGAATACCCTGGTCATTCGGTTGGATATTTTCAGCGTATAGGTCTTGGTGCGGGCTATTTTGCCTGTTCACAAAACTTACACAGTTTTCACACATTTCCATTCCCTGTTTACCAGTGACTTTGAGTTTTATAAGAGAACTTGCCGGTTTCACTTTAATTTTTTTCATTTTCTTCATCCAAGTACGGTATAGTGGTTCAGATAATCACTCGTTTTGTCACGTCTGAAAAGATAATCTCATCAGAGAGTGCTGCCAAGTCGACGAAAGTATCTTCAGGCTTCTTTGTCTTGACATCGTTGGTGATAGGTAAATAATGACGGGCTCATGGGGGGGGGGGGGGCTCCTATGTACCCGAGTGATTGGCAAGGAACTGGCGTGCTTTTTCTATCCTGTACAATTTTTTTCAATTGTGACAAAGATAGAGTCGCTGTTCAGCAAACTAGAAGCATTCACGTTTCACGTTTGGATTTCCAAGTACCATGACTCTGTCTGTACTAGATTCTGGTCTGACTGATGTTATTGCTTCAGATGGGTTTCTGGTCTCATGAGATGTTCTACTGACTTGTTTTGGGGTACACTTATGACAACTTTTGGCAGCCTAGGATCCAGTGTCAACAATGGGCATGGCAACAATATGCAAAGCCACTTACATTGACAACGGCGCCAAAGCAGAAAAAAGTCATTCTTCCAGCGACAAGGCATACATCGACATTATAGCACCGATTCGTATTCTTTTCCACTTCAATTAATCCCAAATGATCTTGGTTGTCTAAGTTAGTTTTCAAACCCAAAATATGCACAGAATCTTCTTATAATTTCACTTATGTCACGAAAAGGGAACTGATGATATTTTCGGTTCGTGGATATGCACTTGATATGGCAGTGTTAAAATCATCCATGATAATACATTTTAATACCATGTATTCAGTATTGGAATATATAAGATTCAATTTAAATAAAGGCATGTATATTACTTGAATATATAGAGCTAAACGGTGACATGTAAACTCTAGCGATGTGTGTCATCAAAAAACGAAAAATACAATTTCCTTAGCTAAGTCCATACGCTATCTGGGCAAGTCACAGGTAAAACTTAAACCACCAGTGAAACACTATGTTTCCCATATACGGCAATGCCTCCAAAATATTCATATGTGCTTTTACAGGAACAGTTTCGCAAAAATGAAAAAGTAAGCATACCAAAAACAACTGTGCAACCGTGAATTGTATTCACAATAAATTATAATGGAACGTCAAGGAACACCAGGATAGTAAAACGGCAATATGGTAAGGATGGAGGTAAATCTTTCTGCACTCTGGTCTAGCAGGGCTGGGGAGAATAAATTTTAACTTTTTTTCATAAAAGACCCACAATGTTAATACAGTTTAACGTTTATATATTACTTTCTGTCAGCTTATAAAAGCAAATTGTACCTCAGATGGGACCTCCATATACTCCTGTATTCTCTCTGCAGACACGATCCATGTTTCCACCTCCGTGGCAAAACGGATACCAACATTAAGGTACAATGTAACCTTCAAAAAGCAACATGAACTGTTAACATGCCATATGTATCCAGTAAAGTGTAGGTACGATTAAATATCATACACAATGATATATACATATACATATATACATATACATATATATATATATATATATATATATATATATATATATATATATATATATATGTGTGTGTGTGTGTGTGTGTGTGTGTGTGTGTGTGTGTGTGTAGTAAAAATATTTCTGCAGCTTTATCTGTTGAGCCTATGGGCATCTGGCAGTGTTCAATTTCAAAGCAATTGGCCAAGCGAGAGAATATTTTGCAAACAAAAAAAAAGCAAAAAAACAAAAAAACAAAAAAAAAGCAAACAAAAACAAAAAAACAAAAAACACACACACACAGACAGACACACACACTAAAACAATGCAGAGTGATCCTGATCCTTTGAAGAAAGAAAAATATCAGAAACCTACTCAAAGCAAACCCTTGTCAAGCTTGAGGTCGATATGGCTAACACTATTATTGAAAAGATGTTGAAAACATGACACTTGAAAGGAGAGCAACAGACGATGACCCATACTACTTGTTCAGCTGAACAATAAAACTGTCATCTTTACTTGCTTTAGGTTGTGCATTCCGTACTTTCATCGTTACTCAGGGTGTATGGTACGTGGGCTGTACCCAAATTACATTACAGATAATTGGCAATTCGATTCAATACTCCTACACATATCATATCAAGTTTTATACTAAACGCAGGTCCGTGGACCTGCTTATGTTCACATGGCATCAATTTTTGACAATTAAATTACTTTGTCTGGCAGTGCTAAGAAGCAGTCTCTTGGGAATGTTTCGTCAAAATCATGTTCAATTTGATATAATCGTGATGGTGAGCCTTGATAATAAAACATGCAACATGATATCACGAAAATATCCACATTATTGTACAATTTCCTTCACGTCGTAAAGTTGACTTATCCCATCGCTGAATAGAAAGGATCGAACAATAGTAGCCTCAGCGCCAATGTATATGTGTGCTTGGTGGTTCCTCTTTTTGCTTTCTGAAAATTTGTTAAAGTTATATCCGGAAGTGCCAAATGTCAAACAGGGAAACGATATATGGCTTGTCATCATCCAGTTGAACAAAGTGGCTTGTGATTTAAGCTCGTTGTCCAACTGTAAAAAATGGTTTACTCGGGGAAGATGATTGACAAGCCAAGGGCTCAATTGCTTCCTTTGGGTTCAAACATATTTTTTCTGCATTTTCCCAATTTCGACATTAACATTTGAGGTAATTTAATTCGAGATTATGCATAACTACTTTTAAAAATTTACGCCGTCTGCCTAACTGTGGGTTGAAATAGAGTCACAAAGACCACGTCAAAGCAATCCCTCATGAACACAAAGGCCACCAGTGTGTACAATGCAGAGCAATGTATACATTTTTTAATACAATACCGAACACAGATCTTGCGAGACTTCATAATTTTAGTAATGTATGGGTAATTCTTACACATAGCTCATTCCGCCTGTAATATAAGTACTTTTGTTTTTTTCTGTATTTAAGAGTATAGCGAAAATACAAAATCAACATGCACCCATAACTAAAAAAGGATCAAATGCACAGATGGAAATACATCTGATGCTGAGTTAAGTTGACAACGGTAATTTGGGCCCGTAGTTAAATATTAAATCCAAACATGATTTGACCAGGGTGTGTGTCACGCTTATATCCCAGTTGTTACTACATGTGCATAATTGGTAACCTGCCTAATAAACTATGGGAGTCGTCAGTCCTAATCACCGTCCAAATCTATCTGATAACTACGACTGCCGACGCGAGTAGTTTTATTTTTTTAAATTTCTTGATCGAATAGTAATACAAAAAAAAAACATTTTGGAGGAGTGCTCACACAAAGCCAACTTTTATTTGTGAAAAGTTGGATTAACAATAACCCAATAGACAATCAGAATCTAGTACCCCATTGCGGTCACTTGGCACCAAAGTCTGCATTATGGTTATTAGCAAAGTAAAACAGGTGCAAGTACAGGATACAAGAGGAAGAGAATAACCTGGAGTGCATAGCTGATAGCCAAGCCAGCTGAACCTGGTGACATCATATCCGTCTGCAAAACTGCCAGCAAGGACACCACCAATACCACGGTCACGCCCAGAAAGCCTTCCATGGATACTCCCAACCACCTGAACATTGACGGTTTAGCGTGAGAGGAAACATAAGTACCATATACTTTGAAACTTGTGATAAGTTTGGTTATACGCTGTAATATTTGTGGTAGGCTTTGAAATAGTGGCTCTATGCCATTTGAAACGCAAGCTTTTGACTGGTTAACAATCGACATCAATATGTAAAAATTGTTTTCGCTTTAAAATGTTTTAAATGCAAACATACTAGTGACACCCAAGGTGTCAAAAATATATATACTATATGTACTCATTAATGTCTTATACATGGCTCACTGAAAACAAATGATCTATGTAAACTATAAACCAATTTTTGTTGATTATGGAGTTCAATTATGAAATGAGGTATAGAGATATATAGGAGATACGTGCATCTGGTGACCATAAAAGCTCCCACCTAGTCTGATACCCTTTTTATATAATGTACATGCGATGTACAAAATATTTTGTAGAAATGTAATGGCTTAATCACACATGATTTTCAAGATAGGTCTGAAATCTTACCTGATGCATATGACACAAAAGATGTTTTGTGAGTATATAATATCTTACTTTTACTTACAATGTATGACATGCAAGATATTCTGTGAATATACAGCATCGTATCTCATGCATGTATGTAAAATCCTACTATCCTTTGGCTATACTCTAACACCAATAAATGTTATATACAAGATATATTTTGAATGTAGAGTATATGAGCTCATACGCATGACATGCAAGCTATTTGTGATTATACAGTACCTTATCTCAGAAAATATGATCTGCTAGATACTTTGTGAACATAGAGTATATTATAAGATGATCGAGATTCATGTATTTTGTGAGCATAAGGTATTGTGCCTCATTGAAGCTATGCAAGACATTTTGTAATGTACAATATCGCACCTCATACATATGATACACAAGTACCAAGGCTTCTGACTGTTGTCAATCAACTGGTCGCATTTGGCCACAAATTCTCGTTGTCTGCCATAAGCTCTCACTGATATAACGCCTACCAGGCTCTCGTCGAAATGCATGTATATGGGAGACTTTGCTACAGCGTCTATACGTTTTAGCTGTCTTACGTTACTGATGTAGACGAGCTGATCAAAAAATTCATGTGAAACTAAATAAAAATATAAATCAAATAATGAGGGAGCGCCGATCACTCTGAAACTTCCTGATTTACACATACGCGTTGTGAAAGAATTTTCTTTAAATGCATCATGGATTTGTGAACTGATATGATTAACCATAACATATTTTAGGATCAGCTGTACTTAAGATGTATATTATTTCGATTATGGTTCAATTGTTACCTTAGTATAGTGTCTGGATTCTTTATCGAAGTATGGCGAATCTAAATTTTTACATATAACAGTCGTTTAAATATATGTGTCAGTGCTAATTTATTTATTTTAATAATATAATAACCCTCACCTGCACCAGGTAAAATATGATGGCTATAGGAACCAAGATAGCTAGGAAGATGGGAACGGAGTAACTTATAACGACAATGGTGGTCACTAAAGGAGCGATAGCAAACATATATGCCCGAATAGATACAGGCAGCTGAGAATCCACAACGTCTAAGTCCTTGCTGAATCTATTCATGATTCGTCCAAGTGGGTTCGTGTCGAAGAACGACATGGGTGCATGGAAAATTCTATTCACTATAGAATTGTGTAGGACACGTGACGCCATAACACAACCAAGAGCAATAGCGACTGACTCGATGCAAATGAATACAGCTGTAAAATTGGAACGAAAATAAATCTGTTTTATAGTCATTAAAATTCAGTTCAGCAACGCTACGTGTCATCAAATTACTTGCAAATGTAAAAGGCAGAGAGCTACTTAAACAAGGGCTGACAAAAGCGTAATTTTTGTATGGTATTGTTACCTCTCATGTGAAAAACTGACCCTTATTGGCGACAGCACAACAACAAATGCGGGGCATTCTTTTAGTCAAATGCCAAATTAAAACGACACAATCCTCACACGCCACATGAAGATAAACATTTAGGCAAATCAACCTCCCCAAATCACTTTCAATAAACGAAATTGACATAAAGATACGTTTCAAAAAGGTACCTACTATGCAGTATTATGTAGTTTATTTACAGCAACGGCTGATTCACTCTCTCCAAAATATTTTACCATATACGTGACATAATAAGCATGATAATATTTCTCGCATGAATATCAGTAATATCTTACTTTGTGCTATTCCCAGAGCACCATAAATACCAAGCCTCATATGAACCAGATCTTGATCACGTGACATATTATGCACAGCATCGTCAGACCAAACACTAAGCCATATGTTGGTCAATGTCTGAGAAGTGATGAAGAGCAAATGCGAGAGGACGGACAATATAAACATGATCCAGCCCCCGGCCTGGACATACGTGCGAATCACGTTCCAGCTCACCTGAAATGTAAGGCAAAAGAGATGGAATAGTCCCCTAATAGCGTGCACCTGACAGCAGAATTAAACCTGGCAAGAAAGTTAATTTTGTAATAAAGCCTACTGAGAATAGATTTCTTATGATATAAAGAAAGGCAAATCAGAGCATCAGAACAAACTTTACGATCAAATTACATATTTTTGCATGATTAATAGGGTCAACCATTTTAGTCAAAAATCACTCCCATAATGTGATGCCAAAGTGGCATCCCATACTTTTTATCAGTATTTCATTCGACTGATAAATTGTGGTGTCTTAAATTGATTTATTGATTTTATGGGGTCTTGTGTGTTTACTTTTGAAATGTGCAATGTAATTGTTTCAAATACAGTTGACCACGGTTCGTTTGTCCTAATTTTAAAACCAGTCTGAAGATATTGCAGGGGCCATCACTGCTGCAAAGATGAGAGCCCGCAGGCCAGACTTTCTTGTACATTACATATGACATTTAGAAGGATCATAACTTTTGGTCCACTTATCGGATCTGAATGATCTTTACTCCATAATGTTTCCATACTTGCCTTTTCCATGAGAAATGTTCAGAATTTGGTTTATTTTGGCTTCAACGCTCATTTGTGACAAGAGGGACAGTGTTGGTCACATTATAGCTTGGTTTAAAAAGTACCAGGAGGTAAATTTTGTCTTCTCTGATGTGATGACCACTTTTTAAGCGGAATATTTGTGTTAAGTTTTCAATAATTATGTGTTACAGAAACGAGGCAGCCATGTAATTGATTCAGCCAAATGTTACATACATTGACTAACCATAAATTACTGGCAGTACTGCGCGCAATGACAGGAAAGATTTACATAATGCGTGCTAATTTGTAAGAGTTTTTGAGCAGCCTGTTGCACATATTTGTATCGCTCTTGATAACGTCTCTGCCGTTGTATATGAAGTGACATAATTGCGCGGCCCCTGCCTCCATAGCTAGCTTGGTCTGTGTCAACGTGGGTAAAACTCATAACCGCACGGCACACATGTTTGCAGTTTGTATAAATGTGTACAGAATTGAACACAGATTGCTTCCCTGTATAGGACACAAGCGGGACGCAATTCTGTTTGATGTACAAGATCAAATAAACGCGCAATAGCAGCACGCACATTTTGAATCACACACAATCACCCTTTTCCAGCTCAAATCACCCAAAAGCGTCTGGATTTAAAATGTCATTTCAATATATTTACTTAAATCTGTAGAATTTTGAATGAAAAATGTCGTTGAGACCTATCAAGATCCAGATCTTAGGTCAACAGCTTTCGTCTGCTTGGGTTAGCATGACCACCAACACTTGCCAAAGGAAAGCTGGTGACTCAACCTTATTCTAAGTAGGAGAGGGCGATGTAGGTCCACAGTGAAAACATTCGAACAGAAATCTGCTCCAAGTATGTGTGAAATGAATGAACATATGACTAGGTGCAATCTATGTGCACAGACTATTGTATTTACTAGTTACCTTGCCCACTTCAGGAGTCTCGACGGTTATTAGTTTCTTCAGTTGATCATCGTTATCCTTATTGCTCTCTTGTGACAATGAACTTGCTGTTGATTTCTTTCTTCTGCTGAGAAAGTATTTTAAGCTTAGCACTGCGTCTCAAATGCAATCACACTATAAAATGTTGCTGTCGTGCACAGACCCAACAGTCAAACTACAATCGCCAAATGAAGGCTGCAAGAACTATAATCATGAATATAAATTGGCGTCTATGGCCAGTATGCAATTGTAATTTGGTAGCCAACTCATACAAGATCAAGAGCAAGAAAAAGACCTGATTCAGTGGAGAAGGTTTAAAATGGTCTTGATCTGAATAAGAAACATTTCCTTCCCGTGTTCTTTGTAGTTGTTTTAATCCAACTCATTCAAGTATTTGCTATTGAGTCTATTCCATAATTTGATATTTATGAAATTATAAAATTACTCAGCAACTTAACAGGTTGAGCAACTTTGCAACAAATGCTTATAACGTATTAACAGCGCCTATGTAGACAACTTGCAATTTGGTTATCTGTATAGGCCTAAGATCAGAATGCCTTCAGTAAATTGCTGTGTGTTCCAGCTCAACGAAAAAGACACCAGGACGATGTTTGTATAAATTATCGATAAAAACGAATAGAAAAACGGGGAAAGTTGATTAGAAACAGTAGCATGCATCTTGACACCTAATAGACGTCTGTGTTTTCCTTCCACTTTCAAGTGGGGGAGGGGGGGGGCGGAAAACATGCATGAACATCCCAGCCAAGTTTGACACAAATGTGGCAAAAATTATTTCAGTTTTAACCATTACAAGAAATCCCATGTTACCCCTTCCTATCAAAACTTTTTAAAAGATTCGCTCCCCCCCCAAAAAAAACATAAAAAATGCAAAAGTTACTGGAGCGTGACCATTTGAACAAACTTAGTAGAGGCTGAGCGAAGGGATTGTTACCAAGTTTGAAGTCAATCTTAATGACAGTTTCTTCGGAGAAGTCCAAAGTGTGAATTAGCATTAGAATACCCATTGATTTACACAGTGATCAACAAGAAAGGTGCATTTACCTATTAGTACCATAATTGAAAAAAAAAAAGAAGAAAAAACGTTAAAAATCAGAAATTCTCAGCAGCGCCACATGCGAACAACTTTGACCCTTTCACAATAAACATAGCCACCAAGTTTCAGATTAATCTATGTGACGGTTCTGGAGTAAAGGCAAAATTGCGAAAACACACACACACACACACACACACACACACACACACACACAAATCGTAAAAAAATAGAAAAAATTGCAACGTCACCTGGTAAATAAATTAAGAACTAGGAGTTTCTAGGATTGTCCCTGTGTGATATCAAAGCAATCTGGAGAGCGGTTTTGGAGATGAATTTTTAAGATTTGCCCCGCCCCCTACCCCAAAAAGAGAAAAAAATTCATAAAAAATCCCAAAATCATTGGGACATGACTGCTGGAACAAACCTGGTAGAGATCGACCCAAGGTACATTGCCACCAAGTTTGAAGTAGAAATCTGGCTAATGATTTTGGAGAAGTAGAAAATATTGTTTGGCATTAGACAAGCATAGTAATCAATGGGAAAAGTGAATTTATCGAAAAGTACCCGAATCGAAAAAAAAATCGTTAAAAACCACAACTCCACTGCAGTGCCACCTAGCGAACACCTTTGTTTAACCCTTCCCCAAGGAACATATTCACCAAGTTTCAGCATAATCTGAGTGACAGTTCTAGAGAAGTCGAAAAAAGGTAAAAACAAACAAAAAAAATCATTAAGAAAATTGAAAACAGTTGCAGCGCCATCTGGTGAATAAACTAAGAACTAAGAGGCCATAGGAGTACTCCTGTGTGAAATCAAAGCAATTGGGTGGGCAGTTTCGGTGAAGATTTTTTAAGATTTGTCCCCAAAAAGAACAAAATAATTCATGAAAAATTCAAACAACCCAGGAGTTGACCATTTGAACAAACGTGGTGGAGAGACCTACCCATGGTACATCGGCAGCAAGTTTGAAGCAAACCAGGATGATGGTTTCAGAGTAGAAGTCAAAAATGTGAATTGTGGATGGACGGAGGGACCATGAACGGACCACGGACGAAGGACCATCCTATAAGCTCAGCTGACTAACAAGTCAGCTGAGCTAAATACCACAGAAATCACTAGAAAATCCTAGACAATACTTATATTTGTCTTAAACTCAAAACAAACAAAACAAACAACAAACAAGAAAGCAAACCAACAAATAACAGCGATAATAAATGAGAAACATAACAAATCAAAATACAGATAACATTCCCACGGTAAATGAATTGAATAAATAAATAGATAGATAGGTAGACAAACTGACAGACAGACAAATAAATAAATAAATAAACAAACAAACAAACAAACAAACAAATAAATAAATAAATAAATAAATAAATGAATATATATATATATATATATATATATATATATATATATATATATATATATATATATATATAAACTTTAAGCGCAGATATAGGCATATTCACTTACCTTGCTCCAGCACTCTGAACTACATGTTGAGCCTCTGTATCTGACATACTGACCAGTTTCTGTATCACATTCTGAGGAAATTCCTCTTTAAAATGCAAAAGTAGCATTGGGCAACATAGAGGATATATACAAGAGACTGGTGAACATCTGGGGGAGATAATCATAATCTTTCTATCATAATTTATGATACAGTAAAATAATTTCAGATATCAGCCCAAAAAGTCAACTATTCAATCTAATATAGAACGTGCTTATGGAGATTTTCAGAGTAATTCTTCTACAGAAAAAAAAATACATCTCCATTCTAAAACAGAGAGAAAGAATGAAAGAAAATCATACCAATCTACCCTCTTTATGTGGCCAACGGAGCCACAAATTCATAATGAAATATAAACGAAGAAAAAAGATAGGATATTAACCAATGGATGGAGCTACTGACTGCGACATAGAAGCACCACCACCAACACCACCACAACCACCACCGACCAATCACCTGCAGTGACTTGTATTTTTATGAATGTGATCGTTGCTTACCGTCGGTTTCACTGATATTTATTATCTCCTCTGTACTGTAAGTTTTAATGAATTCTGCAAAGGCTCCATGGCTGTCTATAAGTTCCTCTAATGTACCGCTTTCACAGATCTGTCCCTCCTTCATTACCAAAATAAGATCCACTTTGGACAGGTATGTCAGCGCATGCGTCACAAAAACTCTTGTCTGAAATGTATGAGGTGAAATGTGGTGCCACGACATAAAACCCCTCAAAGATATGTTTGCATCAAAGCGTCGAAAGAATACACTCGAATTTAATCTGAATGTGCGTCAATGTAAGTCTTACAGATTATTATTTTGTCTTTCCAATATGAAAAATTAAACACCGATTTCTACCATTTTGGTCATAATTCAGACAAGGTGCATGTACAAAAATGTTTGCCACCTTTAGCAGCCAGACGCTAGTCTTGATGTAATATTGTGGGTAAAAAATTCTCCGGCATTAGTGAATTCGTTCAACAATTTTTAATGGTCTAAAAGTTCACCTTTACAAGAATGTTTGTCCAAACATGAGAAATCTAGCTGGCGAGACCTGGCACGTAAGAAGCAAAGCTGTCACAAAGTGCATGCTTCATATCACTTTCCACAGTTGTTTATAGTTTTATTGGACAACGCGTATACTTACCTCTCGACCATCATTGGCTAGTTCTCTATGTCTGTATCCAACTGCCAAAAAATTCGAGTTTAGTTTACTCACATGATTGTTCCAAAAACCTGACGGTCCGTAGAGTCATCTCTCGGTTCATATGGATCCGGAGGTGAATCAAAGTGTGCAGGCTCCCCAATCGTTCTTCCTCTTTTGATGAGTGTTAGTTGAAATCAGCTGTGGGAAAGGAAGCAAGGTGGTCGGGTGGGCCTGTCTAGTGGTAAAGAGTTAAGTATACTTACTAATACTGAAATTACTAAAACTTTTCATGTATTAGTTACGTAACGTTACGTCTCGACCACCATTGCCGATTTACAGATGCAAAGGTGGAGAGTGTAAGTTCCTGGCATGCTGACCACATAGGACCTCAAGGACCGACAGGTGGGGGGGGGGGGATTTGTCCATGTGCGGTGGTGACGTCTGAAGGGAAAATTTCAGAAATACATGGATTGAGGCTGCCAACAGTAGAATCTGTCCGAAGGCTAAAAACCCTCCTTATGGACCAGCAAGGGACCACACTGGACCCCTCGAAACTTGCCCACTAACATGATAGCTGTCTGCCACCTGGGTAGATGCAGTCTGTTTGTACTCTTTTGAACCTGGAGAGCTGTGAGGACCTAGTCGCAAAACTGGTGGGTGCTTGGGGCTACTATATGGTTCCATGGGGCAGTGATCACCTGGGTAAACTGGCTCTGACCGAGCCAGGACCACAGGAACACCTGCCCCATTCAAGTCCGAGATGAAGTCAATTTAACAAAGGAGGTTTAAGAAGTGCGCTGACCTATAGACTGCATAGAGTCTGAACCACAAGGGTGCCATTACCTGGGACACAGTGGCATCCCTGATAGGACTCAGAAACCTAATGGATAGGTATTGGGAACCTAAGCAAGGAGCCTGTGACGCCAGCAAAGGCATACCTGCCCTCCTCTAGCACTATCATGTCACGCAAGTAGTGCTCAGTGAAGGTTGTGGACAATCGCCAGAGACAGGCCTGTAGGATGTCGACAACCATGATATTCTTCAGGGCATGCCAGGAGACATTGGAGGCTGGCATCTTATGAGCTCTGGCTAAGACAAGCTCTAAGCCATCAGGCGTCTGCAGAGTGCTTTCAGAGGCTTTAAAGATCTTCTGCTTAATCCTTGAAGATATTTTGTTTCTGCAAATTGCCCCTTACAAGGGTTCCCAAGAGGTATAAAGAGGGCAGGCTTCTGACCCCTGAAACTGTGCTTGTGTGAAACGAACAAATACAGCACTCTCATGGGACACAAAGCTCTTCCCTCTGTGGAATGGAAAGAGCGGTATCCATGGCATGGAGGGTAAAACCCTTGAAGGCCATAGCTGGATTTGGAGGTACTTGTTTCTTTGCAAGAAATCCCATGTGAGGCCTTAGTGTCACCTGTGAGTGGTCAGGCGACCATTGGAGTCAGTCATGTGCTAGAGTGTGGATCTCACTTCTTCAATATTCCGAAGTGAGCATTAAGAGAAAACAAGTTCTCCACCTCCAGTAATTAAGGTCCACCCATTGTGGGTCCTCTAGGCACTCAAAGGGCCACTTCTTTAACAGGATTTCAACTAATGGCAGGTCCCACTATGGTAGGACCTGCCTAACTGCTGGCCTGTTGGTGTAGCACGGGATGAGAGCCAACAGATACAGATCGCTCCTAATGCAAATGCCAAGGACGTTTGCAAAGGTTCAGGAAATGGCTTATTGCGATTCCTTTACTGTCCCTGAGCTTTTGCCATGGACTTCCCATTGATAAAGCAGGACGTCGCCAATGTCCACAACATGTGGAGACCAAGGATGCATTCTTTGACCGGCCTACCAGTCAGAAAACATCTTCCAAGCAGTGGAGCTAACAGTCAGAAGGGAGGATCAAAGCCCACCTCTGAAAATTCTATGTGCGACTTATTCCAAAAACACCTCTGCTGCAGGCGTGCTGTGTGACAACCAACAAGATGGAGGTTGAACACCAGAGGATTCCTGTGGAAAACGCTCGTCCATGGTTGCACCAGAAGTTTCATCCATGCGATAAATGTAGGGGGGCTCAATCACTAACGTTATGTAACTAATAGGTGAGTCACCTATCACCTGCCATCCTTAAATTCAGTGGATGTATACTCTGATGCAAACACGGTGACGTCAGTAAATGGTGTTCCACTCTGTGGTGACAAGGACCTCAGATGGATGAAGTGAGGTATGATTAATGGGTAGTCAGGAGAGGTTCTTGTTTTCAAATGTTCAAGTTTGCAATAATGATAGAAATACAGACTAATTATGTAAGCTCAGGGCACAGGGCCGGTTCAAGGGTTTTACCCCTGAACTGAAAGGGCACTGACTTACTGTCATAGTTTAACTGATCATGAAGATCAATGGCCAAGAATCAGGTTGGTTATAGATATTTCGCTTTTCTATACGCACCTTTCCTGCTAAGATTCCATCAGGACCGATAACACGATCAAAGATGTGCTTTCCAACGCGAGAGTCGACAGCGCTGAGTGGATCATCTAACAAATAGATGTCTTCATTCTGATAGACTGCACGTGCCAGACTAATGCGCTGCTTTTGTCCTCCGCTTAGGTTGATACCCTGTGAAACAAACAGTAAACTACACAGTTATTGGCATTTTCAGAGACATTATACAACAATCAGAGCTTAAGTGAAATTTGAAGAGCCAAACGTGGTGATTGGTCGTGAATTTTTTTTACTTGCCTTTTCCCCTATTTCCGTTTGGTCACCTCCTGCGAGTATTTTCAGATCCGGTGTCAATGCGCATGCTTTGATACATCGTTTATAGTGGTTGCTGTCCTCTGATTTCCCAAATAAAATGTTGTCTTTCAGAGTTCCATTTTGAATCCAGGCCTGTTGTGGAACATATGCCAAACTGCCCTACAACAGCGTATTTGAAAAAAGAAATTAAAAATCACAAAATATTGGCAATCAGCTGCGATTTTGTCAAATACAGAACAACATATTAGACTACATATAACGTAAGGTTACCAGAGACAGGTGTTCTTCCACTTCCCTCGCACAGCATCTATGAAAGTATAAATTCATCTTTACATGAAAAGGCGTTTCAACGTGTTCTACCGCACTGACTTACATTATTTAAAAAATACCTTCACTCGCATCTAAAATTGATATCAGCACGAGCATTTCTGCAATTTTGGACTAATATTTCAATCACTAAGGCCAAGAAAATTAAATTGCAATATATAGCGTAATCTTTTCGTACTTGCAGACTAAAAAACGTGGCGCTGACACTTTTGTGGTGCTACCAATGCACATAAGAAAAATAAATTTCGGGCATTGAGGTTTTTTTTCAATGATTACCAGAGTTATTATGTTTTACTTTTGAAGAAAGGAAACCTCCCAATTTTAGAACTTTCAGGATTCAGACATAGTGCCATGGAAGTTTTAAAAGCATTTCATAAGCTTATGCCAGCATACATATGCAATTTTTCTGTTTAATTTAAATTCTCATTGACACTCTCTGTGATCAAAAAATACACTATTTCAAGCACATAAACGGACCACCACTTAGAGGCTGACATTCTTTCACACATATGGTAAAAGGTATGGAATAGCCTACCCAATGAGTTGAGAACTACTACCAATTCAAATAAAAAGTTGGAAGGGCCTTACTTGCAAATGTAATTTTTGTATGTTCAGACTTGAAGTATAAACCAATGATTGTTTGAGTGCTCAAATTGTCTTGTCTTGTCTGTTTTAAGCCTTTCATGCTCATCTCATCTACTGTTATCGCCATCTCAGTCATTCATATGTGTTATATTGTATCTTTTATCACAACTCGATCAATAATAGCTGCACACTATTAGCATAATGTTGTATTGTTTAACAAACTGAGCATAAATAAAGACTTCTCCCTTGTATCTAGCATATTACCTGCAAAGCAAGGTCTCCGGATACACTGTTCATCTCTCCCAAGATGGCGGATACCAGTGATGACTTGCCGGCGCCAACATGCCCGACCACCGCTATCAACTGCCCGTGTTGAACATTGACATTGATGCTGTCATCAAAACCACACAGGAAAGCAAGGTCATATTGCATTCTTCTTTGGGGTTTAGACGTTTTGGTTAAATACAGCCATCCCCTATTTAGCTGTTCCGAATTCACGTTTTTGTCCATCACAGGCTACAACAACGTCCGAGTGAAAGTGGCCATTGTTTACCTTTGAGAAAGTTTATGCATGACAAACTTGATGCTGATTAATGCTACTCGGTATGGTAATATATTACATGCAACGCGTACATATTTATTTACAATTGGAGAAAAGCTCAATCTTCTAATGAATCGATATGTAGACATTGTAAAGTCATTCTGATCGATCATATCACTGCCATTTAAAAAAAGCCATACGACCGGAGGTGGTGGAGAGGCTTACAACCCCGTATAACGCATTTTAAAGCCGCCGCTCCATGGAATGTTACAAGGCTGATAATACTATTTGCACAAAACATGTAATAAAAAAGCTGCAGACTGATTGCTCAAAATATAGTGGAGGGAAATAACCGAATATTATTTTTCCGACATAGGTCAATATCTTCGACTCCGTCCCAGTATCTTCAAGAATCGTCTTCTAACTGGTGAAATATTATTTGCAGCATACTGAATGGAAATATGCATTGTAAATGGTTTCGTCTCACACATATCTTATTCCCACCCTATGTTGGTCTCTGCAAAATACTTTTCAACTTACTTCTTTAGTGCTGGGGATTCTTCCGGACCCCAGCTAAACGTTCCACTTCTAATTTCAATGACATTACCTGCAATAACATTTGTTAATGGCAAAATTATCCCTATGCTTAACTCTTTCTACACTTCGGAATGAGTTAGAAGCTTTCCTCGCCGCACATTGTGCCTAAAGCGCGCCGAGGAAAGCTGTTAACTTGGACACTTATATTTATGTAACTACTGGCATGCTGATTTTTGAATGATTTTTTCCCAAGGAACACGAATCTAAACCGTTTACCATAATTCAGAGCAGTTCGTTTTAAGTAGTTAGAAATTAGTCACAGTTGGCCCTGAAAGAGTAAAGTCACGGGTAACTTCACATATGTTTATAATTATTTTATTTTGATATCTGTTACATTGTAGCAAAAACGAGCCAACTAAAGTCTAATGTCCTTGTAATCTTTCATTAAATCTATAGCACACTTGACGCTTTACATGTGAAATCCGTTATATACTATCATCCTTGAAGCACGACCAAGTTTACAACTGAGTAAATAGCTTTCCTTCGTATGTTGCTAGCTGAGCACCCAATCCACGCCTAGGAAAGCTATTGGCATGAAGGCTATCATAGTCAAAGGTATCATCTACTATTTTCAGCTAAATTGTTTTTCATAGCTGTTGAAATTAGACGAAAACACCGAACCATACGACATTTGACCACCAGCCGGTTTGAGCAGTTTGAGAAGGAAGTCGGGCTTGACTTTTTCATTTGCCAGCATGGCTTCTAATAGTCTGCTTTTTGCTGAATCTTGATCATTGCTGCTACTACGCTGATGCTAAAATAGTCAAATCCTAGCTTCACCACACACATGACGTAATAATAGTAACTCTGTTAAATTTGTGTAATACCTGGAGTCACAATGCTACTTATTGTAGGTGGCTTTTGTTCTTCTTCTTCCGTGAACTCCGATATCCTTTTCAGTGATACGATGGCCTGTGGTTAGGAAAAAAGCTTAAAAATTAGAAATTTGTGATCTGTTTATTTAACTTTCGCTCTCTTTGTTAATTGTATCGGTTATCTGAGCAAGGGTTTAACAATAGTCAATGGTGGCATTTGCAACAATTCACATGTAAATTACATCGAGGAGTTCACAATTTTTAGATAATCGCAAATGCCTTAACAGGTGGCAAGTTCATGAGTTAATTACAGATGTGATGATGTTAACATATATGATTTGCCTGTGTGACCTAAAAAAAAAAAAAACAAATATCAAGGTTTGACGTTTCATAATCTTCATTGAATGAACATTCTTTCCATGGGCCAAACACCCACGGTTTGTAACAGACGACACAGAAAATATTCCTTGCGAGGCATGTGAAAGTCGGGTGTTCCCGATTGTCGGAAATCCAAATGGGTTGTTGGAAAACTTAAATACAAGCACATTAACTCATACTTAAGCCTACTGGAAAATGTGTCATTGCTAAATGCCTGAAACAATATGAACTTAGGGTCACAGTATGCACGTTATATGGCACTTGCGTGCCAACAAATGACTTTTAAATACAGAATGGTGCTCCTGTCCGAAAATCAAACAGATGACGAAAATTGTCACAGATCATACTTCACTTATCCCGCATTCGTCTAAGTTTTGTTTCCGGGACACCTGATCATTGAGTGGCTAAAACAGCAGTTTTCCCCGCCCGAAGAACCACTGCTTCACATGTATTTACACTCCTGCCTGGAATTGCTACCCTTATAACGTTACTACAGTTACATTAATATACTATGTCCTATTACCAGATTACACTTCCTAGCAGTGAGCTTCTTACAAAGAAAATCTGTTATCAAAAATATGTACACGTATGTACAATATTTTGTAACATTACGTTCCATTCGTTGCCAATAAAACTAACGGGACTTAGAGAAAAATTTATGAATGTCTTTAATGTAAAAACAGTGTGCAAGCTTCAAATTTTTATTTTCACTAACCGTTTCATTCTTTCAGGTAAAACTATTTTGCTGAGGTGACAATACAGCACGACTTTTTAATAACAATGATGTCTCCAGTGGAAAAACATATCTATTTGCGTTCTCATTTACTTATCACTTCTGCCAACAATTAGAGTTGGCTGCAAAATATTTTGCTTCCCTGACTTCTTTGAACTTTCGACCAGGAGGAGGAGGAGGAGGAGGAGGAGGAGGAGGAGGAGGAGGAGGAGGAGGAGGAGGAGGAGGAGGATTTGATTCCCCAACACCCTGACTGTCACACTTACCTGTGTACCATAGAAAACTGTCACTGGCAACTGGGACATGGGGTAATTGAGTATATTAATGATGGACAAAGTCAGGAAAGCTGTTTTCGGATCGAGAACGTTCTCTGGTGATATCAGTACGTAGACAGCGAAGATAATCAGGGTCACCTGCGAATGATACAAGTCAAAAAACCGTAACATAGCTTCTTCTGTTGTGTGGCAAGGAAGTTGTTTGTTATTCATTAGAACAAATCATCGCGTGTCAAGATAAAGCCGGTTCGTGACCTTCATGCGACGGGGGCATATCTTTTTCTAGTGGTTTTCTTACTTATTTGTACCAGCTGTCACTTGTTTGGGTCAGCCTTTTTCATGATTTTCCTCATTAGGTATTATGTATGTCTTCTTTCTGCTTCTTGGAAAATTCATTCGCTTGAGACCTTGATCAATTTGGTGACTTCAAGTCTCTTTCTGCAAAGCAGCTCGGAGATACGCCCTTATAGCACGATGGTCACCAAGCCTCAATTGCGTCCCTATATCATGCGCCTGGCCTCAAGTACGTCCCTGTAGCGTGGGCCTCGTCTCAATTATGTCCCCGTAGCACGAGGTTAACCTTGTCTTAATTACGCCCCTGTAACACGTGGATCACCTGGTCTGAATTACGTTCCTGTAGCGTTAGGGTCACCTGGTATTAATTATGCTAGTGTGGCATGAGGATCAGGCGGCACTGATTACTCTATGGTTATGCGGTCATAACGATCCTTGTAAGGCATTATGTTTTCTCCTGTTCAATGAGTCAATTATTGTGCTGAAGACTACAAACTATCAGCAAATAGTTCATTAATTGAATGAGTATAAGAGTCGCTTGATTCGTTGCATGTATTTTACTAGCAAATTTATCTCAATATCAGCCCCAACCCCACCACGACCACCACTGAAGCTCCCAGTGAAGACTTCGTCTGAGTCCACAATTAATATCCATGCACTCTGATACTTATAAATAATATGATTCGGTATGGATTTCTTTTTTACACCAGTAGAATCCCCAGCATGCATTGCACTTACCAAATATGGCGCCAGGAACCAGCTGATGGCTCCCACAGCATTTAAGTATGCAGCTGTCTTGAGATACGACAGTTCCTTTTCACGTACATCGTTTATCCTCTTTTGAAAAAAGGGTTCCCATGCGTATAATTTTAATACCTGCCATATTTATCGTAAAGAAAAAAATAATAAGATGATGAGCTATGCTTATGTCATTCTGCATGTTAAATGTAGTTGTACAATAAGTTGGATTATCGGATAGCTGATAAAAATAAAATAATGAGATACAGTACTGCGTTTACAGGCAAACACTTAGCCAAAAAGAGCATTTCACCACAACAAAGCTCAGATTACTTCCTTAATACTTAACACTTTGTACCAATTTTAACTTTGTCCTTGTGTGACAAATTAAAAAAACAAAACTGTATGTCAACGACATGACAATCTTTACCTTTATTCCACCCAACACCTCACTGAATATTTTTATCCTGAGATCTTTTTCCACCATCTGCTCACCCTTTAATAATGTAAATCACAAAGCATATCAAACATCGTAAAATGCGTTAGTTCTGAATCACATTCTGAATATTCTCTTCACAAATGTGAAACTGTTATTCTTTATATATATATATATATATATATATATATATATATATATACATATGACTATGTTTAACAAAGCCTCGGCAGAAACCGTTTGGTTTACACAGGAAAAGATAAAATTCTTCTTCATGATTATTACAACCTTATACACCTTAGCACTTTGCTTAGCAACTGCACAGTTGTGTTTCATGTTTGCATTCTGGACAACGTACGGTGATCAATTGCAATGGAAAGAAATCGCATTACTCAGTTTTTCAAAGTAAGGTCCCAACACAAGCTCATTCTTCCCTTGTCGATCCTGGCATTTCGTAAACTGATATTAAAGCACCGGCGTGCATTTTCACTTCATTCTATCTTGACCTGTCGGTTTCAATATACCACATTCGCTGAAATGGACTAACTTCGCGGTAGGGGTGAGTAGATGACTTAACTTCAAGCATAATTGATCCTCAGCAAACAATTGCCCATAAGTTGCAGCAAATTTGGAACTCCTCTCATAGTTTTAACAGGACATTGGGACCTTTAGCTTGTATTTTTTTCCTACCTGGAGTTTCCTTATATGATTTGCAAGATAAATTCCATTTACGATAAGCAGAATGACGAGGAAGCCAATGCCGGCAAAACATGAAGGTCCCACAATATACCAAAGATATATAACACAGCCTATCAGGCATAAAGGAATGGCATAAAGTTGATGGATCAAATGCATGCAGTCTTGTATTTTGTATGAATCCACTGCCATCAAGTTGACAATTTCCCCAACTGTTCGCCTCCTTCTTGCCGCATGTGAAAGTTTGAGAGCCTACAACAGTGTTCCATGAAGTCAAAGTCATTTTTTTACCTTTGGCATCAACAATTTATGGTACTGTAAACCTCTTAATCATTTCTTTGAAACCTGTTGTTACGCTATTGGTATTTTCATATCGTTAATTACACTGACTTACTATATGTACAGAATTTCTGTGTGCATCACGTTGAAATTCGTCGATACAACTACAATGAAATGAATCGAAGAAAATGATTTTGCATCATGCTCCATTAAAACATCCCCTCCTAGGACATACAGACTTTGAACACATAAACTTGTAGAATAATTTGTAGAAAATGACGTCAAACTCCGCCAGTAATTGTTCCTTTGTAATTGCTAAGAAAATACATGTATTGTCAAATCTGTCTCCAGGTTTTAACATTTTACCAACATGTCGTGTGTGACATTACCTTCCTGTATATGACTGCGTTAAGTAAAGTTCTAGCCTTGAGACCAGCGATCATTCCAAAGTAAAACCAGGCAGACTGCACTGTGGACATGAACAAACTATTGAACCCCAGCAGCATCGCGTACAGCACACCTTGCCACAGATAGGAGCTGCTGCTTCCAGCAAAATCTAACAACAAACTGTAAAGTAATTTTCATCAGAGCTGGTTTGCTGTAGTTTCTGCAGTTAACACACACACACATAATATACATGTATATATATATATATATAATACATATATATATACATATATATACATATGAATATATGTATATATATATATGCGCGCGCGTGTGTGTGTGTGTATTCATATTTATTTACTTCTATGAATACTGTATGTAAACAGCCGTAATACAAATTTTTGTGCACAGGAATTTGCTAAATGTAAACAACAATTAATTATCAAATCTACATCGCATTTTATGGCTTCTTCGTACCAAATCAACTTGACGTTATTGTCAGTTAGCCAACATAAGATGCCCAAAAGCTCCTTTTTTGTATGCATTCTGGGTGTCAACTCGTCAAAGCATATTGAAGTTGAGCACCCGCTATTTGGTTTATATCAGGCGCCTATCGATCTGGGTTTTTTTTTTTTTTTTTTGTTTTTGTTTCGAATCTAACAAAAATTCTTATTTTTCGTACATCGAGTTAGATGGCTGTGACTCCAGCAAAGCCGATAGATGAACACATAGTAATGAAACATTTAATGCGTGTTGAGGTGGAGCAAAATACCATGGAATATGGAACGAAACAACCTGACCTGACGGAAGTCTCAGAATCAAACTGTGTGCAAGCTGACAAATTTAGATTCAAGCGAGTTTTCAGGCAGTATGATGGCGGTCAAATCACAATTTTGTGTAATTTGCTCTCTTTGAACGCACTAAAAAGAGATAAACAGTTACCTCAGTATTAACGGATTGCAAAATTGGAATATCATCCCCAGCATTCGCATGGCCATTCCTCCAAACTGAAGCAAAGCCACGCTACGATATAATGCCCAGGCCAGAGTGTTCGCCTTTGTGTTACTACTGATGCTATGTCGTGACGTCGATTCCGTCTGGTATTCACTGAAACCACTAGATTGTTCTTTAGAATCCCTGTTTTCCAAGCTGAAACGATCAAAGAGAAGAAAAACACACTGACTGAAGTTGTTCTTTCTAGATTTAAGTTTCGTTTTGTTTGTTTGTGTATTTTTTTTTTTTTCAATGAGCTTTTATCTCCGTCTTTTTGTACGTATGTGTGTATCATTAGTAAACTGCTTTCGATGTCATATGACCAGTTTTGGCGACAGACACCGGCAGCAGTGGCACACAGCGGTGGCCACCGGCACACAGCGGCGGCCGGCGGTAAAGACGCCAGACACCGCCGGACACCACAGGACACCGCCAGACACCTCTGGCTGCCGCCAAGAGCCAACAGCAGGGTTTGGGGTTGACAGGAGGTCAGCAGCAGCCCGCAACACATGACGAAGGCCAGCGACAGGCCCTACTTATATGCTGTGTGCCGCCGGCCACCGCTTTCTGCCGCTGGCCACAACTCCCTCCCGCTGGGATATGAAGTTGTGGATGGAAAAGGTTCTGATAAATATATTAATTTGTTAGACTTTGTTCATGACTTGTACCTCCATCAACTTGATACATGGTGAATGACTTTGTATCACATTCAATCACAAAAAGCAACTAATTTGCCTAAAATCAAATTTATTTCAGATTAAATATACCACTATCATGTTGAATCATACACCTGTAATTAAAGAGCACCCTTCCGCCAGAATAAAGTGGTCATACAATCAGTGGTCTTTTATATAAGGTAAACTACATGTGATGAACATTTACGTGTAGAGACTTTACTGTGCAGTGGTACAAATGTGACTAAAATGCAGGTAGTCGTTCGTTGCATGTTCTACATTATATACGATCACAGACAAACATGCCAGTCTTTGCAATTGCTTATTAAGTTACTAGTCTATGCACGTGTATGTGTAAAACGAACACCCGCCATCGACAGACAACAATATTAAATGATGATACTAGCGGATGCAGAGTAGGGTGGTACCCAACCTTCTGATAGTCCTACATATATCAGTACTTGCCCAGTACATTGAAAATACATGTAAAAATACGTGTAAAAAGTATACTTTTCAAAGGCAACACTAACTATTGGTAAGATAGAGCTGTGATGTCTATTCAAATATTTTAATCCTTTGAAAAGCATAAGTACATGTAATATGAGTCTACAGTCAACCAGAAACCCTTCTATTGGCTTTCAGCGGCAGCCAGTGGTGGTGTCTCTATCGCCAATCGCCGCTATGTACCGCTGACCGCCGCTGTGTGCCGCTGCCTGCTGCTGGTTATATGCCGCTGAAAGCAGTTTATTAGCATGTATGTATGTATGTATGTAAAATTTGGAATTCATTGGTTGACAGACATTTTTCTGTTTTGGAAGAAGTCGCAAAGGTGACGTCATGTGACATGCCTGTAAAAAATGGAGTCACGCGCCGATGAATTCAATAGAAAGAAAGTTCAATTCCTAATTACCTGCCGTATGACGCATGCGTATTGCTGCCATATGTTTCTCCATCTTCAGACACCGCATTCGTGTGGCGATCGTATTCAGCCATCACAGCTTTGCTTGTGAAATCTGTCCGCAGGTCATAAAGATCTTCAAAATTGTGTGGTTTTCTGTACCCTCGAATAATGAACCTGAAACACAAATAAGAAAAAATGGGGAAGATTAAAAGATAAAGATTTTAAGATTAATTTTGTTGTATGTTTATACCTTTGTGGGTTAGAGACATACTGATTAAAATAACTTCGAAACAAAATTTATTACATTTATCATGTTCAGCACATCAGCAACATTTTGTTAACGTTTATTGGCAATTGAGACTCAGCCAACATTTTTCATTTGCACATCCGGGGCACCAATGGCACGCCAGATACCTGATGAGATCGTTGTCTGGTGTCATGATGTCACAGTAGATCTGGATCTTTTCTTAAGATTTTACATTAACCATTCTAAGAATGCGCAAAACTTTGGAACAAATGAGAAGCAGACTACGAACGAATGACCGGCAACTATCGACGGGTATATGAACACTTTTTAATCATGAACAGAGTTAAAATAATGTATAGTAAAGTCACAAAAAATATTTTTTTCCTGTTAAGTCACTACTGATTTTTTTTAAACGTTCGGACCGTGAAAAAGTTATACTTATCAACTGACCTTAAAATCCACATGTAAGTGTATTTAAATAGGAATGCTGCTGTACTCTCTGGAGAAGGCTTCTGTCAAATTGAGAAAAAGTATATTGCTTGGTCGATTTGATTAACTTAAAAAGAGTTAGTAAAACTTTTCATTAACAGATTCAGCATCAGTATCAAGAATCCTTTATTTGACCACTAAGTTACAGGATCGATATACAAGTAGCATAAACTGTGATTAGGAGACTCTTAGAAAGACACAAACAGCCGTTACCATAAGAGCCAACTTGTCACCGACATTTGTTGAAATATGAGTACAAGCTGTAAAGTAAAGATAAAGAAGGCCAGTTCTTTGCGTTTTGTACATATTACCAATAGACTTTAAGATTTTGGAGTGAATTTTGTCAATAAGACTGTTCCAATCTAAATGCTTACCAATATGTATTCCTGAAGTGCGAAAGTCATTTACACAATCAATTTTTGTATTATTTGTTTGTATTGCGGGGGTTATCACTTTCCTGTGGGTCAAGCAAAATCATACACTTGTTGTTATTTATTTATTTTATTTTTTTTACTTTTTTTTGGTTTTTTTTTGGGGGGGGGGGAGTTTTGTTTTGTTTGTTTTTTTTTTCAATAAAGGACAACTTGTTGGATTTCATATTTTATAATGCAATTCTTGATTTATATTTTTAGTTAAACTTTGAGTGATGTTAAACTTAATTACAGTTTGCAGAGTACTGATAACAGCAGTGTTATTTGCATATACCAAAGGCTTAAAAGTTGATGCAGATGATGAATCATTCATATAGACAATGGATATCTAAGGGCATAACATATGACCCGGAGGAACTCCAGCGGTTATGTTTAGCAGATCTAATTAACTATCAATTGGTTCGATAGAAATCAGCTCTGTAAAATGTAGCTTTCTAAGTCCATCCTAATGGTTGTGTTATACACGGTGTACTTCGAAATATTTACCACCTGGTTGAACACAGCTTTTTCAAAGATTTTTTTAAAAAATCTTTCAGTGCCAAATTTTCGACTGAGTCAACAGCTTTTCTCAGCGCGCATTGGACGCGCCGAGAAAAGCTGTTGACCTCGGGCATTCTCTCTGGAAGTGTAGGCATGCTGGTACTTGAATGAAAGGTCTTTGTACGAGGAATACGAATCTGGGATCCTTATAATTCAGACTAGCTGGACTTAAGTAGATGGACTTAAGTCGTGATTGGCACTGAAAGAGTTAAAACTTGACAGACTGGAAGTAGGCCTCTAGTAGTCAAACATATCTACACCACCATGTTGACTGGTAGTTATTGATACAAATTGATATTATGCTTTACCTTATGGAAATATTGAAATAACTAATTAAAATGTCGTGATGCAAATCATTACAGCAAAGGAACTAGTGCTGAATTTTGTTACCTGTGTAAAAATGTGTTTTAGTTTTCTGAGCCATGACAGTGCACCGTTAAAATAATAGTTCTAGCATTTAAAAAATAATGAATTGTTGATTTGTGTAGGCAGCAATGAATTAGGATCACCATCAAGATTTTTGGATTGTAACAACAACCTACATAATTTGAACATGGAAATTGTATTGTCGTTGCGCGATGATATCTTTGTTGTTGCAATTAGAAGTATCGCTGTTTGTCGAATCTATAATGAACATAGTTGTTTCAAATTCTGTCATGGACCTTTGTAAATTTTCTTATGCATACCATTCGGTATTGACTGCCTTTAATTGGATCACAGTTAACTGCTAACGCACTTGATACAATGTATACTGACATTTTCTGCTTCTTCAGTTGTTCCCAACAGAGGTTTCTTCTCCGCATATTTTTGCAACTTGGTACGGTTTGGTATGGCCTTGACATCGGCAAATAAACTGAAAATTAGCTCCACCCAGGATAACACACATTGTATACCTAACGCAACACTCCCAAGTACGTTAGGATTCAAACCCTGTGTTGAAATCAAACACAAAACAAAAATAATTATGCTCTGAATAGAGGCTTGTTATAAGACATAAGTATTTATAGTAACTTTAACACTAGAATCTTACTAATACATTAAAAAAACCTGCAAATTTTCTCAGTCTTCGGTAGTGTCACTTGTCACATACATGAATGTATGTTTATCACACTTTCTCATTATATCGGTAACCCTTTCAAGCAGCAAAAGACGCTGTTCTTCAGAGAGTGGGGCAATATTGCAGGTAGCAGAGATGCAAATAGAGTCGTATTGTTCCTTTTATGTGCAATTTTGTGCATTGAACGAATAATACCTGTTGGTTTGACTACCTTTGAAGCTTTGGTAACAATGTTAAAACAAGTGTGATGAATACTAGAAAGTGGTTTTGGTAAAAACGACACAAATACAAATAGATTAATCTTTAAATCAAATGTTTGTAATCAAGGGTATAAGAACTAAAACTTTGAAAGAATGAAGCAGCATGCACGTACAGCAAATCTGTACCTTGGCATTTGCCCTTACAACCATTGAGCTCCATTGTCAGTGTATGTTTAATCAGCAGTCTTAAAACTGCATAAAACCAATACCAAATAAATTTGAACGCAATGGAAATACTCAGAATAAATTGTCCACTTCCTGTCACCGTACGTTTCATAAACGCAATGTTGAGTGGCATTGTAAAGAAAGCTTGTAAACGATAGAATGAATAGTTCACCCGAAAAGTCCACAGTGACGCACCTCTTAATAAGGTATAACTTTAGATTTAGTGGAAATAAATGTAACTGAAAAAAGGACAGACATTTACCTCAGAGCCAGTGACAAGTGAACGGAAAATAATGCCGGACACCAAAGACTGCAACAGCCAGAAAATGAACAACACTCCACTGGTATGTTTTCCCTTGATGAACTCCAGCCGACACAAACTCAGGAACAACACCTGCAATATTAAAGGACAATACAGCTCTGACTTAGAGTATAATTTTTTTTTCTGGTCAAGAACAGGCTTGGCTAAACCCAGCAGCATTAATAACACATATTTATCATACAATGAAATACAAAACAGATTTATACTTCCACAACACGCATGGGACATCAGTAACCCTGGTCACAGATTTCACAAAGACAAATCTGTCACTTAAAAGTCGTGCGAATAGTGACATATGTTTGCTGCCTGTAACACAGTCTCCCGTTTGAATACTTACCATAGTAATTAGAGTGATTGCAGGAGCGAGGAAGCGGACTAGAGTGACTTCATCTCCGTTGGCTAATATCTGGCCAACAGCACCAATTTCTAGAATTGACGATAGGCATAGCACCATTCCAACCACCTGACAATAGGAAAATATGATTAACGGCAATCGGTTTCACTTAACAGAACTTGTCAGACTATGTACAGACCGATTTTTAACCGCTCTCATAGGTTTAATTATTGTATAGACAAAGCAAAGAAAACTAAATCTTTGGATGACACTGGTCAAGAAAAATCACCTGACACCTATCACACATGATTGTCAAATATTCGGTGCTCCCTGCTGAACAGTGGTGCCCTCTAGCAACAAAAGTGGTTCCGGAATATTCAATTCATAATAACTACCGGAAATGGTTGCCATCTAAGGAATAAAAAGGTACAATTCTTTTCGGCATTATAAATAAGGATAACAGGGTTAAATATCGGAAAAGACCTCACACATGCACGAAGTCATCCAATTTCACTTCAAATCTGGCAACAGATGTCCTTACTCGTAACATGCTCGCCGGGCAGTGTAATAAAAAAGAAAGTTTTATTTGGTCTCACCGCATAATTCTTTTTCTTTCATCTCTCTCTCTCTCTCTCTCTCTCTCTCTCTCTCTCTCTCTCTCTCTTAATTCTGTCCTGAGACCATAGAATATAAAAGATATGCATGCTGCACTGCTATTATCTGTAGTTACATGGTAAAACCGACAGATGATGACGTTCCGTTTAAATATCATGTAACAAGTCATTATTGCTTTGAGTTTACTTACACATTTGGATATATTCAATGCGCTGTAGTTTTTCCAATTTTGGACAGTGTGTTGTGTGCATAGATACCAGAAATACACTGGACAGCATAGCCATAACCAGGCACTGGGAAGCCATAGCAGCACGGACTTTTCAAAGCACCATGTGAAGTCAGGGTTTTGAGTGTTGACAGTCAGACCAGGATCCTTTCAATGCAAATATGAGTTCAAAACGAGTGAGAAACAAGTTGAGCACCACGAAATCTTGAAGCAGTTATACGTTAATCCTATACCAGCGAAATAATTCAGCATTTCAACCACTTGACCACAACATTAAAACACATAAGTGCTGAAATAAGGCAAGAAAGAGCGCTAAGTGATCAATTACAGTGTTAAACAGTACGCTTCTTTGATCTCTTATTATATACAATGTTAAATTGAATTCAAAGTTGAGATTATTGTGTAACTGTTTTCACATAGTGGCCTAATACAGGTACAAAAGTGAATTTATGAAAGGCAAACGGAAAAACTCGCTATAAACAGCAAAAATGCCTAAATTTGTAGAAGAAGCTCATAATAGCATTGCATATGTTCATCCTATTTCATTCAGATAGGTTTGACAGCAAATTGTAGCTTTAACTTCCCTCTCCACGCCTTTATTAGTGGTTTTTTTCTTGAAATGTCACGCTTTTTTAAATGAAATTTTTTTTTTTTATGGAATAGGTCTTCGAAAAACATGTTTGAGGGCTGGATCAACTGTTTACAATACGCTTAAAAAGAAAAAAAACCTTTTTGAATCGTTTGATATCATTTTATATCATTTTTTTTATTTTAAACTACATATTTCAAAGCTTTAAAAAACTACGCTGATTCAAGAAAATGAAAGCTTTTCAAACTCTCAGGAATTGCAGTTTAATTGACTGTATCAGAAACAGATGTTTTCCATATCTGATGTATGAAAGAAAGACCCAAATACGGCAGACATATGCAATCTATCTATGGAAGATCCAAGGTTTTTTCTACATGTTGGACACAGTTTATATGAGTGTTAGAATTCTTGTTTGTCTCGCAATTTATTTATGCCTGAAGAGCAAAAGAGTTTGTCATATACTTTTCACCAGAAACAGTGCAGTTTAACCGGTAAATATGTCCACGTGATAATGCCACAAGTATGTGTAGGACACCAAACAGCCAATCAATCGATGTGATGTTTATTTCGTCAGATCACAGGACCCTGGCGAATTAGTGTTTTTGGATCACCATTTTCCCTTGAAATATTTCCAGAAAATCCGTTAATTGCAGTTTTCTTCCTACTGGTAATATGTATGGACCCGATACATACATTCCCAGGCGTCCGCCACTGCCCTGCATCTAATGAACCTTATCAATGCACTTTTTCACTGGGAATCATCATGTATTTATTCCAATTTGTATGCATGTCACATTTTATGCGTTAACTGTCACCTGCCTCTACTATTGCTCACCTCGTATCAATATCCAGATTATTTGGATACATTTAAGACTAAAATCAACTAAACAACGGAAATCAATATTTATTTTTCAACTTGCAATAAACATAAATGGTGAGGCAAGTACATGTACGATTTCTCCCCCAATCATGGGTCGACATTAATGATCATCAACCTAGCCTGCATGTGTTCCATATCAGCATGATTTGATTTGATTTGGCAAAATCAACATACAGCAAAATATTAAATACATATATGAAATAATACAAAAAGCATAAAACAGACGATTACACAATAATAAAACATCATATAAACTAAAATATAAAGTAGAAACATAAAAGATGACACATGAAGCTTATGAGGTTTTGTCATGATAGCCAGAGAAGTCCATGCATCAACGTCTTTCTGTTGGGGGACCTGAATAAATATGTAAGAATGTGATGATGAGGTGAATATATATATATATATATATATATATATATATATATATATATATATATATATATATATATATATATATATATATATATATATATATATAGTTTAGTTTAAACGTGTTTATTTTCCATAGCGTGAAAAACAGGATTGGAGAAAAAGCCGACGGCTTCCATCAACTCCTCTCCTTGATACAAAGTTACAATACAACATAACAATATGAAAACTGACATGACTGCCCAAGTACTGTTAAGTATGTTTACACATACTAGCAAAACTCAATTAAAACACTGACTCTTGGGCTGGTTTTTAAGTAAGAAGATTATTAATAAGACTTAAGTATATATTGGATTTAGAATGATAACACCATAAGTTAAAATTGAAAATGTGACATGTTTACCATGCACGTCCAAACCTTTTTGAAGTTAATATAAACTCGTGTACCCAACAGAAAATTTCTTCGTTTTGTGTGTCAGAGATATGGGGATTTTCACATAGTAGAGTTTTTACACTAAACCTAGAAGCCACTGGGATCTCTCTAAATAAGCGGTCTCGAATATTTTTGTAATTTTCACAATCCAATAGAAAATGTTTTGTTGTTTCTGAACCTAGACCACAAGGACATGTCTGATCACTAACTAAATTATGTTTATAAAGATGATGGTTGAGGGCGCTGCACTCCATGCGTAGTCTTGCATGCAGTACTTGCCCTGATCGACTGCCGCTGTAGTAGTAACTGGAAACGGTAGTTTGGGATGCCAGTTTTCTTTTAAAAGATAGTAAGGATTCTGTGTTTCTTATCTGGGTATCGAAGTTGTTCCAGAGTTGCACAGTTGACGGAAAAAATGAGTTTTCTCGCAAAACATTATTGCAAGGTATTGGTTGGATAGTATTCTGATATCGAAAATCATAATTAGTTTCAGGGGTTTCAGGTAGTCTCTCAAACAAATACTGAGGTGCATACCCATTTACAATTTCCGCATCATAATCAATTTATGGTTTTCCCTTCGTGCTTTTAGCTCTTCCCAACCAACATCTTCATACAGTCGCCTTATGGACACATGTCTCGTTGCCCCAGTTACTACTCTTACAGCAGCTACCCGCACCTTTTCCAACATTTCAGCACAGGTGGCAGTGCAGTTGTTCCAGAGAACATCCGCGTATTCCAAACAAGGTCTAATGTAGGAAAGATATAACTTTTCTAAGGATCGCCTGTCCAGAGAGTAAGGAAGTTTACGGAGGCAGTCGACCCTTTTCATAGCATTTATATAAATCATTTCTATGTGATTATTCCATGCTCCACGTTCATTGAATGTTATTCCTAAATGTCTATATCATGTTTTTGTCGCAGTGACTTGTTTGCCGTTGATATAAAGGGGAAAATTTTGTGAATTTCGATTACTGATACGTAAATTGTATGTCTTTCATTCGTTTAAAGTAATAAACCCCTGTTCCGCCCAAAGTGCAATAGCTGACAGGTCTCAGTTTAATTGCATAGACACCAGATCCTCATCTCCTGAATCACTTATTACAAACAACGACGTGTCATCTGCAAATAGTCTAATATTAGATTCAACAGCTTCAACAATATCGTTTATAAAAATTAAAAACAAAAGGGGTCCGAGTATGGAGCCTTGAGGGACGCCTGCCTCCGTATGTCTCCATTCTGAGCAGTTTCCGTTTATTACTACTCTCTGTCTTCTGTCAGACAGATAACTTTTTAACCATTCAAGTAAAGGGCCGGTGATACCTATACACTCTAATTTATATAGTAGTCCTTTATGCCAAACACGGTCAAAGGTCAAACGCATGGCTCACATCAAGAAATAAAAAATTTATATCTTTACTCTGATCTAGGTCTTCAGCAATAATGTCATATATTTCAAGAAGTTGGCACACTGTTGAATCACGCGGTGTGTAAGCCGATTGCCAACGTACCAAGATATCATTGTCTTTACAATAGTTGAATAGGGTTTTAAATATGCATATTTCTAATACTTTGCCAGCACATCCCAAAAGTGAAATTGGCCTAAAATTTTCTCTTAATTGTTTTGACAGTTTTTTTGTGAACAGGGATGACATTTGCGTCTTTATATATATATATATATATATATATATATATATATATATATATATATATATATATATATATATATATATATATGTATATATATATATATATACATATATATATGTACATATGTATGAATATGTGTGAATAAATAAATATAAGAAATAAAAAGCGGGATACTCTATGTGACAGTCTAGTCACTGACAGACTAATAGAATTTTCATTTTGTTTGAGTTTAGCGCATATAAAATATTTAATGGAACCTAAATGAATTGACTCTCTTCTTTTTTTCTTTCGCCTGTTGAGCCAAAAACTTCTTTACGCCACATTTGAACTGGAACAGACAATTGCACTGTTTTGAATTTTCCGGGAGGGCATTCCATTGTTTAATCGCTGTGTAGTAGATCGTGTGGCTTGTTTGGTTTGTTAACTGTGGCGTAATAAAGTAAGAAGATCTGTTTCTGGTATTGTGGTCGTGTTGGCTTTCTAACTTGGTGAAATATATTGTTCAAGGTATTTGGGTGAGGTTCCATTGAACATTTTATATACAAGAGACAGTTTAAATTGCGCCACTCTAGCGTTGAAGCTAAGCATAGTAACTCTAACTCAGGTTTTCCCGCCGAACAGATGAGTAACACAAAACAAATCTGTTTGTGAAAAAATGTTCAGGTTGAACTTTCTTCAGCCAAAGTCGTTTATTTTCAGTTCATATTCATTGCGATTTCTTTATGTTATTGCATCTCGGAGCGTTAAATTCCGAAATGTAAATAGTGCAACATGCGCATGCGTAGAACTACACCATCATTGGTGATTCCCCCATGTCAGGCCCTGCTGGGGTCAACGACTGACTGCAGCAGTTCTTGCATAATGAAACCTCAATAATCGTATATTCTAACAGATACACTAACTTCAGTTAGTATTAACATCTATGGCCCAATTAGCGCCCATTTCTGATGTCATCCTGCATCCAACCCGGCACTAGGCCCAAGTCACAATCTGAGTACCGTATTTGAGCCGTACATATGAGCAAATGATAAACGACAGTGGATAAGCTTGCAAAGAACTTGCTCAGAAGAAAGAAAAGGAGGGGCGAGTGACATCATTACCTATAAATATTTACATTTGGACCGCCTACTGTCACTGATGGTGTTATACAATTGGTTCCTGAGAGGTAACTATTTTGAGTTAGACATATAATCTGGCTGACCCTGGGGATGCGCCCTTTCACTCCAAATTACACTGTGATACACGCACCATCAGGATAGCTAGTTTTCTCAGCTGTGATGCAGTCCCAAGCCGTGCGGTGTTAAGTTCACAAATGGAATAGTGTAAAAAAAATCACTGACTTGTGTAATACGAACGTCACAGTGGTGTTTCTTTGTATGCACGCGCTCATGCGGGTGTGAAAGGGTTATTTTCATCAACTGTGATACGGAATTTTTATTTCGCGTGATTTGCGAATATGAAAATTGTTTTATGTGATTCATGATTGTGATCAAAGGCATTCCGTTTGAAAGGTGAGGCAGGCAAAATCATTTTCAGTGAAACTTAATAAGAGCTCTCCACCAATGCCAGGAAAAGGGGCATAAAAGCATTGTTCTCTTTGGGAAAGACTTAATTCATCTTGGACTTTGAATCCTTGCCTTGTTTATCTCTGTGAAAAAAGTGAGGTGAGTTTGCTTCCCAGGCATTTTTTCATCAGTAATGAGACCAACACATAAAATCCCTTCTTGCCATGATTATGATTGTAAGTACCGTCTAAATCACTTCCAAAATCCACTCAAAATACACATTTTAATCACTTTTTTTAATTTGCGGGAGGTGGGCTTCATATTGTTGCTTTTAAGGGTGGATACAAGTACGTTGAAAAAATGGACGAAGAGAATGTTCCTACCTTGGTAGCTGACGCCTCCTGACGAAATTATTTACTTTCACTCCCGCGAATGTATTTCTAGTTTGCTAATGTAAGTCCAAATGACCTTAACCTTTAGAGGTCACACATAGAACACAAAAAGATACAGCTTTACAATATCTACAATGTAAGCCCAACATACATCAAATCATATGAAAACTGACGAAGTTATGGCTAAATGATCATTTCAAAGGGCCGAATATCCTTGACCTTTGACCTTTGACTTTCAGAGGTCACACGTAAATTACAAAGATGTGCATTATTGCAATACCTATAAGTACAGCCCAACATGATTAAAATGGAATGAACATTTACCAAGTTATGGCGAGATAAAACTCCAAAGATCTATATGACCTTGACCTTTAACATTTACAGGTCATATGTAAATTACAAAAAATATACAGTGTTACAATATCTGCAATTTAAGCCCAACATAAACCACATCAGATGAAACTTGACCACGTAATGGCAAGATAAAAATCCAAAAGCCCAGATGACAATGACCTTTGACCTTTAGAGATTACATGTTAATTAAAAAAATGCAGTGTTGCAATACCTACAATTTGGGTACATGCATTGCAAAACTTAGATAAAAATTGACAGAGATATGGCTGGATGAACATTTCAAAAGTCCAAATGACCTTGACCTTTGACCTTTAGAGGTCACATGTAAAATACAAAAATGTGTAGTATTGCCATAGCTACGATTTCGATTCAAAATGGTCACACTTGGATGGAAATTGACAACGTTATGGCTGGATGAAAATTTCAAAGGTCCAAATAACTTTGACTTTTGACCTTTAGAGGTTACATGTAAATTACAAAATTGTGCAGTGTTACAAACATGTGAATTGAACTTGGATTGGTTACCTGCACCTATAATAGTTTTGGAGATATTCAAGATTTAAAATTTCAAATGCCCCAGAATCGCATAATCTGCAACATATTTTGTCTTTTCGAATGAAAGGCACAAATTAATGTATAGATCCATAATTGTGCCAGGTCTGAGGTTTCTGAGTGTAATAGTTTTTTAGGAAAACTGGGAAACAAACTTGGGTAGTAAAGAAAAAAGCAAGAAGAAACACAAAAAAGAACTCTAGGTAAAAAACAGAATGTCGGTGTTGGCACACAGGCATAATGAATTGCTGAACAGAACCTGTCACCCCTGTTGATAAGAGGTAATGTTTGAAATATCTGGCAGGTTCTTATGAAACAAAAGAACATTTCCTCATAAACTGTACAAATACAGCCATGAAAGCTACGTTCTAATTACTACAGCTAAAGAAAATAGACCAGTTTATAATTATGGCAATGCAACGAGACATTTTATTTGCTCTTGGACGATATTTGCTCTGTACCAATCTTGAGATTACGGGGGCAATTCTCACGATGGAGACTATTGTCGAAGTGCTATTCTTCATATGATTCTGTTTGCAATTTTGCATCATATACTAAGTAGTTAACATACATAGACACAAACACACACACACACACACACACACACACACAACTATATGTGTATGACCCTGCAGTCACTCGTACTGAATGCACAATAAAACCTTCATCGTGTTATATATATATTTTGGGTACATGTTTGACAACCTCCACAACAACGTACCCAAAATGCGTCTTCCTGGGACCTATTGCCACACAACTTTGGCAAAAATATCACTTCATCCATGGTGTCCAGCATTTGAGGTAGCCACTCCAGGTGTTTATGGTTGAGTGATTTACATGTATCTGGCCACGTTCATACCCGCCCGATGTCCAGTCCCTAAATCAAACAAGTGCATGCGACACATGGCAACTTACGACTGAATTGCCAACAAATAAATGCATACGGAGCTTTATAAAGTAGTGCGCGCAAGCATGATATATATGACAGTGATGTCATCTTATCAAGTTGAATGTCCTTGACTTTTGTATGATGGTTTTGCGAAAGCTAGTATTGACTTGAATTTTCCATTTTTTCCCGAAACAGGCACTGCGCAGAACAATATTGAGAAGACCCATCCTGTAAACTTTCCTTTTAGCATAATAAGCATAATGTACATGCCAAGGAAGAGATAACAGCTTAACCTGGACCCCCTACTGTACACGACCTGGTCTTTCGTCTACTACGGGTATAGAGCAATATTCTTCCTCTAAAGTGGTGTTTCCATCATATTGTGTGTGTGTGTCTATATATATATATATATATATATATATATATATATATATATATATATATATATATATATATATATATATATATATACATACATACATATATACGCACACACACAATTAATTCAAACATACATTCTGTTACTCTGATGCTGCTTGATATACTTAACGTTTAAAATTCCCTATAAAACATAAACATCCAAAATATAATTAGTGCATAGTGATATGACTGCCTGTGGGATTTTATCGTCAGCATATTAAGCAACTGATATAGGTCTTGACTAAAGACAGTTGCCGTACATACTTGAGAATCTAGATATGTCAAATGTTACACTTCATTTGAAAGAGATTTTAAATGTTTTATTCATCGGCAAGACAAAGTAAAGGATAGCCCCATCCATTCATGTCAACAGTAACCTTGACACGAAAAAGTACAGGCATGTCATGTAGTGCATCGCAATAGAGGGTCTTATTGTACACGAACACTTGACCTGCAAAGCGACTTTGTGGATAAAACATAAACAGTATGAAAAAGGTTAGCATTTGTGGGGATATGTATTTACGGAAACTTTTAGTGTGATATACTATCCCAAACTACAGAATGTAATCCATAGGAACCTTCAGTGTGTTACGTTTACATATCCGTATAATATTGAAGGGAAAACGGACAATTAAAGGTGCCATGTAGGAGTTAAAACAACTATATTTAAAATGTTAAATTTGGAGTAAATATAATACGTGATGAAACAGCGAAACACTTTGTTCTGATGTCTTTATGAATGGTGTCAGAAACTGTAGGATCTTGCCTGGTCATCTATGTCCAGACAACCGTGTAAGCCATTCATGACAAATATGCAATCATTGACGTCACAGACACATTATACCATGCCATTGGCATTTATGTGAGTTATGAGTGAACGCTAGTAATAACAAAAACAAGGCTCTCGCACTAACTGCTCATTTCCCACCACCTGAATTTAAATATGTTTCCTACTGACTAAACTAGCAGGGTTTTTTAAATTTCTCCACACTTATTTCTTTTTCCCAATTAACTTTTGGATTCCAAAAAATTCTAGGGGATGTTTTAGACCTGAAGATGTCCAATTGAAATTTGTAGCTCAAGCCGTTTAAATATAATTTAAGATGACATGATTTTACCACCTTGCTAAAAATATATATTTTGTGGTGAACAGTAAATCAAGAATATGTGCTAAAAGTAAGTAGCAATCTAGCTGATGGTTAAAAGCTACAGCACAAAAGCACAAAATTGACAAACACAGAGTTCTATGAAAAAAGTGATAATTTTCGTCAGTGCCCGTGTTATAATAAAAATTAAAATTAAATGTCGCCTATAACATCTGCACCAAATTTGATATATTTGGTACAATTATAGTGATATTCATTTGAAGCTATCAATTAAAAGGATACCAACTGCTGATTCAGAAATGGCAAAATGGGAAAAAATAAATCATTAAAATTCCGTGATTGATAGCAGTGCATATCGTTTACAAAGTCAGTAGACTTAAAGTTTTCTCTTCAATATTTCCACTGATTCAATGGAATTGCACGTGCTGTTTTAGAAAAAATTAACCCCTCCCACCCAATAAAGAGAAAATAATAAACCCCAAACTACAATTTGATAGGAAAACACTCACCCGATAAACTGTCCTCTTATCTTTTTAATTCAGCACATCATAAACCCTTCTATACAACTTTTGATACTTTTCGCAAGGCATGAACATCTGATCTTATCTGCAGTACACATCGGTCCTACTATGGCGAACTATTGACAGTTTCTGTACCTGTTACATTTTCCACCTTCTCGCCTGTCGACAGAGGTAACTTTTCTGTCTCCAAGACTACCCATGGCGACGAAGGGTCAATGGCCCCAGAACATTTCATGGTGATAATGAAGGTCAAACCTCTGAACTATTCCATGGCGATAAAGGGCAATATCTCCTATCAAACTCCATAGTTATTTCTTTCTCTCAAATGTGTACACAAATGTATGTACAAAAATACCCGAGGCATAATGAATGTAGCGACAGTTAGCTGACAATAGAAGATCCTTTCATATTCTTGCTTTGATATAGTAACTAGCAGGTTTGAGCACAGATGTGTGTAGGAGCTGTACATCCTTTTGTCACATACCCAAATCGCCGTAAGTGTAATGCAGCACAGGGAAAATTTTGTGCACACAAGTGTTGCAAACAATGTACATGCCACATACAGTATAAATCTCAACCTTATTGAAAACAGTTTACCATCTATATTGATCTGCAAAATAAGACCTGGTCATGTTTCAACTGCAACAGTTACACATCGTCTGTGGGGCAGAACTGCTATCTTGGGTATATTTTGATCTCTAAAACTGAAAGGAAATGACTTCTGGTGTCGAAGCATATGTCAGACTAATAGTATGTAAAACAGATCACTATATATACGGCTATATGAACAAAATTATGTATTATTCAGGATCAAACAGAAAAGGAAAATGTCGAAATCAGAGCAGTTTTAGCATTTTTTGCAGACAAAACTTTTCTCGAACGTGGGGAACCACTATATAATTTAAATGTGGCATCTAGGTGGCGCTTAACATGTGTCACTAGCATAGAATACAAGAGATTGATAAGTCTGGTATATAGGTACATGAAGTATACCCTTATGGACATATCATAGCGCAATCGTTAGCAGCCTTCCGGGAGAGTTGCAAATCATATGTGATAAACAAAATATTAACCATATAAACTTAACGATGCCACATCTAGGATCACTAAAGTACCTACATATATAGTATTGGTCCAAGACTGGCACGTTATGCCAATGAAAGAAATATAAAAACCAGTCACACACCTCAGTCATTTTCACACCAAATCCTTGTGAATGAAAAGCAGTCCAACTAGCGTGCTGTGTTCTCCCGGCAAAGACTGAAGCAAGATGAGTGTTCATGCATTCATTAATATGATGCGCCACATGGTCATTGTACACGAAGACCAAACAAATTATCCCCTGTGTGAAAGCCTCAAAGTCATTCAAGCGCAATATCTAGAACAAAGTCAGAAAAAAATGGTTGGCGTTCAGATCAGCAAACATAAGTACATGCATGAAATGGGACGAAATTTCACACACTACGTACAAAAGATCTTGATTGAACTTAACAATAAAGCCTCTATGGCAATTATATACGTATAACTGAAGCTAAGTTTAAATTTTACCTGTTGGCATTTATCTAACATTGTAGCTGTAAATTAAGTAAGGAAGTCAAATAAGCAAAATTATGTATATGTATATGAGCAACCGAGAAAAAGACATATCTTTTTCTTTAAAATGCAGGGCAGTGGAAGCAAAAATGCAATGCATCATCAAATATACCAAGACTACATCTTGTGCATATACTGTAAGCAACAGCAATCTTAGGCTTGGCATGGCACCCAAGCTCCATATTCATATTCAGGATATGGGAGCTGAGCGAAAACCTATCCATACAATGGAATGGGTATATGACATGATGGAATATAATAAAATATTATCATACGACAGTACTTAATATTTGTTGCCTAGTTGAAATATAACCAGGCTTTGCGCATTTATTCTATACCCCCAACCAGCCAATGGCCTTAATAAGAAGCTCAGTGACAGGAACAAGTGTGTACAGATCAGAAATGACACCAGCTCATGGGAAAATATCCTCAAGGGTGTCCCACATTTTGGGCCCATTACCATTCAATTTATTCTTAAACGATATTTTTTTTGTTGAAGAAAGACTACCTTACAGTTACGCTGACGACAATACTCTTATACTCTTTCCTTTTCACACACTTCTTAATATACCCTCGAATCGACACTGCAGTTAGGTTGCATTCAACTTATTGAATGGTTTGAAATGAACATCATGAGGGCAAATCCAAAAAGTCCCAAGTATTTATATTCGGGAATAAGACCAAAAACACAAATTCCACCTTTTAATTTCAAAAGTTGGTGTACATTGGTAGGAAGAAGTGAAACTCCTGGCCATTACGGATGATTTTATATTAAAGTTTAATAAATGCCTGAGCAAACTTTGCAAAACAGCTTCAAGGCAAATAAATTTGTTGCAACGGATTGGCCAATATTTATATAAATTCTGTCAACTTCTGATATATCACTCTTTCAACTTTTGGATACTGTCCTTTAGTTTGGCATTTCCGCAGTAAAGGTAACACTGGAAAAATTGAAGGAACACAAGAACGAGCCTTCAGGTTCATCTATGATAATCCAAGCTCATTTTGTAAATCACTCTTGGCCAAATTCCTATTCTTGCATCTTCGAAAGATGAGAATCGTGGCAATGGAAACGTATCCTTGCACTTGCAAGATCGGCTGGTCAAAAACAAACCAACGTATTCATTCAGGTAATCGATCATTGTACAAAAACCAAAAAATGTGTACTACTAAATATGAAATTTAATCATTCAGATGCAGCGCAGCCAAACTATGGTAATGACCTACCAAATGTCTCGGGTTTTGCTCAGTTGAAATGATTAATTACTGACTCTCATGGCCTCACTTACAAATTTGTGTGTAAGTAATCTTGCCATTGTGGGATGAATTTTTGAGCTGGGAATATGTTTTGAAAATATTATTATTGTTGTTGTTGTTGTTATTGTTGTTGTTGTTGTTATTGTTGTTGTTGTTGTTGTTGTTATTATTATTATTATTATTATTATTATTATTATTATTATTATTATTATTATTATTTTTATTATTATTATTATTATTATCATTATTATTATATGCATAGTGCTGTATGCGTTTGGAATGTAAAATTTTATTAACATGGCTACTGTGGATGATATATTATAGTTATTATTGTTTTTACATGCATATTTTGTTGGTAAAATAGCTCCCCAGAGCTAAAGTTTGCTATACAATAAAGGCCGACATGAAATAAGGCTAACTTGAGCTTGAATAATACACCTACCAATTATCAAGTGCCTTGCGTTTCGTGGCTCTCTTGGATCATACGGTACATCAATCACATATATTAAAGGTATGAGTAGGACAAATGTTCACAATCTATAATGATCTGTGTTAAATTGCAGTGGTTAGTAGGCCTAATTGCCGTATCGAGCCTCCATGCTATGAAGCAACTGCTTGTGACCAATACAGTACACATGCATACCAAACAAATAGACAGCCTCATGTATGCATCTGGTTAGGTCTTCATACACAATAAGTCAAATACAGTTTTCAGTCAATGATGCCCGGTAAAATAGTTACAATAATTAAAACTTTTGATAAAAGTTCCAGACATTTCTGGATGCTTGCCATTGTTTATCAGTTGGGTGCAACAATTCAAGCCCCACTAAGTTTGAAGTAAATCTGGTCGACGGTTTTAGAGAAGTCAAAATGTGCATTCAATTACCATTGACTTGCATTGTAACCAATGGTAAATTATGTATTAACCGAAAAGTCTCCGAATTACAAAGAGTCGTTAAAAATCAGATGAGCGAAATAACATCACCCAGGGAACAAACTCATTGATCTTTCGGCAAGCTACAGCTCCATTAAGTTTCAAAGGAATCAAAGACACGGTTTCGGGAAAGTCAAAAATAACTTGAACACAAAAATTCTCTCGAACGCATAGCCGTTGGTTTGAAATTGCAGAGGTACACTTTCACATCCGCCGTCACTATAGAAAAAAGACATTTCTATGTCATGGTCAGTTGCAATGCCACAGCTCTATCCTGTTCTTTCTCTCTTGTTGTCCTCTTAATTCTATTAATTGAGTTCTTAAATGTTGATGTACCGGGAAAGATCTGGTCAAGAAGGTATATGAGTCTAATTTTCCTAAATTATACATCTACGTTAGTTGTGTCTATTTGGTTATGTAAGGGTCAGGAGTAGAGACTGGACCCCGGTGGTGGACCATGTACTGGTGTCCTCTGGTCCCATGAACAATTGATTTAAATGATAGATATATAGTTAGTATATTTGACTTATAAAAATATACTGGCGAGCCTTTGAAAAAAAGGTGTTTTAAGGAACAGGTCAATCATTTTGTTTTGGAACAGTATGCAATGTGTCACAATTTTGCCATTCATGGAAACTTCCTCGTGATAACTTTTGTGTGACAATGGTAATGTGAGACGTGCATGGTTCCTTACAATGATAATGGTAATCAGGCATTGTAAGAAGCTATTCAGATATGTACACATATTTACAATTGAGGTGTCGACTATTTGATGACCACCAATTATGGTACTCGCATCGCTTTCCATTAATATTTTGGATTGCAGGTAAGGCATCCTGCTTTAATATGATGAGTTGTTCTGCTCGAGGTATGTGTGAAGTTTTATAGACAAAAATTCTTATCAGTGACAATCTTGGCCTCGTTCTCAATGGTGTCATTACCAACATACGTGACATATCAAGTACGTACAGTACAGGTAGTCAGATATATACATGTATATGAATATCAATTAATCGACATCGTTTAATGAAAGTCAAATTAAAATATTGAACTAACTTTTTTAACGGACTCACAGTGGGTTGCCACCTTTCAAATCTATGGAACAATGAGCATCTAGAGAGGATGGTCGTCCAAACCCCGTTATTCTTCTGCTTTAATTTGTTTACAGACACCATTGGAAAATCCCCCCAAATTTTTGGGTACACTTCGTACCTCTTTTGGGATCCTGTCGTGTTCCGGTGTATCCAATATACTGGCTTAACCCTGTTGGGTGAAAGTAAACGACTTGTTGGCATCAATGCTGAAACTGTGGCTGTTTTATTCTAGGTTAATGGTTAATATGTAATACGATGTATCTGATCTGTGGATTTAGAGAGGGCATTAATTCTGATATATAGCCCTCTCAAATTACTCTTAGTATAAGGTCATTGTCCATTGGTACCACGTTAAGTGTGGAATTGTATTGCACATTCAGAAAAAAATGATGCCTTAAATTGGAAAGAGGGGAGTAATGTAAAATCACAGCGCATTTTAACCTTCAATACGGTTGGATATTTGTATGAAAATGCATTCCTTGTTCCATGGCATATGAAATATGTAGGCGATTGGTAAATATATTTTCTCTCCAGAAACACTCATTTGGCAGTGTGTTCAGGTTTGTTTCCTTTGTCATCTGCCAGATGTTGATTGCAAGTGTAGAGTTTCAATTTGGAGGCTCATTGCTAAGTTGATGAAATCATTAAAAAAAGAAATTTTGCAAGAAAGTGGCCATTTACAAGGCTCTGGCGAATATAATATTCAAAGTATGGACCATGTATATTCTAGAAACGCATTAACCGGCAACTGACTTCAGTTATTTGTAAACAGAAATAAACTTTGATGCACCTAATGACCTCAATTTGGCAACGTGAGTGACCTTTCTGACAGCTGAGGAGAGAATTTTTCCACTGTCAACAGAAATTAAAGTTGAAAATAAAGGGTACAAGAGGTTGGAATTATTTCTCAATTTTAGTGGTGACGTGTGCCTCGGCACGTGATGTCACGATAATTGAACCATAATTTATGTAAAATGGCTGGCTATTCATTTATGGACGTGTCCGAGTTGAACAAATAGTTGCGACACTGGAAAATAAATGATTATTCTGATAGTATCTCACTTGAGATGAAGAGGCAAATCAAGAGTTTTTCTTCATTGTGTGCCTGGGATAGTGGATGAAAAACCAGAACAGAAAATCTCTGACGCATGTCAGTGCACAAGCCGAGATAGAAAAGTGTCACCAACAGATGTGATCTTTGGGTTGATGTATTTACAACATGACCAGGCCTTGAGTCTTGCGTTTCAATATAGTCATTAATTTGTTTGTAGGAAGGTTCAGATTTCTATTGATTGTAACATATATGTTCTAGTGATGAACACACGTGTGTACACAATTTGTCATGTACTGCATTTCACTTAAGAAATCTGTGTATGTGACAAAATGGATTGTACATCCTGATAACATCTGTGTTTACAACTGCTCTGTACTGTACTGCATTTATCATTTTATGCTTCATGCATGACTAAGGAGTAAAGAATGACACCTATATTGTCAATGAAATCATTACTTACTTACTTAATGCGACAGGGTGCTAAATTGCTTAGTATATTCATTGACTGAGCTATTTTCCATTGGGCATCACAAAGCTCCACTCTTTAGGGCGACATTCTGGATGCTTGGTTTTTATGTTTTCCGTTTCACAATCCTCTTGAACTTTCTGCTTGAATGCATTAACAATGGAAAAATAATGACAAATATTGTTCTTGCCAAAAAGGTATTCATGTTATATGGTTATAATAAAAGAAATTGCATGGTACAACGATTATCTAAAGGCAGCTGAGGCTTTCTGTGCTTAACACCAAGTAAAATATTTTTTTATTTGTTAATTTGAGAACTGTTGTATCTGTTTTGGCAGGACTTGCCGTTACTGAATTATATATATATATATATATATATATATATATATATATATATATATATATATATATAAATATATATATATATATATATATATATATATATATATATATATATATATATATATATATATATATATATATCGTTTTTTATATTGGACACATGTATTTGTCCACACATTTGAGAATAAGAAATCACACTGAGTAGCGTAGGAGCTTTAAGTACAATATTTGATGTACACAGACGCGAAACAGACAAACAACCTTTGTCAGCAGAGAAGAGGGGGCAAATTGTGCCAAATACACAAACTGTGAACAATTCGAAACTGTGCGTCAGCCATTTGCTGCAAATGAGATCATATGTTAATGTCTGGCCAAAAGTATTTTTGTCAGAATGGTCTCTAATCGTTTAAGCACTTTTTGGTCTATAAATAAATAAACATTTAGGTCTAACCACTTCAAACACAAAATTTATCACTTACGGCGAAGATAAAGAGAGACATGGTAGATCTGCGTCCTTTTGGTGTTGCGTCAGTCATCTATACTGGCAGCAAACGAAGAAAGTAGGCCAACATGGTTTTTTTAGACATTTATGTGTTTGCAACATTACAAAATCACTGTACCTCCATGTTAATTCTGAGTTGGAGAACACGTTCTCCAGCCTAATACAACCAATGGATCATAAGATGCTGAGCCATCGTGCTTAACTGACCTGTGGACGTCTCTGCTTGATGGATGCTTCAACGTAAGCTTGTAAATCAGAAAGTTTCATTATTGTTTCCCGAAATTTGATGATTCTTGAAAATTATGATAGTTTAGTTTTTCAAGAGATATATGTATATCCCACTACGGAAATGGGCCGGTCAGTGTAAAGCCTTGATTTTGTTGTTAATTGCTTTCACTCACGTCAATAATTGGATAGTATTTGTCATGCTTGCCCGACTACAGATGACCGCTCACGACTCTACAGTCCACGAAACCTTCCACAAAGATACCACAACGAAGCACTTTGCTGATTCTTTGCTCCGTTTACCCCATCTAATGGCAAAATGCATTGATAACTTAATATAAATTATCATTACACTAAAAATGAGGGGAAAAAAGGATAAATGTTTGATGACCATACTTTAGTGGTAACATCCTTGAATAATGTGAATCAAACGTAATTAGGCCATTCAGCCTGTGATTTTGAAGCCAGCACACACACACAGACACACACACACACACACACACACACACACATACAAAACAAAACAAAAAATCCGACAAAAGGATTGAAATATTTCAGAAGTCTTACAAATTACGTGCTCTAGTATGTGAATAGCATGAAATAAAAAAAAAACCTGTTTGCTGAAACCAATTTATTACATATGAATATTTAATTGTCACATAGAAAGATGCATCTGAGGCCAACTTAATCCATTGTTTCTGCTTCATCCACGGAGTCGCTTTGCAAGAAAGAGATCAAATGATTTTGTACAATATAGCCCCAATATACAACAGCTTGTTATATCTCATGGCTGTACTTTTCCTCTCAAAGTTACCAGATAGCTATCTAGCTGTAACTGTTTATTTTATAACCAGTGGGATTGAATATAATGCCCCAGTGTGTTTCTACTTCAGTTAAACACTGGCAAGCAAAGGTGAACTACCAAACTAGAAAGGGTACAAACTAGTGCAGGGGTAAGCCAAATTATTCTTGTTCGAACTTCGTACATACAAATGTTGTAATTATGTTTGGCTTGATACGTATTCTTTATTCATATTAAAGCTCTGCATTTTTAAGCAAAGCTTCACTTATCTAGCTAAGTTTTCATTTGCCACGTTCATATTTATTCATTATTATGTGGGTTGTTTTTGCTGAATATTTAACTTAGACAAAGAGCCGCTATTCAGAGAGACATGAAGGGGTACATGCTCCGAAACATGTTTTACAGAGGAACGTGGACAATATGTACATAAGTGCTTTCATATTTGTATAGGTTGGACAGTGACAGGTTAGCTTATGACAGTATACAGATTGAACTATGGAATAGGGTAATAACGACTAGAAAATGGCTCCATAGTACAAGACTCAAGTATTATTATTGACCTGGCGATCAGGCGATTCTGCACTTTGTTTTGGAACTATATAAAACATTTTAAATATATCTAGGTTATCAAGTTTATCATTATACGTTTCTAGGTTATTAAGCATGCTTAAAATGTTAACAATAAAACCCCACATTAAGTTAAGTTATTTATACGACAGCTTCGTAAGTAAAGGTTGACGTATAACTTTGCACCCATTTTGTTTTTAATGTTACTCCTTTAAAAGAATTTAAAAAACAGTAAAATAACAGTAGCATCAAAGTCAAAGTAAGCTTTATTTCGTGTCGGTCGTTTTTAACAATAAACATTAGCTGTAGAGAGCAATTTTCCGACGTGAGTATAAGTTGTAAAACACATAGGTGACTAAAAACGACAGTGTTTATATACATACAAAAATATGGGATGAGGTTAAAATATATCTTTTATGGTGACCAATAATCGGTACTGTGTAAAACTCTAGTCAGCAACTTTGAGACAGATGGGTGTCTGTGAGATGCATTTCAGAGGCATCTATCTGCATGACATGCAGTTGCAGGTGTTACCATTCCAGTTGTTGACTAATTTTTTAAATTGATTAAAGCTGGAGGCATTTCTAAAATAATCTGGTAGCTCATTCCACAATTTAGCCGCACCATACCGGAAAGATTTCAAACCATACTTGGTTATTCTAACCCTTGGTATAGTGGCAGTGTTGGTGTATCTAAAAGAGTATTTTGAGTCCTTTACCACCAGCAGGTCATATAAATATGAAGGGTCTTGTTTATTTAGAATTTTGTATGCCTCGATCGCCATGGTCTTCATCCTTCTAATGCGTAAGGATGGGAATTTTTATTTTCCAAAAGGTCATCATATGAAGAATTTTGATCATCATAGATGAATTTGAGAGCCCGCTCCTGAATGCGTTCCTTTTTCTTTGTACTGCCCTTACCACAAAAGTGCCAAACTAGGGGGCAGTATCCAAAATTTGAAAGAATCAAGAGGTGGTAAATGAGAAGTTTACAACTTTTGTTGAGGTAATGGCCCATTTTTTTTCAATACATTTATCTGCTTGGATGCCTTCTTGCACATTTCGTCAATATGTTTTTCAAAACTAAGTCGAAAATCAATTGTGACGCCTAGCAGTTTTACTTCATTCTGACAATGAATATCAAATTTGTCCAAATGGAAGGTGAGATCCTTGCCTTTAGCCTTGTTACCAAAAAGAATTCCTTGAAACTTTTCAGGATTGGCTCTCATCATATTCATCTCAAACCATTTGAGAAGATGAATACAGCCGGCTTCCAAAGATGATTTCAGGGTTGGTAGTGACTCATGTGAAAAGTGTATTGTCGTCAGCATAATTGTACAATACTCCCTCTTGATCAAAGAAAAAGATGTCATTCATGAAGATGTTAAAAAGCAAAGATCCCAAATTGGAACCCTAAGGGACACCTTTCAGAATATTTTGCCACAAGCTGGTGACACTACCGATCTTTACATACTGTTTTCTGTCACTCAGGTAACTTCTCATCAGATCTACAGTAGTGGCACCCAACCCATATGCCTCAAGTTTAGCTATAGAAGATCATGCGCAAGACTGTCGAAGGCCTTGGATAGGTCCATCAACAAGGCGGCCACATATTTGTTTCAGGGCTTTCTTCCAGTCTTCCACGGCTCTGAGTATTGTTATCTGACACCCATAACCCTGTCTAAAAGCTGACAAAAACGGGTAAAGCATGTCAGAGAAATAATCATACAGTTGGTCATTTATAGTACGTTCAAAAAGTTTTGAAATTACTGTCAATACACTGACAAGTCTATAGTTTGTCTGGTCCATTGGGTCATCCTTTTTTGAAAATAGGAGTGACACGAGCTTCTTTAAGTAGGTCAGGGAAGGTACCGGCTGTCAGAGTTCTATTTACTAGGTTAGTTATTGGTATTACTAAGGCTGGTTTGACTAATTTTAATAGCTTTGCAGATATGCCGTCTATCTCTGTTGCCTTTCGAAGGTTCAAACTGTCAATTTGTTTGGATATAGACACTTCGTCAACTGTCTTAAATTCAAACTGATTTTGGACATGTACTTTGGATTTGATTTTTACAATACTAGGATGCGAGGAAGAGTTGAAAGAGCCGTCAAAGGCAATTCCACTTGTAACCTTGATATAATAGTCATTGAATATTTCACTCACTTCCTTTGGATCGGTAACAATAGAATTTCCAGTTGACAAAATGATATTGTTATCATTTTTTCTTCCCTGTTTGGAAAGAAAAGGTTTGATGGTGGGCCAGAAGTCCTTAGAGTTTGGACCACCAGCACACCTCTCAAAGAAATAATTTCGGATGGACTTTTTTCGCAGTTTGGTAACAAGATTTCGTTGTCTTCTGTACTTTTGCCAATGTTTCTTGTTCTTGTACTTGCGAAATTGTTGAGGAGCATACGCTTTCTATAGATGGCTTTCCTGAGGGTCCTGTTCATAAAGGGTGCAGAATGTTTACGTTGTTTCCGCTGCTTGATTGGGGCATGTTCATCTAGAACATCAAGCAGTATTTTCTCACCTGCCCAATATATGTCATTCATATCATCAAAAACATGAGCAATATGAAAAGGGACATTCTCAAGATCTGCTATGCACGCCTCCTGGTCAAAAGAACGAAAACTACGGCAGCTAAAGATTTCTCTTTTTATATACAGGGTAATCCCGTGAATTTGGAAAGATATCAAGTTATGACAGTCACTCACGCCGGTATTAAAGATGTTAATATTGCAACATGAATTCAGTCGATTTGTTAGAACAACGTCTATAAGAGTGGGTTCGGCCTCTTTAGTAAAGCAGGTGGGCTCTTCAATTTTGTTAAAAAAATAAACAATATCACACATATCTATCAGGGGTTGAGCTATCCTGGGTTTCAGCATGTTATAGTTCAGATCCCCCATAACAACCAGGTTTTCATAACCTACACTTACTTTGTCCATTGTGTTGTAAAAATCATGTGAAAAATCACTGTTTGGCATAGATGGTGCCCTGTAGGCACCGTATATGGGCCATTTGCCATTGTTCAGATTTACCTCCACTGCTATTGACTCAATGTTGGAGAATTCACAGGTCACTTTCCAACAGCCTGGGATGTCTGAGCTCAAGAAAGCTAAAACACCTCCGGCCCATTGTGTGCGGTCTGCTCTCCACAGCCTATAGTCAGGAACCATAAACTCAGAGAGTCAGGAAAGGAGGCATCAAGCTTTGTTTCAGATATGAACAACAAGTCAACAATTTTATCAGATAACAGCTCACAAATGTCATTGTGCTTGTGTCTGTAGCTGTTTATGTTCAGGTAAGTGACTAAGAATTGTCTTGGGTTTTTCCTTCTGTTTTCTCTCAGTTCTTCAAAAATGGATGAGATGTCTGATGTATCATTCTCTGGTGGACCCCCGCCTTCTGTTAGTCTAGAGTTGTTTAAGTCAGTAAAAGATATATCACCACAACTGAATTTAAATAGTCTCTGTTGTGGAATTGAGACTTGAAACATCATGGTAGGTAGATTGCCGAGAATACAGGGTGGGCATCTCCAGTCAAAGTCTTGATTGTTTGCTAATTGTTGATTGTATGTTGCTGGCGAGATATTAGCACATTTTATGTGTGTCCAGGGTGTACAGTCATAGCATTTTAGTAGCGGTGCGTCCGTGCAACTGGTCGTTTCCATACTGAACAGGGGTTTTTAACTGCACCCGGGTTTAATGAAATATTACTACTTTAAACAATGTCATAATATGATGGTTCAGACTTGTATGTGGGCTGCATAATTTTTTTCACATGAGGCAGCATGGTCAGGCAAATACTCTATTAAGATTACATCCATACGAATAGAGCTCTGTGTGCAGTTGACATGCATGGTTTGTTTTGGTATAGTACAGTTCACTGGGTCCAGGTGAACGTCAGCAAGTGTTGTTATTCCATTGCGGGTTGTGGCTGTGTTTCACAAGGTGACCTGATGATAGTATTGTCCAAAAAATTACACACTGCAGGGTCACGTCAATACATCCACGTCTTTCTGTCTGTGATTTCTGATCCTCGTGGCCCATGACCATGTATTAAAGGTCCCTGTTGTTTGTCTGAAGTGGGTAGAATCCAATGCTAACTGGTCACTGGCTGGCACCTGGTGAAAGGGCTATAATTGCTGTCATCAGCAGGTATATAGTACATTGGGGCTATAGATCCCAATGTCCAAAAGTTATGATTAAAAATATGGTTCACAAAATCACAATAATGTCTGTATATCAAGTCCAGTGAGGTCCCTGGGCATTCACAAAATACCAGTGAAAGTTTGATAAAAATCAGTGAACCACTCCTGCAGAAAATGGGCAATAAACAGCAGTAGACAAGACAGTTCAGTAGACGAGACGAGGTCAGGTCAGTACTCTCAGAGTATATGATTAAATTTGGTTTACTCATAACAGAGTATATGATTGAATTTGGTTTAAACTTACTTAATCAACGCAATTAGGAAACCGGGCGGTGCCTTGTATTAATCTTTCCTCCCAGAGGATTCAATTTATTGGAAAACTCAACTGTGGCCCTCAATAAGAAAACTGCAGCATTGTTTCCTGAGCTGCCCAAATATGAAATTGGCTCAGTTTTTTTTTAACCTAGAATTGCCTTCCCAAAACAGTTTTACTTATTACCAAGAAAATAGACTTATCCAAACTGCATCAAACAAGGCAGCCATAATTATGTCTGTGTGCCAACACAGACATGTTGTTTTTCTATGAATTTTTTCTTTCTTTCGTTCTTTCTTTTTTTTCTTTCTTTCTTTCTTTCTTTCTTTCTTTCTTTCTTTCTCTTTCTTTCCAGGCAAATTTGTCCTACATTTCATTTGAAAAGTATTACAAGTAGAAACTCCAAACTTGGCACAATTATACTTCTATAAAAATCTCGCCTTTTTATAATTACAGGTCATGCTTTTCAAAGTTTAAATCTTCAATATCAAAAAAACTATAGTAGATGTGGTTCCGACTGCATAGGAGTTCAATCATAGCAAGGAAAAGGTCATCTCACATGTCAAGGTCAAAAGTCAGGTCAAAGGTCAATTTTAGGTCAAAAGGTCATTTTAAAGGTTAAGGTTCACTTTAGGTAGAGGTCGTCACAAGGTCAAAGCCACTTTCGATGGTGGCTTTCTTGTAGACATAAATGGTCAATTTTATCCAATTTTGATCATGTGGGGCTTAAATTGTAGCTATTGTAACACTGCACATTTTTGCAACTTACATCTGACCTCTAAGGGTCAAAGACCAAGGTCATTTGGACCTATGGAATTTTCATTCAGCCATAACTCATCCAATTTTCATCCAATTCTATTCATGTTGAACTTAAATTGTAGGTTTTGCAACACTGCACGTTTTTGTAAGACAATGTAACCTCAAAGGGCAAACGTCAAGGTCATTTGGCCGTTTGAAAGTTTCATCTTCCCATAACTTGGTCAATTTTCATCCGATGGTTCATATTGGGCTTAAATTGTGGATGTCGTAACACTTTGCAATTTACATGTGACCTGTAAACGTCAAAGGTCAAGGTCATTTGGACTTCTAGTTGGCATCCAGCCATAGGCTTAATGTAATTTGAAGTGCCAAATGATGAAAGTTGTATCATTTAATATTTACAACTTTTGAAGGCAGACAGACAGATATGGTTTGAAGCAAATCTTCTTTTCTAGTCTATTCTATTTTCTTATAATTACAGCAACCTTTTCAGAAATTACAATCAATAAATTAATATCATTATTTTGATGAGGGAAGTACTAATTTCAGTTTTATAACAAAAAAAAAGGCACACTGTATTCATCAATTCCTAAACATGTTAATTGTCCAAGCTTAGCATAACGTACCCCTGCCTTTATAAACTGAGATTTCCACATTTTACTCATTCTGAAAATAAGAAGGTGGTTAATTGCCCACCCCCCCCCCATTTCCAGCGCTTTGGTACATGTGGTACAGTCATTGAGATATTACATCGTTCATTGTACCTTCTTGCCTGACCCCATAGCGTCATGGTGTAAAGTTATTGATATATTACATCATTCGATGTACACGCTTGCCTGAACCCATAGCGTCATGTGGCAAAGTTATTGATATATTACATCATTCATTGTACCTTTTGGCCTGACCCCATGGCGCCACGCCTTATCATATCTGTGTCAAGTTCTAATAGTCACATACTGAACGCTTCAACAGCAGGTTGTTGATCAATGTACTTGAAAACAGAGAACCTCAAAGATGAACGTCATGGAAAATGAGACGGATCTATAAAAACGATCAAAACAAGTCACGATACATATTATAAGTTACATACTAGTGGTGCAAATAACATTTTTTGCCTCGGAAAAGTCTACTTAACAACAAAGGCATGATGGATACAAGTACCAGTATTTTGAACTGAATGCGACCAATGTTTCATGGACATTTACTGCGGTGTGCTAGGATGAGAATCTGGCGTCCAATTACACAAAACCCCCCATGCAAGAATCTGACTGCACATAGATGGACATCATAATGAGATCAAAATAGATGCCATAATAAGTGGGATCCAAACATTTTAAATCATGGACATATATAATTACGTTGAATATTATAAAGTTAATCAAAGTCTCTTTTAAATCAACTTTGAAATCAATGATGGACTCCCAAGTAGATGCTTATTGATTAATTTGAACTTGAAATACATATATATATATATATATATATATATATATATATATACCCCATGGACACTTACATTAATTGTCCTCATTTATCAGATATAGCTGGAAATTTTATGGATTCTACTCATGTCCACAAACCAATAAGTTCGTCGCATAGCAGTTCCCAAATTATTTCTCATTCCTCACACGTCAAATATATCCATCCACTCAGGTTGTTATTACAGTTACTCACATGTAACAAACGTTTTTTGTGACGATAGCCCAAAGAGACTCTGGATATAAATATTTATTGCAAATGCAAAATGTATTTTGCTCATATTTGGCATTATGCTTGTGTTCCATGCCAAGATGAACAAATTAGATTTTGGTGTCATCATGACCTAATTTTAGCAAATGGCACCAATGTTTGCCTGGCGGACCCTTCAGTCTACGCTTTGCTTCCATCTGATCTGAAGGGAAAAAAGGAAATGTGGTTATATGTAGTTTCCATTGATGAATATTATTCATATGAGTACATGCTAGTATTTGCCACATATTACATGATTCTTTCAGTCATGTTCTACATCAAAAAATTGTGTGTCATGTGTCTTAGCATTTCAATATTTTGCTTGTCTATGTTTATGTCAGACCACCCATGTTTTTTGCAGTAAGAACAGGGTTATATTGTCATGAAGCCATGATTATATTGAACGGATTGAAAAGAAATTGTAAATGTATGTGACTAGATATCAACTGAATTTCCTACGATTTTGAATTTCTCCAACATTATTCCATAACTGTTTCTGGTCAGCATTCTAGGGAAGAAATCTAAAAAACCTCCTGGTGGTGTGTCAGGTGCTTTTCTGTGGGATATCGTGGGATCAATAGCTAGAAGCAAGCATAAAATGCGAACAATTCTCATCACTGAAGAAACAATAAAGGATATAATTCCTTTCATCATATACTGGAATCATATTGGTCTGCTTATATGCATTTACTTCGCTTTATCTCTTTAATGATTTTTCTCTTTTTTGTGGTCTTTTATCTTGTGGCACTTTAATTCGATTTTATTTTAAATATTATTTCGCACGGACACTTAAACTTCATCCTGGCCCCCAAGTTGGCTTTTCAGAAAAGTTTTTCTGCCATCATTACTTCATAAAGTTTTTTTGAGTTTCCCAAAGGTAAAGCTTACATACATTACACGTATGAAGCCGGGGTTCAAAACTTTATGATATCTTAACTACTTAGTACCTATAAGAAGGTCATCACGTTTAGGATAACTTGGAATCTGTGCACCTATCTCTGCTTCTTTCTGGTCTCACTCAAATGTAATTTAAATAACGCTTGACCTAAAACTGGGATCTCGTTTCTCCCTGCGATACATTGGTTTTGAAATGGAGAATTTTCTACATGTAATATTTATAACCATGTTCAAATATCTCATAAAACTCTGTATCCTATGTTTCCACTCATATCACTTTAAAATAGGTACAATATACAGCTACGTGCTATTGTGGATTGTATCCGATCTGACCATTGATGTAATCCCTTGTTTAGAATTAATGAATACGTGAACGATTGGTGAATGACCTGGGCCAGCATTACCTTATTTGTCCAATGCCATGCGCAATTTTGTCAGCGGGCGAATCACACTTATGAATGCTTACCAACATTCCACCCCGATGCAATGCTGAGGCTGTTTTGTATCTTTGAAAACCGTTTCACAACTGCGCCAATTTTCAGCCATGTTAAATGTCTTTTTGCTTTGAAACAGAGTATTTGTATCTGTATTATGTGTGCGGAATTTCCGTAAATGATCAGTTTTTTTGATTGAACACTCTCCTTTTAAAAATGATGCCCTGAATTGCCTAAATACGTTTGAAACATATTATTGAGGATGTTACTGCTAAAAGGTTGTGTGAGACTAGTGCGTATCATTATCGCAGTTCTAAATTCAGTCCAAATCAAGAATCATCCCAATTTTGAAAAATTCTATACCATCATCACCAGATATAACAGCAAGACTTGATTATCCATCAAGCGATACGATGTTCATTAAATGTCTAAAGATGACAAGATGTGACATTGACAATATAAAGCAATACTGTCATGAAAAAGAAAAGCGAAAGACAGTTGTCAACACTGCTAGAGGGACTGCACCAAAACTCCAAGTAAACAAGAACGTTCCATCCCAAACCTGTCAGTCGTTAAACATGCAATGTCAAAATCCGGTAGTCCAAGGTTGAAAGGTATCGATACAAATACCAACAACTTTTTGTATCATTTTTATATCAATGAATAAATTTGGAAATATAGTAAGAAGGAAAATATCTCTCTCCCGACTGACGGAACTATCTTGCCGCATACTCACACGTATCGGATCAACATGTCAGCTACAATTATTAGGTGTCCATATTTACTGCGTCACTTGCAAAACATCTCAAATTTTTACCAGTATACTTCAAAAACGATGGCTTTCATTTCATTTATGCATATCCTTGTTTCTCAAGCCTTTCAAATAGAAGGGAATGATGGGACTCAAAGTTTTCATGATCGGTGCATAGTCAAGCAAATGCGATTAACCGTGACACATATACACCATACCTAGGCCCGAGATAAATATTACTATCCATATGAAGGTAATTTCCACCTTATGGACACAGCCCTACGCATCTAAAACATTCCCACCCCGAATTTCACCGTTACAACGTTACTACAGTTATATCAAATATCATGTCCTATTGCCAGATTTCTTCTGCTCACTATGGGCCTGTTGCAATGGCAATCTTTCATGACAAATATGTACACGGATGTACAGTAATTGCAACACTTTCAGTTTCATTCATCGCCAAGAGAACTAATTGGACATGGAACAAAAGTGTGCAGGTCTATTACATAATAACAGTGTCCAACCTACAAAATATTGTGGTTCCGCTAACCGTTTCCTGCTTCCAGGCAAAAACTATTTTGCTGAAGCAAAGATGCAGCACGACCTTGTATTGGTAATGATATCTCTGGTGTAGGGAAATATCTATTTGCCTTCTCATTGACTTATAAACTCACCCAGAGAGATATAGTTGGCTCCAAAAACCTGTCATTTCTTATAACACCTGCAGGCATCAGCAGCCAAAGCTGAAGTAATCTGATTCGCATGACTATCAGGCTTCCCGGTGGAACATAAGACATTATCATTGGAACTGGAACATGGGGTAATTGAGTATTTTAGTGGTGGACAAAGTCAGGAAAACTGCTTTCCGACCAAGAATGTTCTTCGGTGATATCAATATGTGCACACATTTTCACACCACTAGATTAAATTTTAGTGGGACACCTTCTGCAATTTATAATTCTTCATGTAATTGAAGAGCATAACATAGTTCAAAACTGATTAACAAATCAAATTTTACACTTTTCACTTTATTTAATTTTACTTTTATTTGCCACAGTTGATTCCTGTACAGCTTCCATATGTTTTTCAATATGGATGTGTGTATATGTTGCAACCAAAAATTTTAGACATGCAGGTATCTCAGGTAGGTCATACAATTTGACCCCTGTACCCGTCCCTGCTGCTGAAAAAATGTGTGACCAAAGGCATATATCATCATCATCCATATTGGAAGAAGATACATTTATTTTCCGTGTTACAGGTGATGGAAATTGTTTGTTTAGGGCAGTTCATAATTTCTTGTTTCAAATGGAAAAACTACATTCATTGCTTCGTTTCAAAACCTGTCAATTCATGAGAAGTCACAGAGATACCTTCTCTTCATACGTGGACAATTTTGAACATCACTTGCATCACAGGTGGCACAATTATCAGTTGGGGATCGGATGTAGAAATATATGCCACAGCAACATTATCTGAATGTCCAGTGTATGTGTTTTGTGAATATGGTGGAAATTTTCAATGGACAAAATTCTGTCCACTTTCAAGAACTTCCACAATCCTACCAGTACCATATATTTCCACTGGAAACAATGCGGTACATTATCATGCTGTGTCACCAACTAGCAAATGTGTCGGTGCCACTTTTCCGCCTGAACTCTTGGATGAGCAAGAGTCAACTGTAAATGAAGATGAAACAACAATCAGTGATGATGATGATGATGATGATGATGATGATGATGATGATGATGATGATGATGATGATGATGATGATGATGATGATGATGATGATGATGATGGGGACAATGACGGTCATGGTGATGATAATGTGGATGACGATATTGACAAATATCATGATGTGGATCATAGTAATGATGGTGACAATGATGGTCGTGGTGACGATATTGACAAAGAAACGTGAAGGCCATGGCCATGACATTGAGAATGGTCAAGGTGATGATGATGCTGATGATCACAATGAAGGTGACAAATAACGTGATGGTCATGTCGATGGCAATGATAACAGTCATGATGATGGTGATAATGACGACGACGATGATGATGATGATGATGATGATGATGATGATGATGATGATGATGATGATGATGATGATGATGATGATGATGATGATGATGATGGTAACAATATAAATTATGATTATGGTAATAATGACAGTGACGAAAAATAATGCCTTCATCCCCATCACATCGTTCTGTATTTTTTTAAAAAAGCACAGCACATGAATCTTCAAATCACTGGCAGACAGCTACAAAATCCCAGACCACTCAACATGGTAACGTTATAGCTGTATGGTCATCGTATTATACCACTTGTTAAAATTTATTACCCCGTGTTTGTTACTCATTGTGTTTCATCATTCGTAGTCAAACGGAAACTGCCAGCTACATGTTTAGTCAACCTTATATTGTACATTGCGTATATATATATATATATATATATATAGTATACATGTACCATAAGGATTAAAGCTACGCTCGATATTTATGGGGCTAGCTATTTATATATTAATTGTCATGAAAAATAGAAGCGTAAAAACAGTTTCAACAATGTACATGTAGTTTATGTAGTTTCGCAAGTGAGTAGATGTTAAATAGCGTGATGTCATCTGGAATCCGAAAATGTACACTTGAAAATAAGTCAATTTACAGAAATAGATTTTAAATCATTGGATTGGATAGGAACTATTACAGTCCTTTGAAATGCACGTGTTAACCGCATGACCAATGCGTATTTTTATGTATGTATCCAACTGCCTCCCACCCCTCACTGCCACTCACTGTCACAGGTCTATACAATTTTGGGTTCATGATAAAAGGTAAAGTAATTCTATGCGTTTTTGGGTTCAACATATTTTATTCGCAAAAACAATTGGCCAATAGACACAATGCCTATATGAAGGTCTCTTGTGCATGAATTGACAATGCAACAAAAAAAAGGTTAACATCTAGATAACAAATAGATAATGCACAGGACATAACAAATATGATGGGAAAAGGGAAAGAATAAGGAAATGGGTGGGTTTTATTCCTGTCAATACATGGATACATATAATTGGAGGTAACAGTAGGCACAATATAGATGACTTCTCTCTGTAAAATGTTTACCTTGTTTCTAATGATGTGGCTAATTATGATGGCAGAGCTGCAACCCGATGCTAGGACAGCTAAACATTGAATCTTCCAGTGGTTTATTTATATTTGTGAACTGCTTGGAATATATCCCGATTTCCAGAATGATTTTTTTTTCGACAATCCAAAAAGTAAAGTTCTTAAATTGAAGTCTGCATGGGGATTTTTTATTTAGTTTGAAGTTCGTCTCTTGCCGTAACGTATTTGTTGCACTGAAAAAAACAACGAAAACTGTCCTCCGCGTTTTGATTTATGTAGAAAGTTGGAAATGCCAGACCTGAAATGTGTTATATCAGATTGCATCTATTGTAACATGATATGATATGACAATTATTCTTGAGAAGGTAACTTTTACCTTCTCCAATTTATCCACAAAAATCACAATCTATTCATTGTGTCAAGGGTCGGGAGAATCCTAGATTGTAGACATTGGTAGCAGGAGAAGCTTGCTCCAAACTTGCAACATATCAAGATATTGTGGAAAGCTAAATTGCAATTTACAAGAAGCTCGGATGCGCGGCGGGGGGTATCATAGTTCAACGACTTCAAGATTTGATCAATCAGCTGGAATACACTCGATTATCAAGCCATACTGCAACGTGAGTCACCGTGCATTATGGTCTTGTCGCTTGACCAAGCTATCGTGGCAGTCATCCCCTACCCCGTGCAACAGATCCGTTTTGCGTCGGCTGTGGTTCATCTTTTACACTCAATTTTTAAGAATAGATATTTCTGCTGAAATTTCAGTTTCAAAGCATTTTGTACAAAACAAAAGTACCGCTTAAATTAAAAAACAATTTTTACATATGAGTATTTTACGGACGTGTTTAACTATTGTACTCATGCGTAAAACTAGTTTGCATATGTGTAAATAGTTTTACTTTCGTGCAAAACTGGTAAACACATATGTAAAACTAATTCACTTAGGTAAATTAAAAATTTTATTCACTCGTCTGAAATACGTATGGTCCTTTCATTTCACATATCTGCAACTGAAACGAATGTTCCTTTTGCGTGTGTGAGATTCACCTTTGCGTGTGCACGCGGGTACCAATAAAACATTAATGAGGTGGACATGGTTCCATGGAAAGCATTTTTGCCCGTGTTCACTGCAGTTGAGAACAGACCTGCAGACCTGTCCAAGTTGAGTTCAGAGGGCACAATAATGGAGACGGACGGGAACGCAAATTGCGCCCTTCATGCTGTGGCTTAACTCTTTCATGCAAGAAAATCAGACAATTTCAGGCGGGATGACTGTTAAGGATCAGTCATTTCCAACTTACAATTTGAATCAGCTTTCCCTGAACTTATTTTTTCCATATATTAAATAGTTCTACACATACTGGGTGAAATCGTATGAAAGATGTATATTATGCTTGTTAATATATCCATGTAAAACTTTTCTATACGTGGAAGTATGTCGCAAATATGTTACACTTTTTCGTGTTTGTCAAAATAAGTCGGTATTTTGCGTCTGTGAAACAGATTTAAACCCATGTGCAGCCGCTTTCTACTGATAAATTACTGTTACAAATGTAAGAATAATTTTATACACACGTGCAATTTTGGATGAAATGCTACAATGCTATTTTATTATTATTATTATTTTCTGTGAACGAGTCAGCATGGCAATCATTTTTTATCATTCTGACAACACGCCAGATGGCGCTGCAGTATACCATTTAACCTTCAAAATGCATGGTTTGATTTCAAAATAACTTGATTGAGAATAGTAGGCGCAGTGTGTTTTCATGGACTAGAAAGAGGGCATTTACCACGCTGTAAAATTGTAGCTGAGCTTGCTCAATACACTGGAGAGGACGTGAAGACAAGTGATGCAATGAGTTACTGTTATGAAAGAAACTGCATCGCTGGAAATAGGAAATTATTTATTATTTAGGCTACCCACTGCCATTAAGGTACATGTACTGTTACCTCCTGCGGGGCCAAATTTCCAAGCAGGGTTTATTGAAAATGTCATCTGAAGAATTTCTCCCACGGACAATGATATGGTTTGCCTTTGATAAACAGCGTTTAAAATAGACATATCGTTGATTTAGGAAAGTGGGCAAGTCGAATGTAAACAGCACTTGACACGGATAATGGAGTGTAAATTACGAGTTAACGTGCATTGACCTGTTAATATTTTTTCGCAAAAGGTATTAAACCTATTTATAATTTTACCCATGTCCACTGGACCCAGCAAAAGCAGTCAACTATCTTATATAAGGGGCGTTTTTTATCTGAAAAGGGACATATACCAACACCATTTTTTGCAACTTTCTGTAGATTCAAACTCATTACGACAAATATTGAATTGGTTACATAATTTATTATCTTGAACTTATGTTTGGTGCGGCACTTGTCTTATTTTTTGTTTATTCATTATTATTTATTTATTTAATTAATTAATTAATTTATTTATTTATTTATTTATTTATTTATTTATTTATTTATTTATTTATTTATTTATTTATTTATTTATTTATTTATTTATTCATTTATTTATTTATTTATTCATTTATTTTGCAATTTACACATCGTACGATCTTATCAACTTTTGTTCACACAAAATTATTAAAGCTGTCACGTTGGTGCACGTGAGGTTTGACACTCTCCTTTTCCCACCTCCACCCCATCGAGGCTTTGCAAGCAGTTCATATTCTCTAATTTTACAACAGAAATACCGTTTCCTTGAAACCTGGAATCAGTGTAGTGTTCTGAGTAAATAAGCCTTTTAATTTATAACGTACATTTTCTGACGCTTTTTAATACTGCATCTGTTATTCCAGCCAATCATTGATTCTATGGATTTAGAGCAGTCCACGAATGGAAGTGCCTGGGTCATCCAGGCACAGAGAATGCTGTCAAGACTGGTTGGCACAGATATCGCGAGACTTAGTGTAAGGTATTTTTTTTCTGTCAGCACGAAAATGGTACATAGGATATAGTTACGCTTGTTGTATAGAACAGTGTCAAGGAGCATGGTGGACCAGTGCAAGGCGTTACATTTTTTTTTTTTTTTTTTTTTTTTTTGTTATAGCCATTTTCATTTAACACTGGTATTTCTTCCCATTTAGATTTTTGGCTTGACTCAAACAATCTAGACAATGTAGTCATAAGACAGCACATTCAAAATAATCCACCGAATGAACTTTCTAGACAAGCGTGAGAAAGCCTGTCAAGTTCGCTCGGAGGTAGCTCTTTCAACAAGCAATATGGTTTTTAAAATGGTTATCGATCAGTTTTGTCTTGCGCCCTGTCGGAGCACACTGGTCAAGCACAAGTAGAGCACCGCAGCATTGTTGGCCCGTGATGCCCGAAAATTCTACTTGGTGCATGTATGTTCTCTTCTTATGCTTTCTTTCCTTTCTTTACATCATAAAAACAGTTGATGTGGAAAATGTGTACCAATATATGTATTTCCGTGCATGGACATTAAAAGCCCGCCTCTAGCTTATCTTTTTTTAAACCTTCATTAAACAACTGAAGTATACAATGTTGCAAAAACTAAAAGACGTTATATGAATGTCCCGTCGTGTACGTGCATAGATGGGAACTGGTCGAGAAGACTCACGTTGGAAGATTGTTTGACCGAGGGTTCTGCTGAAGTATTTCATGTTTTCTATGGTTTGTATGCTTCGTCTTTTAATATTTTATTTTATTTTATTTTATTTTGCCCTTCAGGTGTCCAACAACATTGTAAGCATTTTGTCTTTGCCGGTGGTGAAACCTACTATTACAATTAAGGATGGCAAAGCCGTTATTCAAACTTACGTATACCTGAGTATGCCATTTGACCCTATAGACGTCTCCACTAACTACCAAACTGCGGACGGGATGAGTGCTAAGATGAAGAGTAGAGACGGCATCAAAAAAGCTCTAAATGATAACAAGCTGAACTTCAGTAGTCCTATCACCTGCAAAGATATCAACAAGGTATATTTTGACGTTTTGCTCGATGTCTACTTGTGCCATGACGCTGGATCAAGTCAGAAAATTTACGATATCCTGTGTGTTTGTTGTCGCATATGAGTTCCAGAGCTGGTACTGATTTGTCTTACGACTGACGATAAAGAATATAAAATAAAGTTAAGTAGCATTCAGGAACCTTTGGCGACTGTGTCCCGCGGACAGAAAAAAATCTTCTCTTCAGAAGCATGTCTTTCCAGATTCCTTAAAGCATCTGTTTATGTCCATGATCTTGTAAAAGAGGAGACGTAAGAAAAAAAAAAGCATATTGATCATGCTAAAGGTATAACCTAATGTCTTGCAGGCAGCATGGGACTTGGCACTGAAGACAGTTTCCAGCACGGCAAACCAACGTTTCATCGCTCGTGGCATTAAGGTTGTGTTCAATGATGACAAAATGTCCTCTACTGGACCGGGATGGCTCATGGATAGTTTTGATTTCAAATTTTCTGGTAAACTGCACTTTGTCCTAGATAACGGCCCGTTGAATATAACGTTCTGATGCTAGAAAACTTATTTGTAAAGTATCTTTTTTTCGCGTATCGTTTTTGTAACTACAAGTATTTGCAATCGTCCTGCCGGTTGGCCTACGTTTAATCAAAACTTGCTGACGATCTTGTGGCCACATAAAGTTGATACTTACTCCAAATATTTTGCGTTATGCTTAAAAAAGAGATGCTAAAACATTGTTATCCCATTTCACCTAAAACTGGTTGGCTTGTCAGGTAGTGGTGTCTCTCTACTCGCAGCATGAAGATAACAGGGTGCCTGGCTCGAATGCTTTAGTTCTGTAGATGTGAAGCACACGCGCGAAGTTTAAAGCATACACAATGTACGATCACTGCAAAAAAAGTGATTTATTGAGTTGTGCTCAAGGGCCATGAATATTCAAGTGTGGGTAGAATATTTAGCTTTCCAGTATTGACATAATCTTGAAACTCAAATGGTTTTTCACATGAAGTCAGATATGTATGCAACCAAAAACATGTTCTGTTATAAATGATTGGTTGCCTAGATGAAAGAACGTGTGGCACGAATCCTAGGAATTTCATCATTTTTTAATTGTACCGTATCCCACAAAACTATCATAGTGGTGTCAGACCTTTTTTATTTAACTCTGTTGTCCGTATATATTTTAAGTCAAACACAGATGAAAGTGGGTTTTTTTTTTCGTTTTTGTTTTTTTGTTTTGTTTTTGAGAAAAAGAACTAAAAAACAAGGGGAAAAAGCAAGCTGCAAGTTGCGGGTAAACAATTAATTGCAATTTTGAACCATAAACATTAGGAACCTCTCATCACAGGAAAAACCTATGTAAATACGGGAATTATATTTCGATTTATAGGAAATGTGGTAGAAATGACGTCAGCGTCCATCGTGACATCAACAGATGCGTGGTTTGGCACAGATGGACAACACTACTGCAAGATGCTGTCCCCTGCTCGAGCCGTGGAGTTCATCATGGTGGATGGGTTGCGGGTCTGATGAGATGCATCCGAATTATTTTGGGCCGTTACTATCTTTTATCAAAGGAGTACTCGCGTGCCTGTGGTTTGGCCACAGTGTGGTGCTCTGATTAAAATGGCTTCTTACTTTGTGCGCTGACTTTAATTTATTTGTACATATATTATTTGTATTGAATAAAATGTATATATGTGAACATATGTGTGCGTATACATACCATGCTAGTACACCAGAGTTGAAGTAAACATTGGAGAGGGGTTGATATACGTGCTGGGCCTGTTTTTATCGTCTTTATTGTGAAATCATGTATGTTTAAACAAAACAAAAAAAACATTAAAACAAAAAAAAACAAAAAAAAACAAAAAAAAAAAAAACTAAAAAAAAAAAACAAAAAAACAAACAAAAAAAAAAAAAAAAAAAAAAAAACCAAAAAAAAAAAAAACAAAAAAAAAAAATCATCGGAGGATGAGAAAAAAAAAAGAAATGGGAGCATTGTGTCAAGCTGTATATATATAGGGTTCATTGGCAAAATTAGTGATATTGCCTGCAAGAGAAACTAACTTTGAAGACATTTAATTTAAAAAAAAATAGAAATCAGGGCATAGCCCTATGTTAATCCTTCTTGCTCAAAAGAAGGGATAGTTAGACATTGCACAACAAGGAAGACAAAACACTTGCTTGACACACTCGTAAGAGATGTAGCAACACGTGACAAGACAGATAGAATGACACTGCCACACAGCTTGAAGAAGTGAACCTGCACAAGCCACCACAGACCGCGAAAGGGCCCGAGTAAATCGTCATACAATATTTTGATTAGGACATTACATGTAATCACTGCTTTGTGTTTAAATATACAGATATACTAGACTGTTGTACCAACATTCTTTTAGATATGTTCCTGTCATTTTTGTAATACACTACCCTTCGACTTGCAGGTGGAGCAGCAGAGATGGACCTTACGACCTAAATCCTAGCAAGATCTTACGTGTAATTGCAGCTTGTCGAGAGCATACAACGATCTAATAATTCTTACATATTTTATTCATTTTAGCTTATTTTATTAATTATGAATTGATAAATATAGATATTCATACTGATCACGTTACTTCAAAATAAGCTGTAGTTACAGACAATTTTGTGCCAACTTCGTTTTTCTGAATGACTGAATTTTCACATTATTTAAATGCCGTATAATATAATGAAATACCATATAAAATAGTTTCGTGTAATGAGTGGGAAGGTCAAGAGTGCAAAATTAAATCTAGATAGAAAATTTAAAGAACTACAAGATCATATCACCAGTTGGTAATGCAAGCCTATCGCTTTTGTACATATTCTTAAATCCAAATTTGAACAAAAGGACTATGAGGGTCTTATGATCAGCCAACCTTGCATGCACAAAAAGAAGTCTTGCGCTCTTTGGACTTAGGTGAAGATCTCTTTTTTGAAGACGTTCATGCACAAAATCAAAAGTAATGGCTTAATAGTCAAAGTCTGGCTAATATGTTTTCAAGTTATTAATTGGAAAGGAAAAGTCATGAAAGTGAGCAAGTGGCCTTGGGAATGAAGTCACTCATATACTGTGTAAATCTTGCACACAAAAAGGACCGCCAGCATCAAAGTCCAAGCTCACATAGTTATCAAGTGAACAGTGAGTGCCCCTGTGATCTTTGGGATAAGGTCAAGGTCACCCATATATGGAGTACGTCTCGTCCTGATGATGTGATCGCATATTACAGAAGTCAAAGTTCACAGGTCCGTATTGGGGAAGGGGGGGGGGGGTCCGGTGTTCATCAACAACCCCATCAGCGCCAAAAGGTTCAACAATACACCACCACCCCCCATAAAAATATCGATCGAAACAACAACAACAAACAAAACACAACAACAAAAATGGAAAGGGAGAAGGACTGTATCTTTTTAATACATGTTTACAATAATTGAATGGGTGAGAGCAAGAACGTACTAAGCGACTTGGAAACCCAGTGCTACAAAGTACCAAAGCTGTATGAAAATGTATAGAATTTGGTACTTTCTAGCATTGGCCTTCGATGTCACTTGGAACCTTGCTGCTCACACCCCTTCAATTATTCTCTGCATAAAGTCCGCACAATACCTCATTCAACCCAGAGTACTCTACATATTCTGATTGATCATAGCACCTTTAAAGAACGAAACAATTTCATTTTACAATTTTCACATTTTTCAATATGTCAAGACCTGTTTAAGGTCTATGTTCGCATGACACTCTTTCTATTTGAAAGCATACTATTGATAGTTAAAATATGCCACCAATGAAAGAAAAATGTTGGACCTTTTAACTTGTTTTCAACAGTTTTTCTCGCACCTTTAATTCATTTGTTGCCCTTTTGTTAATGCCTCAAATCCAACTTTAGAAATTATTTTTGAGACAGAACTGAATGAGTACCTTTTTTACTGAAGAAATGTAAAAGGGCTGTTTTTCATATGCTGGTGTTATTAATTTGAAAGCTGGGACAAGAAAATTACAAATATATTCATTATGTATTTGTTTATGGGACCCATGTACACATTACTGCTGCACAGTTAAACTAACCATGCATGTTAGCACTTCAGTCCATGTGAACAATACATTTTATGTTCCAGATGGGCCACAGCCCCTACGTTGTCCTCACCAAGGAAAATTTATGACCATGCTTATCAGATTAATCAGCATATGCAAACCTTAGGGAATAGAGCAGTGGTCTTATCTACACCTGAGTTGGCATTTAAAGTACTCCTAGTAAAACGAGTTGAATTATTCAAGAAGTGTAACCAACATGATTCAACATTTGTTATGTCAATAGTTGTTTTTTTTATTTTGGACCTTAAAGTTTTATGTCGAAACTTGGTCCAACAACACTAATTTTGTTAATCTTAATTTATCCAATATTGGACTTTTTCCATATGCTTAGAGCAACTCCAGGTCCGCAATTAATAGCGTCACTTTTAGTGAAACAGCATTACTTGTATGTCAGTTTGACTGGAAGACTGCCACAAAGAAACATTTCAATTTAAAATCCACGTATATATAATAATGAACAAAGTAAAAGAAAAAAAGCAAAGAACAAGCAAGGCACTTAGAAAGAAGTAAGAAAAAGAGAGACTGGAAATACCGAGAAAAAATAAAGCATTATAATTAAAAAAATTTTCATTCACCTATTAGTATGTTACTTTTTTTTTTTTTTTTTGTTTTTGTTTTTTGTTTGTTTTTTGTTTTTGTTTTGTTTTTTTTTTTTTTGTTTTGTTTTGTTTTTTGGTTTTTTTTTTGTTTTGTTTTGTTTGTTTGTTTTGTTTTTCTTGTTTGTTTGTTTTTGGTTTTGTTTGTTTTTTTTTTCGTAAGCAGCTCTATGTACCGATAGCTAACTGTCAGCTTTGTAAATGGTCCACGTTCGTTTAGTACAATTTATTTAATAACTAGCTAAGAGGAGTTTACAATGTACCCAGTCATTTACTTGGCAATGTAATAAGAATGTTACGAGAGTTTTAGAGCTGTATCGCTGTAAAGACTAGTTTTAACGTGGTCAAGCTATTGCCCCAGTAAACCGCAAAGACTATTTTTAATGTAAACAATCTATGTTTTGGTAAACTGAGCCCATCATCCGCTGCCCGACTCCAAGAAGTTAAAAATTCACTTGCACATAAGCAAAAGGTCCATTGTCACAAAGACCATGGTCAACAGATCATAAATAAGATAAAAGTATGACCCTTTCCCTTTAATTGGTGATAAAAACCTGCTTTGATCTAAAATTACGAGGTGACATTGGTATGCAAAAATGTGGCAATAACTTGTTCCAGTTCAATTCTATTCATTTTTTTTTTTAATTTCAGAAACAACATCATTGGTCCATATCATCTACACAAGTTCAACATAATACCTAATCTAATGAATAACTTGAATTACACGAGAATGAGATATAAAGAAAAACAACAAAGTACCAGTATAAGGGGTAAACATTTTTGGACAGGCTGGACTCAGAGCGGGAACTTAATAGCCTTTCAGATCTTAACTCAGTTCACAGAACATTGGCATACATGCAAGTGAATCTCGCACCAGAACCGAGGTTTAAGACCCATCAAGTGGCACTGCCACTACCAAACAATGGACCCCCAGTACGAGAAGATTGCCACAAGTGAATCCTTCATATGAATTTAATTCTCACCCTGAGTGCTTGCCATAAGGTTTCCGAGTAAATCAAATCTTCCGTTATCAACATGAATGTTTTTAACATTAATACTTTTGCAGGAACACGTTATGCTACACCACAAACAAATAATAATTGTGTATCGTGATTTTGGATTTCCAATTTGGATCGCTTTGTAAAATTGACTGTATTAACATATTTGTAGAGGCATTACGGACAGACAAAAATCAAAAGACTAAGTTTCTGATAACTGCAGGACAGTTATAAACATGCCTGGTGACAAACATAGTACTGGCACCACAGTCACGTGGGAGCTTAGCACTCTTCTTTGAGTTGTATAAAATGCCATGTTTAGCACCACACCGTTCACACGCAGTAATTAGTTCATGCCACAGAAGGTGACATGATGGCAAGATCATCAGCAAACATAAGACGATTGACTGACACACTGCCCAATATGCATCTTGTCTGGCATTTGTTCAGAAGCAGACTCAAATCATTCATATAAACATTAAATAGGTAAGGAGATAAAATGCCTCCCTGTCTTAACCATTTGAGATATTGAATGAAGCTGACAAAGAACCTCCCCATCTTCCAAACATCGTTTGGTGGGCATACCAAAAACAAAAAACGTAAAAAAAACCCTAAGTTCTAACAATGTATCCAGGGGTGCCTCTGCCTATTAGTTTTTGAAATAGAACAGAGTTTCTAACGCTATCAAATGCTTTTGAGGCATATAGCAAACACCTGATTTTGGAACCATGTAGGAGTCTATAACAGTCAGTCACCTCCTTCAGGACATATATACACATATAAGTTCCAAGTTTGGGTTTAAAACCAAACTGATCACCCTTAGTGTCAAGAATATGAGCGATCCCGTTTAAGATCATTCTCTCTAATACCTAAGACAAAATACCAGCCAGTGCTATGGGCCTATAATTGCCCTTAAGATACCATATTATGTACAGTTTTCACTGAATTGTTTCTAACGTGTGTACCTAAAAAGCGCCTCACAGATTTTCCTTCATATTTGTGTTTATATTGGAATTGCAAGGCTGGATATAACAAACCGAAGATGTACAGTGGCATCAACTATGAAGCACTGTAACACTACTGCAAAAGAAGCACAGATAAAAGTTCAAGAGGAATCCTTTGTATTCACATATGTAGCCAGTAATTATCTCAAAACTGTTTTCACTTTTAATAAAACTATTTTGATGTTATTCCCACTTTGTATATTCATGTTATGTTACATTGTTACTTCTGATCAAAGAAGTTGTTTATATAATATTTTAACCAAAATCGACTATTTTAGCTTGTTATATAATCTTTTGATCATGTCCATTTAAACATTATATACTTTGCTAATGCTTATTTGTATTTGTGTCTTTTTGTCCAGAACCACTTCCTAGTAGTCATTACTTTATTCTGCAGTCCGAACTCTTTTACTCTCCACAACCTAACTGTCACTGTCCAACCTATAGACATGTGCAAGTACTATTTTCCATATTGCACACGTTCCTCTGTATAATTTTGACATAGGCTGTATTAGCCCCAATAAGTTAAAGGGTCTTCAGCGGGTAGCTACTCAGAACATGAATCGAAGCATTTACCCGTACATGTCTCTGTGAGTAGCGGCTCCTTGTCTAAGCTAAATATTTAGCAAAGACAACCCGCATAATAAGGAATAAATATGAACGTGGCAAATGATGAATCAGCTAAATAAGTGAAATTTTGCTTATAAATGCAGAGCTTCAATATGAAAGTATAATCCTGGGGGATTTCTAACAAGCACTGTAACAATGGACATCATGTACAAGGAATGTAAAAGCAACTCCATGATGACACTTACTCCTCACTATGAAAGTCTCCAAGAAATCAAGTGCTGTTTAGTTGTAAACCCTTAGTTTATGTTTCAAAAGAATGAATCAAATTTATAATAATTGAGTAAATCCTACTAATTTCTGGTTCAGTGCTTTGGACAGCCTATGACTGACTCCCGGCCCTACATTTAATGTTTCAAAAGAATGACTCAAGTTTATGACAATTGAGTAAATAATGCCAACTGTCCAAAATTGTGAAAAGGAGACATCCCCATAATCATAGTTTGGCTAAGGGCTGGGTTCCCCTTTTCGTTTCTGTACTTTGGATGCTGAAAAGAGTTTTAATATAATTTGGCATAGAGGCTGAATGTATAAACTCATTGATAAACTCCCTACTGTGACCTGGTTATATTTGTACACCTGGTACGCTAATTTACAGGCCAGTTTGAAATGGAATGGCTGCGGATCCCAATTACTTTCGGTCCGGAGAGGAACTAGATAAGGCAATGTAATTCCCCTCGTGATACTTTATACATTTCTTGAGGGCCTTCTTGCTGAAATTAAGGAATATTGGAACATTTTCCAGGTACTGAAAACTACAAATTTAATTCCATTGCCTGACGCTGATGATGTAACATTATTTTGTAGTACAACATTAGGTCTTCATAAAATTTTCATCGCGTGCGAAGCAAAGGCCAACAAATGGGGTTTTACTTTCATGGTAAAAAATCTCAATGCATCGCTTATGGAAAACATTTTTTTTTCAAGTTATTAGAGATTTCACTTAGGACAAAAACTTTGACTTGTTGAAGACAGATTCGATATACTTGGTATTACATTAGCCACTGGTGTCTCTGTTGAACTGCACATCGAGACAAGCATGCTTAATTGTAGACGTTCGTTTTACAGCCCTGCAGATGTTTGTGAAGTACCCTGGTTTGTCCTCTGACAGCAAAACTTATTTATGGAAAGGGGTTTGTGTTCCCATTAGTTACATGGATTTGATGTACTTTCCCTTATAGACTCACGAAATTGTCAACTAGTTTCATTGCAAGGATGTTTACTTCAACCGTGCCTGGGTCTTGGTAAAAGGCCTCGACATTCTATATTATTACAGGCACTACAGATGAAGTCCATTAGTCATGTGCTCAAGGAGAGGACTGCTTCATTATATTCTCGTGTTTCACAGTTGAAATTCCTGTTTGTAAGCTTCCCATTTATTTACTTGTTGATATTTATGCACAGGTAAATGTGTTTCTGGAACTTTGCTGGATTAAGTGTTATCATACAGGTTATCCCCCATGGATGTTATTTTTGATTACCCCTACCCATTATATAATGTTGATGAAGATGGAATTTTCAACTTTGTACGTACTCTGTTACGTCATGAGACAAAATCCTTATAGTATATTAATACTTGTATCTACTGTACATACAAACCATTATTACACATCACATATTTTATTATATCTTGCCATCACATTATCTGATGTCCATGTCCGTTTTTATGTGTTTCCTGATCTGGTGTAGTTTGACTTTGAACAGGGTTTCAGACATTAAGCCGATTAGGTGACTGGGTATGCCTCATAAGCCATGCAGGCCAGTGGACTGGTGCATGGCCTGCGGGGCGTGTTAGGTATGCGGCGTCGCCGGACGGGTCCACTGGCGACGGTGTGCATGTTTGTGTGAGATTAATCTGCTTCCACTCATTCTGTTTTGCAACTGACTTTATTTAGAGGTACATGTTTTATTTTCCCTGGGTAAAAGGGCTTCAATAAAATATTATTATTAATCATTCTTTGTGATGCCCAATTTTCCAAGGGCCAGACAGTATGTATTCCTTAAGTTATGAGGCAATAGAAAAGACATTTGGTATAACATCGTTTATCCCTTTTACAATGATTTCAGTTTATGAATTACTTGGTTGATAATATGATATTGATGTCCATATTATTTCGACCGCTGGCAGATGGTCTAAATAATAATAATAATAATAATAATAATAATAATAATAATAATAATAATAATAATAATAATAATAATAATAAGTGTGAGGGGGCCTGACCTTGGGGATAAAAGTACTCATTTTTCTGTTCGAGGTCAGATTTACTGGCTCCTTGATGCATTTAGGATCCAAGTTCCTTATTGTTTGAAATGCCCCCAGCATACGCCTTCATGGCCTGCCCAACTCCAGACTGGGAGGGCCAGCGTAATCTGGAGAGCAGAAGTCTACAGAAGATATCGTGACTGTAGCCATTAAGCAAAAATCTGAAGAGCACAATAATATTCATCAAAACGAGAAAAAGGAATTTATCTTACCATCAAATTCCTGTGACTGCCTAATTTCTTCTTCTCAGTTTAACATTTGAGAAAAAAATTTCTGCCGATCACCGTCATCGAAGCTCATTTGACACTTTGTTAAAACATGTCCCTTCCATTTGGGAGCTAAATGTACGCCATTACTTTTGACTGTAACACTCCCCATCCAGTTATTGTGCAGATTCTATGACCGATGTCATAGAATCCGCACAATTACTGATAGGGTTTGTTTAAGTCTATTCTATTATGGTTTGCTAATCTCCGAGGGAAAAGGCACTTCAGTGCAACCACTACGCGTGTTTGAAAGTTAACGCAAGCAAAGAGTTGCATTAACTCTGGGAATATATGGGATATATATGCACGACTGCTGTTGGATTATGATCAAATACTGTGTTCAACTTCAACATAACATTTGGGATCGATTAGGAATGCCAAATAGTAGAAACGGTAGGTCAATTGAACTATGTTAAATGGAGGTTTGCAATTCTGTCAACGGATGGTGCTGCATGTATGCAAACATGGCGTTTTGGCCTTCCTTGAAAAAATAAAATTAGAGTTTCTGTTGGATACATAAATGCTATTCACCCTAACAAAACAAAAAACGAAGTACATTATAAATTGCTTGATGAAGCCGTGGTTAGTGGGGATACTAATTCTGGTTAAAGATTAAAATACAGCCATTTAATTGGATGTTTCCGGTTGCCCATGATAGAATTGTCAACAATTGCTGGCAGGTAGGTAAAACATTGAACGAACGCTACAGGGCTCTGCAAAGTAAATGTATTTTGTGTTCGAAGAGTGCAGGATATGTCATTAATTGAAAAACCTAGGTCCACTGCTGTTTACTGGGATCATTACTATGGTCATAAAATTAATCTTAACTTTGTTCAAACATCGGATTGCCCTGCATTTTCTGTATGTCTGTGATGGAATATGTTCCCTTTAGGAGGCCCTACAGATACGTTCCCAACTTGTGTATATCTGTTGCAGGTGGAGACAACTGTAGGATGAACAACACTTGCTTCATTCGTCGTTCAGGATGTTATGTGACACAGGCGCCATGCTACAACTATGCGTAATAATTTATGTGACATTCCCTAATGTTTCAGCTTGAGGCAGAGCATGTATCCAGATTCAAAAACATGAGCACTTTGAGGAAAAATTGGGTAACTCGTAAGGTGCGGGGAAGGGGTTGGCGGGCTTCTACCTGACTGCTTGGCATGAGATCCACTGTTATTGTTTTAGTTTGTAAAACAGGATATGGCATTTGGGAGCCTGACCTTGAATACAGGTTGGCACCGCCTGCCAATTATTCAACTGAAACAACAATGAATTGATTACTGCATATATATTTCGAGAAACAGTGATATGTGCTGGAGAACATGTGACAAATGTAGAAGTCATGATTTGGTTGGCAGACTGAAACGGTGACGGTTGTGACTGATATGTACATTAAAAAGTCGATCTCCCTTTGATTTGGGGGCGGAGATGGGGTGGTGCTTCAAATAGCTCTATCAACTTTGAAAAATACGCTAAGGTCCACATGGTATTCAGAATAAAATAATCAAGTCTCTACTGCGGAAACTACTGGTTTTCAAAGTGTCAATAAATTATTAACGTGATTTCTTCAGTGACAAAATATTATATCTCATTCATTTATTTTACACCCATGTGTAATGTGTCTTGCCATCGTCTGCATAGATATGCTGTACAATCGTTTACTGGTTCTGAATTTGAACAACTATTCATATAACAGAATTCTGTTGTATTCATGTTGTGTGCGTTACAACTGAAATTATGTCTTAACACACAAACATAAACGCAATCATGTACTTGAAGCTGCAGGGAACACAATGAAGTCCGTCACTTTGAACAGTAATGGACAATGGCCTACTCTAGAGGTGCATTAGCTGCAGATAGTACCTTTTTCCAGAAGAAAATTGCTCTTGTAACACATGTAATTTATCTAAAATATGAAGGAAACTGGTCAGATAGAAAGACAGCAGCTGTGATATACAATTAAGTCGTAGAAAGTAGTCATAGTGAGCCGACACCTCACCATAAAGTAGGACTTTATCAATACATTTATATCAAGGAAAAGGGGGGTACATCTATAATGTATGAGATAAGGCCTGCCACACAGGGAATGAAACAATAATTTGGGTTTTGTTCCACAGGAACGATATAAGTTGGAATATGCACTTGACACAGCAAAATCACCACCAAACCTGAGTCAATGTTCCATGCTTTTTGTTTCCATGCTATAGCTAGGCATATACTCCACATTTTAGTTCTTCTGAAGGAAGGGTTGAACTTTTTACTTTCCAGTTCACCCAAGGACTACAAATTGAGCTGTCAGATCAAACCAAGCCCGCATCCTTAGCCATGCTATAAAAAGACGACTTTTTGTTTTGAAGTAGTTTGGAGGGACTGTCGAATTCCTTGATGTGCCCTTTGTCCAACACCATCACTCTGCAAAATAACAACTACTTGAACAATTCATATACAAAGGTCTATAACTTAAATAACCCAGGTTCATATATCAATTTGACTGTGCTTTGGAATTTAGGGGATCTTGTTTGTCTGGGCTTACCCTTTGTAAGCTTGTTTGTATACTGGCTTTTATCCAACCCTTTTTTGGTCAGAATAAGACTGAGTTAACAGCTGTGCCTGGTGCAGATTGTGTGTATCATGTAACTATGAACCAGGGGTGTACCATCATGGCATCTGGTATATGTATCTACCAATGGCAGCAAAATCGTTTTCTAGTAACATCATAAAAACATAGAAGTAGAAGATAATTTACACCCAGGGTCTTTTGGGGCTATTTGAGCGGTAAAGCAATACAGGATATTTGGAATAATATCAGCATTAGTAAGTACACTTATCTCTCGACCACCAATGCCAAGACCTCTGTGTCTGGGTATGATGCCTATGAAATTGAGTTGGGTTGCTTACTCACTTGATCCTGAAAACCTGACGGTCCCGTGGCGCCATCTCTCAGTCCATATGGAATTGATGGTGATGTGATGTGCACATGCACCCCATATCATCTTTCCTCTTTTTGAGATTGGTCAGTTGACATCAACTGTAAGAGGGGGCGGGATAGTTGGGTGGGCTTCTCTGGTGGTCGAGATGTAAGTGTACTTACCGATATTGATATTACTCCAAATATCTCGTATTGGTTATGCAACACTACCTCTCGACCACCATTGCTGACATACAAACATACTGGCAGAGGGTTAATCATCACTGGTACACTGACCTCTATAGACCAGCGGGACTGGCAGTTCTGGGGAAACCATCGGTCCATGTGAGGAGGGGTCCTTTGTAGGGAAAACCTCAGGGCTACGTGGAGATGAGGCCTCCAACAGCAGAATCTGGCCTAAATCAGGAACACTCCACATGGGACCATATTGACCCCCCCCCCCCATTCCTCACCCACCACAAGACAACTGTCCGCCCCATGGGTAAACATTATCGGTTTCAGCTCCTTTGGGCCTGGAGATCTAACTGGCCCTAGTCACAAAACTGGCAGGCACCAATTGGTGGTATATGGTTCCGTGGGCAGTGATTTCTGTGCCAAACTGGCAACAAGCCAGGGCACTGAGACAAACTGCCTGAGATAAGGTCTACTGGGCATCAAGCCCTAAAACGCCCACTAAGAAATGCACTGACCTATAGGCCTGCATCAGATTCAACCACGAGAGCCCCATTAACTGGAACACAGTGGCAGCTCTGATGGGATCCCGGAGGCCTATTGAACAAGCATCAGAACCTAAACAAAGGAGCCATTTACACCTGCAAAGGTGTACGTGCCATCCTCCACAACTATCATGTCATGCAAGTAGTGCTCGGCGAAAGTCATGGACAATCACCATTGGCAGGCCCACAGAATGTTGACAACCACAATGCTTTGCAGGGCATGCCAGGAGGTATTGAAGGCTCAGATCTCATAAGCTCTGCAGAGACAAGCTGTAAGGCCTCCAGCCTTTCCAGCAAGGTCTCATAGGCCTTAAAGATAGTGTGTGCAATCCACGATGAAATCATGTTTCTGCAAACTTGCTCCTTTTGGGAGTTACTTAGTGGTAGAAGGAGGGCAGACCTTCTTTCTCTCAGTCCATCCATGTGAGAAAAGTACCATCGAAGAGCTCTCACTGGACACAGGGCTCTCTCCTTAAGAGGAAGAGTGACATCAATTGCAAGGAGGGTAAAACCCTTAAAGATCATAACAGGATCTCGAGCCACTTGGTCCTTTGCAACGAAGCCCAAGTAAGGCCTCAGGGTCACCTGGGAGTGATCAGGTGACCATTGGAGACGGTCATCAGCTGGAGCATAGATCTCACTTCTCCTATGGCCCGAAGCAAATGTCAATAAAAAAAAGTCCTCCACTTCCAGTACTTGAGGGAAACCCGCTTGGGATCCTCAAGGCACTCAAAGGGCCACTTCTTCAGCATGACTAAAATCAGCAGTAGGTCCCACCTGTGCAGGACCTGTCATGTTGCTGGCCTGTTGGTGTAGAAGGCCGCAATGAGTACAGACAGATAAGGACCCCTACTGATGCACACATCTAAGATGTTGGCAAGGGTTGAGGAGATTGCTGATCGAAACCCCTCCACTGTTCTCAACCTCTTGCCTCACACTTTCCGCTGCTATAACAAGAAGTCAGCCATGTCTGCAATACACAGAGCCCAAGGGTGAATTCCCCTGGGCACAGCAGTCAAAAAACACCTTTCATCGAGCCAAATTAACAACTAGAGAAGAACATCAAAGCCCCCTCTGGCAATTCTGTCTGAGACCAACTCTGAGAAGCCTCTGTCCCAGATGTGCTGTGAGAAACCACCAAACTTGGAGGTTGAGTGCTTGAGGGTTTCAATGGAACAGGCTCATCCATGGCTAAACCAGAAGTTGTGGCCATGCCTGTAATCGTAGTGGAGGCTCGATGCTCAGTTCCAGCAGGTCTACCAAGCAATCGTTCTGGAGTCAACAGGGGGTGACCAGGATCAGATTGCAAACCTTGTGCAGTACCCTTGGAAAGATCTGGGAAGGCAGAAAGGCATATGCCCACAGGTTGCTCTGGTCCATTGCTAGAGCATCCATCGCTAGGGCTTAGGGGTCGGGGACAGGTGAGACTTAAACAGGCAGTTTTACATTCTCTTGAGTCACAAACAGATCATGTGTGGAGTCTCCCAACGTGCCCACATGGCCTGAATGACCCTGGAGTGGAGTGACCACTCTCCCTACTGGTTGACCTCTCCTTGAGAGTTGATCAGCCAGGATATTTGCATGTCACGGGACGTGCCTTGCATGGTTTGGGACGTTGTGGTCATAGCACCATCTGATGATGTGTCTGGCCAACTGTGTCAGCTTCTGGGACCGCATCCTGCCTTGCCTGTTGAGGTACGCTACCATGGTCCTGTTGTGGCACATTATAATGACACGTTTGTGCTCTACTAGGTCTTGGAAGTGGAGTAGCACGAAGCGTATCACCTCCATTTCCAACCAATTTATGTGGCCAGCTGGGAATAAACCTAGCCGAGGGCCCTGACACCGTCTGACTCTCTACATGGCCTGCCCACCTGGGCAAAGAAGAGTCTATGTTGCAGCACATGTCACCATCAGTTCCAGATGGACCAAGAGATGGCGCCGCGGGACCGTCAGATTTTCAGGATCAAGTGAGCAAGCAACTTAACTCAATTTCACGGGTGTCATGCCCGGACACAGAGGTCTCAGCAATGGTGGTCGAGAGGTAAAATTACGTATCTAAAATAATGGTTGTGAGCGCAAATCCAACGCTTATCTTAAAGCGTATCTAATTTGGTTTTCGTGGCAGCAGCGAGGAATGTATATAATTTATTTGCAAACAAATGCACTGAATGATAGAAATTCAGATAAAATTCAGATAAAATCAAGCAAATAAACATTTACCATCATAAAGGCCTCATACATAATCCATATTTTCTTCATTTTTTTTCTACACAAAACGTTTTAACTACAGAAAGGAATATTTGATTTGACTGAATTACTGAGTATATGACCTGTTTGTCATTTGTATTCAATTTTTGTTGAAGCTGAATATATCCTATACACCTTACCTATTATAGTCAAGCACGGTGCTTAGTCGATGCGCTATTGTGATTACTGTTGACTCTTTGAACTCTGACTTTATGGTTCTTTGAATAAGGTCATCCGTCTTCAGGTCAACCGCTGCCGTGGCTTCGTCAAGAATGAGGATCTTGCTTCTCCGCAGACACGCCCTCGCTAGACACACCAGTTGTCTCTGTCCAACACTACAGGCACGTCATAATTATTAAAATATTTCAATGATACCTTAAAACTAGGTATAGGCTCGAGCATATTAAAAATTTAACCACGACAAACAGACACTGAACGGCAAATTGGGCGATTATGGGGCTAACATATCATTGTCGCGCCAAAATCTATGATCCTATTGCCAGGCAACGATGACAACCACGGACATACTGATGGAAAACCAACAGTGGCACTGACATTTGTGGGCATTAAGAATACACATTTCGAACATACATGGCGAATGCACCTAATATTAAGCTCAGTGTATTTTTGAAGAAAATAACTATGACTATTTAAACAGTCGATTTAAAGACGTTGCTTGTTTGAACATATTTTGCTATGTCTGATACAGGAGGCTGCCCGTATATATGAGTACTTCCTCCTTGAATGATACGGGCCAAAGGAGCAACGCAGCCGATATGAATGTCAGCCATCAGAGTGCATGAACAGACATTAGTAGCTGCGGTTTGTACCCGCATCAGCATTAACAGAAAGGAGAAATAAGAGTAAATTGTCAAAATAAGTATCTATACCTTAGTGCCCTCAAAACCATGCAACAAAATTATAGTTCAATATTTACATTCAATCTAATGTTTAACATTGCAAGTATAGGAGAGAGCCTGGTGTGTTATGAGATCATAACACATAAGCCTTGTGTGTTATGGGACCATAACACAAGTGTCACGCCCACATTCCATTAAGCCACGCCCACCTGGGTTTCCGGAACTTAACATTTGAACATGCTGGGTAAATCAGTTTCTGGACGTCTCTCTTAATTCTGTGTATTACATTTCTAAATTTCGTGTAATTGAGCAGAAAAATTAAGAGGGAAATGTAAATATAAGCAATGAGGGTCGCTTTTGTGTGTGTTATGGCATAATGACACGGGTGATTGAAGCGGGCATCGGGCGAGGCGGACTGGCGTGCGCCAAGCCCACGATGTCAGCTTCAATCACGCGCGTCATTATGCCATAACACACCCTAAATCGACCCTCGTTTCTTAAGTATCCACCTGAGAGCTTCTCCGCCTTCACCGCACTCATACTCCAGGCCTGCTGGAAGCCTAGACACAAAAGACTTGAGATGTGCAAGTCGCAGGACTTCCCAGATATATTGATCATCATGGTGACCAAATGGGTCCAGGTTCAGCCGTAATGTACCAGAGAATAGCACCGGATCCTTAATAACAATGACCAATGCAAGGTGGAGCATTGACGTTTTTATTGCTAGATTCATGTAGTAATTATCTTAAACGTTTTTATACGGGGGATGTGTTCGTATAAATGGTACCTTGTGGTGATTTTCTAACTTTTTTTTTTTTATTTTATTTTTTTTGTTCCGTTCTGCTTTGTTTTGCCGTTTTTGTGACATGGTGTGTTGTAGTGTTTCGTAATGTCACTTACTGATTGATTGATTGCTGTCGTGTTGTTAAAATTGCAGAGTTCCTCGTTTCTTGTTCAGAGTTTGTAGTATATTTGCGATGGTTATGGGCACAATCACTGTGCCGCTACAATTAACTCATAATTATAAGTCAATTGGTAGATATACTTCTCGTACCCATCTAACTGGGGAGAAAAATAAAATTCTCAGCTATGCAAACCGGTTACTGCAAACTCGATACCCATGTAACAAAGCAAAGTTAAAACAGAAGGTATTGGATACCTGAGGAATAATGGTCAATTTTCTTCGAAGCTGATGAAGCCCAATCTTAGATATATCTACACCGTCTATGTGGATGCTGCCTTCCGATGCCTCAATTAGACGGAATAAAGCGAGCGTCAGTGAAGATTTTCCCGCACCAGTCCTCCCGACGATCCCCACCTTTTCACAAAAAACAACGACAATGATGATAATACTACTACTACTAATAATAATAATAATAGTAGTAGTAGTATAATAACAACAAAACAAGAAGAAGAAGAAGAAGAAGAAGAAGAAGAAGAAGAAGAAGAAGAAGAAGAAGAAGAAGAAGAAGAAGAAGAAGAAGAAGAAGAAGAAGAAGAAGAAAAACAACAACAACCACAAAAACAATAACAATAATAATGATACAATAACTTTCTCTTCTTTGCGATAAAGGTTGCAAGAACTATACATTTGCTGTATTATTATACCAGGCGACGTTGGAGCATTGGATGTTATTCTTTAGTAAGGGTCTGTGAAATCTCACAATAATTCGTATTACGTGGTCGTTCGTTATACATGAAAGTGCAGTAACATCGCAGGCGATTCGAAAAGGGAATTGTTTTCTGTTATTGACAAAAGTGGCCACAGAAAGTAAACGGCTTCTCAATATGAAAGGAGTCCGGGCGATACTAACCCGTTCGGCGGGATCTATTGTACACTTGATGTCTCGAAGCACGGGCTCCAGTCCGGGTCTGTAACGGGTGCTGTAATTTTTCAACTGCAGCTGTCCGTGCTGTGGCCAGGATTTGCCTGTAGACCCAGGAATCTGCCAAGCTGCCTGTGTGTCAAAGATACCACATTAATAACTCATTTCTCACAGGAAAAAAACAACAACTATGTCAAGAATGCTAAACATGAAAAGGCCAGTCCAATCACACAATTTCGCAAATATGTAACTCCAACGTTTATTTCCTTCTCTGTTAAACATAACTTTATCCCTAAACTGTGTAAGTTGTAACAAGTTCCACTAAATTCCCCAAAAACACAAATACCAGAAACCTTGTAATGAAATTCCAAGTCTGTTCCTGTCACTGGCAATCGCACACACACACACACACACACACACACACACACACACACATATATTTTTTTGGAAATTTGTTCCATGTAATGTTGAGGATAGACTTGAACGTCGTGAAAGATAACTGCGGAATTTCAGTGGGTACAAGAACAACTTCTGGAGTCAATACCCTGGAGTTTATATGCGTCTACTTTATATTTTCACAAAAATTAATACATTTGATGGAAAAAACGAAAAAAATCCAACATTTCCATGTTATGTGTTCCCTTTGTTATATAAATACTGGACAATTTACACAAATGACAAGGCAAAACACCACCGCCAACAACAACAAAAAACAATAGCAACAACAACAAAACTAAAGTTTGTTTGCTTTTCACAAATATAGACTTTATGGTACCTTCAGTGAACTTTTTATGTTTTAGAATGCAATTTGTTGAAGTCACAGCTAACCTTATGTATATCCTTAAGCGGCTTCTCAACCAAGCCTAAAATATTTCCTTAAAGCAAACAAGACGACAAAATTCAAGGATTTTAGATATAATATAATATGTATGGAATGAACTTTATTGACTGCACTGCCTCTACCAGGGATAAGTAATTTGTCAAAGTCAGGAGGAAAAGGGAAGTGACAAGAAAAACATAGCTACGGAATCTGAAACAAGCACACCACACACACAAACATACTTTATATATACATATATATATATATATATATATATATATATATATATATATATATATATATATATATATATATATATATATCTTTTATATATATATATATAAATCAATATTTACAATATGGCATTCTTTACAGCCCTACAATCACCCGTGATGTGAACTGAACATACTAGTTTTACGTATACTTCTACAATAATATACCCAATAATAACCCAACACTGTATCTTAGATTGTATGGTAAGCTCACGCTTGTTGTCTATTGGTAGGACCAGCATATATATATATATATATATATATATATATATATATATATATATATATATATATATATATATATATATATGTATATCTGTGTGTGTATGTACAAGCATAATGTGTGGATAAAGATTGTAGACCATCAGATAAGGGTAGCCGCTTCTTTTGGGCTTTCTCTTTCTCCTCCTCTCGTGAGCTCTATCATGCCTTTGTGAAGCTCTCCAGAGCTTTCCCTGGTCGTCTGAGTCAGAACAGATGTCATTAAATTGATACTCCTCTGCTACATGCTAGCCAAGGCGTTCGGTATCGGCAATTGAAATAAGCTTTTGCCTATCATGAAGAATGGACATACCTTTACCCAAAAAATCTTTTACAGAGGCGTACTGTGTTCTGCCTACACATGCTGCAACACCCGACACACAATTTTTGTTTGGTGGCACTCTTTTATACAACTCACAACCAGGTAGCTCTCATATTTCGAACTTTTACAAATAACAAAAAAAACAAACAAACAAACAAACAAACAAACAAACAAACCAAACAAACAAATAAGAAATTATTGTTTTCGCCACAAATTTTATGTCCGTGGCCGTGGATATTCCACGTCATTATGAAGAGGATACATCCCATGTTCAAGGGATTTATCTGGAATCCTGCTTTTTTAAATCCCGAAGCGAAGCGTAGGGATTTAAAAATGCAGGATTCCAGATAAATCACGAGAACAAGGGATGTATCCTTTTTATACCATGCCTTCTTTCTTTTCATGAATATAAATGCATTTTCAAATGTATTCACCAAAGCAAATCAGTCCTGTGTTGAAATTAAGCCATAGAAATTTAAAGCAGGGATATATGTGTAAGCAGGTGACACATATATCCCTTGAGAAAACAAAGGAGGCATGGTATAAGTTTATGTTATCCGTCATTGCCACAATTCAGTTCCACATCTTTATCCTGTAAAAGGACGCCTGCATCGCCCAGCAATAATATTGCGGTTGTTGCGTTCACCATTATAATTGTAGTGGACAAAGTTCTGACCATTAATAGGGTTATATTAACCACAGTTATCACTGAGAAGGGAGCGTCTCTGTGCTTCTAACCCCCGCTTGTCGGCATATTTTATTAAATGCCGCTAGTTTGCGAATACCCTGGTCATTCGGTTGGGTATTTTCAGCGTATAGATCATGGTGCGGGCTATTTTGCCTGTTCACAAAACTTACACAGCTTTCACACATTTCCATTCCCTGTTTACCAGTGACTTTGAGTTTTATAAGAGAGTTTGCCGGTTTCACTTTAACGTCAATTTCTTCATCCAAGTACGGTATAGTGGTTCAGATAATCACTCGTTTTGTCACGTCCAAGGAGATAATCTCATCAGAGAGTGCTGCCGAGTCTACGAAAGCATCTTCAGGCTTCTTTGTCTTGACATCGTTGGTGATAGGTAAATAATGACGGGCTCATAGGCGGGCTCCTATGTACCCGTGTGATTGACAAGGAACTGGCGTGCATTTTCTATCCTGTACAATTTTTTTTTTCAATCGTGACAAAGATAAAGTCGCTATTCAGCAAACTAGAAGCATTCACGTTTCACGTTTGGATTTCCAAGTACCATGACTCTGTCTGTACTAGATTCTGGTCTGTCTGATGTTATTGCTTCAGATGGGTTTGTGGTCTCATGAGATGTTCTACTGACTTGTTTTCGGGTACACTTATGACAACTTTTGGCAGCCTAGGATCCAGTGTCAACAATGGGCATGGCAACAATATGCAAAGCCACTTACATTGACAACGGCGCCAAAGTAGAAAAAAGTCATTCTTCCAGCGACAAGGCATAGATCGACATTATAGCACTGATTCGTATTCTATTCCACTTCAATTAATCGCAAATGATCTTTGTTGTCTAAGTTAGTTTTCAAATCCAAAATATGCACAGAATCTTCTTATAATTTCACTTATGTCACGAAAAGGGAACTGATGATATTTTCGGTTCATGGATATGCACTTGATATGGCAGTGTTAAAATCATCCATGATAATACATTTTAATACCATGTATTCAGTATTGGAATATATAAGATTCAATTTAAATAAAGGCATGTATATTACTTGAATATATAGAGCTAAACGGTGACATGTAAAGTCTAGCGATGTGTGTCATCAAAAAAACGAAAAATATAATTTCCTTAGCTTAGTCCATACGCCATCTTGGCAAGTCACAGGTGAAACTTAAACCACCACTGAAACACAATGTTTCCCATATACGGCGATGCCTCCAAAATATTTATATGTGCTTTTACAGGAACAGTTTCGCAAAAATGAAAAAGTAAGCATACCAAAAACAACTGTGCAACCTTGAATTGTATTCACAATAAATTATAATGGAAGGTCAAGGAACACCAGGACAGTAAAACGGCAATATGGTAAGGATGGAGGTAACTCTTTCTGCACTCTGGTCTAGTAGGACTGGAGAGAATAAATTTTAACTTTTTTTCATAATAGACCCACAATTTTAATACATTTTAACGTTTATACATTACTTTCTGTCAGCTTATAAAAGCAAATTCTACCTCAGATGGGACCTCCATATACTCCTGTATTCTCTCTGCAGACACGATCCATGTTTCCACCTCCGTGGCGAAACGGATACCAACATTAAGGTACAATGTAACCTTCAAAAAGCAACATGAACTGTTAACATGCCATATGTGTCCAGTAAAGTGTAGGTACGATTAAATATTCATACACAATGATATATATATATATATATATATATATATATATATATATATATATATATATATATATATATATGTATATATATATACATACATAAATATATGTATATATTTATTTATATATATATATATATATGTATGTGAGTGTGTGTGTGTGTGTGTGTGTGCGTGTGTGTGTGCGTGTATAGTAAAAAATATTGCAGCAGCTCTATCTTTTGAGCCTATGGGCATCTAGCAGTGTTCAATTTCAAAGCAATTGGCAAAGCGAGAGAATATTTTGCAAACAAAAACAAAAAAACAAAACAAAAACAAAAACAAAAACAAAAAAAAAAACAAACAAACAAAAAAACTTCAAAAAAAACACACTAAAACAATGCAGAGTGCTCCTGATCCTTTGAAGAAAGAAAAATATCGAAAACCTACTCAAAGCAAACCCTGGTCAAACTTGAGATCGATATGGCTAACACTATTATTGAAAAGATATTGAAAACATGAAACTGTTGAAAGGAGAGCAACGGATGATGACCCATACTACTTGTTCAGCTGAACAATAAAACTGTCATCTTTACTTGCTTTAGGTCGTGCATTCCGTACTTTCATCGTTACTGAGGATGTTTAGTACGTGGGCTGTACATAAAAGACAATTGGCAATTCGTTTCAATGCTCCTACACATATCATATCAAGTTTTATACTAAACGCAGGTCCGTGGACCTGCTTATGTTCACATGGCATCAGTTTTTGACAATTAAATTACTTTGTCTGGCAGTGTTAAGAAGCAGTCTCTTAGGAATGTTTCATAAAGACCCTGTTCAATTTGATATAATCGTGATGGTAAGACTTGATAATAAAACATGCAACATAATATCACGAAAATATCCACATTATTGTACAATTTCCTTCACGCCGTATAGTTGACTTATCCCATGGCTGAATAGCAAGGATCGAACAATAGTTTCCTGAGCGCCAATATATATGTGTGCTTGGTGGTTACTCTTTTTGCTTACTGAAAATTAGTTAAAGTTATATCCGGAAGTGCCAAATGTCAAAAAGGGAAACGATATATGGCTTGTCATCATCCAGTTGAACAAAGTGGCTTGTGATTTAAGCTCGTTGTCAAACTGTAAAAAATGGTTTACTTGGGGAAGATGATTGACAAGCCAAGGGCTCAATTGCTTCCTTTGGGTTCAAACATACTTTTTCTGCATTTTCCCTATTACGACATTACCATTTGAGGTAATTTAATTCGAGATTATGCATAACTACTTTTAAAAATTTACGCCGTCTGCCTAACCGTGGGCTGAAAGAGAATCACAAAGACCACGTCAAAGCAACACCTCATGAACACAAAGGCCACCAGTGTGTACAATGCAGAGCAATGTATACATTTTTTAATACAATACCGAACACAGATCTTGTGAGACTTCATAATTTTAGTAATGTATGGGTAATTCTTACACATTGCTCATTCCGCCTGTAATTTAAGTACTTTTGTTTTTCATGTATTTAAGAGTATAGCGAAAATACAAAATCAACATGCACCCGTAACTAAAAAAGGATCAAATGCACAGATGGAAATATATCTGATGCTGAGTTAAGTTGACAATGGTAATATGGGCCCGTAGGTAAATATTAGATCCAAACATGATTTAACCAGGGTGTGTTTTACGCTTATTTCCCAGTTGTTACTACGTGTACATGATTGGTAACCTGCCTAATAAACTATGGGAGTCGTCAGTCCTAATCACCGTCCAAATCCATCTGATAAATACGACTGCCGACGCGAGTAGTTTTATTTTTTTTTAATTTCTTGATCGAATAGTGATACAAAAAAAAAAACCATTTTGAAGGAGTGCTCACATAAAGCCAACTTTTATTTGTGAAAAGTTGGATTAAAAATAACCCAACAGAGAATCAGAATCTAGTACCCCATTGCGGACACTTGGCACCAAAGTCTGCATTATGGTTATTAGCAAAGTAAAACAGGTGCAAGTACAGGATACAAGAGGAAGAGAATAACCTGGAGTGCATAGCTGATAGCCAAGCCAGCTGAACCTGGTGACATCATATCCGTCTGCAAAACTGCCAGCAAGGACACCACCAATACCACGGTCACGCCCAGAAAGCCTTCCATGGATACTGCCAACCACCTGAACATTCACGGTTTAGCGTGAGAGGAAACATAAGTACCATATACTTTGAAACTTGTGATCAGTGTGGTTATACGCTGTAATATTTGTGGTAGGCTTTAAAATAGTGGCACTATGCCATTTTAAACGCAAAGCTTTTGACTGATTAACAATCGACATCAGTATGTAAAAATTGTTTTTGCTTTAAAATGTTTTAAATGCAAACATACTAATGACACCAAAGGTGTCAAATATATATATATACTATATGTATTCATTAATGTGTTATACATGGCTCACTGAAAACAAATGATCTATGTAAAGTGTAAACCATTTTTTGTTGATTATGGAGTTCAATTATGAAATGAGGTATAGAGATAAATAGGAGATACGTGCATCTGGTGACCATAAAAGCTCCCACCTAGTCTGATACCCTTTTTATATAATGTACATGCGATGTACAAAATATTTTGTAGAAATGTAATGGCTAAAATCACACATATGATTTTCAAGATAGGTCTGAGATCTTACCTGATGCATATGACACGAAAGATGTTTTGTGAATATATAATATCTTACTTTTACTTAGGACATGCAAGATATTCTGTGAATATACAGCATCGTATTTCATGCATGATAAGGAAAATCCTACTATCCTTTGGCTATACTCTAACACCAATACATCTTATATACAAGATATATTTTGAATGTAGAGTATATGAGCTCATACGCATGACATGCAAGCTATTTGTGATTATACAGTACCTTATCTCAGAAAATATGATCTGCTAGATATTTTGTGAACATAGAGTATATTATAAGATGATCAAGATTCGTGTATTTTGTGAACATAAGGTATTGTGCCTCATTGAAGCTATGCAAGACATTTTGTAATGTGCAATATCGCACCTCATACATATGATACACAAGTACCAAGGCTTCTGACTGTTGTCAATCAACTGGTCGCATTTGGCCACAAATTCTCGTTGTCTGCCATAAGCTCTCACTGATATAACGCCTACCAGGCTCTCGTCGAAATGCATGTATATGGGAGACTTTGCTACAGCGTCTATACGTTTTAGCTGTCTTACGTTACTGATGTAGACGAGCTGATCAAAAAAGTCATGTGAAACTAAATAAAAATATAAATCAAATAATGAGGGAGCGCCGATCACTCTGAAAATTCCTGATTTACACCTAGCGTTGTGAAAGAATTTTCCTTAAATGCATCATCGATTCGTGTACTGATATGATTAACCATAACATATTTTAGGATCAGCTATACTTAAGATGTATATCATTTCGATTATGTTCAATTGTTAGCTTACTATGGTGTCTGGATTCTTTATCGAAGTATGCCGAATCTAAATTTTGACATATTAAAGTCGTTTAAATATATGTGTCAGTGATATTTTATGTATTTAAATAATATAATAACCCTCACCAGTACCAGGTAAAATATGATGGCTATAGGAACCAAGATAGCAAGGAAGATGGGAACGGAGTAACTTATAACGACAATGGTGGTCACTAAAGGAGCGATAGCAAACATATATGCGCGAATAGATACAGGCAGCTGAGAATCCACAACGTCTAAGTCCTTGCTGAATCTATTCATGATTCGTCCAAGTGGGTTCGTGTCGAAAAACGACATGGGTGCATGGAAAATTCTATTCACTATAGAATTGTGTAGGACACGTGACGCCATAACACAACCAAGAGCAATAGCGACTGACTCGATGCAAATAAATACAGCTGTAAAATTGGAACGAAAACAAAATCTGTTTTATAGTCATTAAAATTCAGTTCAGAAACGCTACGTGTCATCAAATTACATGCAAATGTAAAAGGCAGATAGCTAGTTAAACAAGGGCTGACAAAAGCGTAATTTTTAATGGTATTGTTACCTCTCACGTGAAAAGCTGACTTTTATTAGCGACAGCACAACAACAAATGCAGGGTATTCTATTAGTCGAATGCCAAATTAAAACGACACAATCCTCAAACGCCAAATGAAGATAAACATTTAGGCAAATCAAACTCCCCAAATCACTTTTAATAAACGAAATTGACATAAAGATATGTTTCAAAAGGTAGCCCACTATGCAGTATTATGTAGTTTTTTTACGGCAACGGCTGATGCACTCTCTCCAAAATATTTTACCATATACGTGACATATTAAGCATGATAATATTTCTTGCATAAATATCAGTAATATCTTACTTTGTGCTATTCCCAGAGCACCATAAATACCAAGCCTCATATGAACCAGATCTTGATCACGTGACATATTATGCACGGCGTCGTCAGACCAAACACTAAGCCATATGTTGGTCAATGTCTGAGAAGTGATGAAGAGCAAATGCGAGAGGACGGACAATATAAACATGATCCAACCCCCGGCCTGGACATACGTGCGAATCACGTTCCAGCTCACCTGAAATGTAAGGCAAAAGAGATGGAATAGTCCCCTAATAGCGTGCACCTGACAGCAGAATTAAACCTGGCAAGAAAGTTAATTTTGTAATAAAGCCTACTGAGAATAGATTTCTTATGATATAAAGAAAGGCAAATCAGAGTATCAGAACAAACTTTATGATTAAATTACATATTTTTGCATGATTAATAGGGTCAACCATTGTAGTCAAAAATCACTCCCATAATGTGATGCCAAAGTGGCATCCCATCTTTTTATCAGCATTTCATTCGACTGCTAAATTGTAGTGTCTGCAATCGATTAATTGATTTTATGGGGTCTTGTGTGTTTACTTTTGAAATGTGCAATGTAATTGTTTTAAATCAGTTGACCAAGGTTCGTTTGTCCTAATTTTAAAACCAGTCTGAAGATATTCCAGGGGGCATCACTGCTGCAAAGATGAGAGCCCGCAGGTGAGACTTTCTTGTACATTGTACATGACACTTAGAACGATCATAACTTTTGGTCCACTTATCTGATCTGAATGATCTTTACTCCATAATGTTTCCATACTTACCTTTTCCATGCGAAATGTTCAGAATTTGGTTTATTTTGGCTTCAACGCTCATTTGCGACAAGAGGCACATTGTTGGTTTAAAAAGTACCAGGAGATAAATTTTGTCTTCTCTGATAAAGTGATGACCACTTTTTTAGCGGAATATTTGTGTCAAGTTTTCAATAATTACGTGTTACAGAAACGAGGCAGCCATGTACTTGATTCAGCCAAATGTTACAGACATTGACTAAGCATACATTACTGGCAGTAATGCGTGCAATGAGAGGAAAGATTTACATCATGCGTGCTAATTTGTACGAGTTTTTGAGCAGCCTGTTTCACATATTTGTATCGCTCTTGATAACGTCTCTGCCGTTGTGTATGAAGTGACATAATTGCGCGGCCCCTGCCTCCATAGATAGCTTGGTCTATGTCAACGTGGGTAAAACTCATAGCTGCACGGCACACATGTTTGCAGTTTGTATAAATGTGTACAGAATTGAACACAGATTGCTTCCCTGTATAGGACACAAGCGGGACGCAATTCTGTTTGATGTACAAGATCAAATAAACGCGCAATAGCAGCACGCACATTTTGAATCACACAGAATCACCCTTTTCCAGCTCAAATCACCCCAAAGCGTCTGGATTTAAAATGTCATTTCAATATATTTACCTAAATCTGTAGAATTTTGAATGAAAAATGTCGTTGAGACCTATCCAGATCCAGATCTTAGGTCATACAGCTTTCGTCTGCTTGGGTTAGCATGACCACCAACACTTGCCAAAGGAAAGCTGGTGACTCAGCCTTATTGTAAGGAGGAGAGGGCAATGTAGGTCCACAGTGAAAACATTCGAACAGAAATCTGCTCCAAGTATGTGTGAAAAGAATGAACATATGACTAGGTGCAATCTATGTGCACAGACTATTGTATTTACTAGTTACCTTGCCCACTTCAGGAGTCTCGACGGTTATTAGTTTCTTCAGTTGATCATCGTTATCCTTATTGCTCTCTTGTGACAATGAACTTGCTGTTGATTTCTTTCTTCTGCTGAGAAAGTATTTTAAGCTTAGCACTGCGTCTCAAATGCAATCACACTATAAAATGTTGCTGTCGTGCACAGACCCAACAGTCAAACTACAATCGCCAAATGAAAGCTGCAAGAACTATAATCATGAATATAAATTGGCGTCTATGGCCAGTATGCAATTGTAATTTGGTAGCCAACTCATACAAGATCAAGAGCAAGAAAAAGACCTGATTCAGTGGACAAGGTTTAAAATGATCTTGATCTGAATAAGTAACATTTTCTTCCCGTGTTCTTTGTAGTTGTTTTAATCCAACTCATTCAAGTAATTGCTATTGAGTCGATTCCATAATTTGATATTTATGAAATTATAAAATTACTCAGCAACTTAACAGGTTGAGCAACTTTGCAACCGATGCTTATAACGTATTAACAGCGCCTATGTAGACAACTTGCAATTTGGTTATCTGTATAGGCCTAAGATCAGAATGCCTTAAGTAAATTGCTGTGTGTTCCAGCTCAACGAAAAAGACGCCAGGACGATGTTTGTACAAATTATCGATAAAAACGAATGGAAAAATGGGGAAAGTTGATTAGAAACAGTAGCATGCATCTTGACACCTAATAGACGTCTGTTTTTTCCTTGCACTTTCAAGTGGGGGGGGGGGGGCGGAATCCTGCATGAACATCCCAACCAAGTTTGACACAAATGTGGCAAAAATTACTTCAGTTTTAACCATTACAAGAAATCCCATGTTACCCCTTCCTATCAAAACTTTTAAAAAGATTCGCTCCCCCCCCCCCCCAAAAAAAACATAAATAATGCAAAAGTCACTGGAGCGTGACCATTTGAACAAACTTAGTAGAGGCTGACCTAAGGTATTGCTACCAAGTTTGAAGTCAATCTTAATGAGTTTCTTCGGAGAAGTCCAAAGTGTGAATTAGCATTAGAATACCCATTGATTTACACAGTGATCAACAGGAAAGGTGCATTAACCTATTAGTACCATAATTGGAAAAAAACGTCAGAAATCAGAAATTCTCAGCAGCGCCACATAGCGAACAACTTTGACCCTTTCGCAATAAACATAGCCACCAAGTTTCAGATTAATCTAAGTGACGGTTCTGGAGTAAAGGCAAAAATTGCGAAAATACACACACACACACATACACACACACACACACACACACACACACACACACATATCGTAAAAAAATAGAAAAAATTGCTACGTCACCTGGTAAATAAATTAAGAACTAGGAGTTTCTAGGAGTGTCCCTGTGTGATATCAAAGCAATCTTGAGAGCGGTTTTGGAGATGAATTTTTAAGGTTTGCCCTGCCAACTCCCCCAAAAAAGAGAAAAAAAATTCATAAAAAATCCCAAAGTCATTGGGACATGACCGCTTGCACAAACCTGGTAGAGATCGACCCAAGGTGCATTGCCACCAAGTTTGAAGTAGAAATCTGGCTAATGATTTTGGAGAAGTAGAAAATATTGTTTAGCATTAGACAAGCAGCTTAATCAATAGGAAAGGTGAATTTATCGAAAAGTACCCTAATTGAAAAAAAATCGTTAAAAATCACAAATCCACTGCAGTGCCACATAGTGAACACCTTTGTTTAACCCTTCCACCAAGAACATATTCACCAAGTTTCAGCATAATTTGAGTGACAGTTCTAGAGAAGTCGACAAAAGTAAAAACAAACAAAAAAATCATTCAGAAAATTGTAAACGGTTGCAGCGCCATCTGGTGAATAAACTTAGAACTAAGAGGCCATAGGAATGCTCCTGTGTGATATCGAAGCAATTGGGTGGGCGGTTTCGGTGAAGATTTTTTAAGAATTGTCCCCCAAAAGAACAAAATAATTCATGAAAAAATTCAAACAACCCTGGAGCTGACCATATCAACAAACGTGGTAGAGACCTACCCATGGTATATCGGCAGCAAGTTTGAAGCAAACCAGGATGATGGTTTCAGAGTAGAAGTCGAAAATGTGGATTGTGGATGGACGGAGGGACCATGAACGGACCACGGACGAAGGACCATCCTATAAACTCAGCTGACTAACAAGTCAGCTGAGCTAAATACCACAGAAATCACTAGAAAATCCTAGGCAATACTTATATTTGTCTTAAACTCAAAACAAACAAAACAAACAACAAACAAGAAAGCAAACCAACAAACAACAGCGATAATGAATGAGAAACATAACAAATCAAAATACAGATAACATTCCGGCGGTAAATGAATTGAATAAATAAATAGATAAATGGGTAGACAAACTGACAGACAGACAAATAAATAAATAAATAAATAAATGAAATGAATGAATATATATATAAACTTTAAAAACATATATACGCATATTCACTTACCTTGTTCCAGCACTCTGAACTACATGTTGAGCCTCTGTATCTGACATACTGACCAGTTTCTGTATCACATTCTGAGGAAATTCCTCTTTAAAATGCAAAAGTAGCATTGGGCAACATAGAGGATATATACAAGAGACTGGTGAACATCTGGGGGAGATAATCATAATCTTTCTATCATAATTTATGATAAAGTAAAATAATTTCAGATATCAGCCCAAAAAGTCAACTATTCAATCTAATATAGAACGTGCTTATGGAGATTTTCAGAGTAATTCTTCTACAGAAAAAAAACACATCTCCATTCTAAAACAGAGAGAAAGAATGAAAGAAAATCATACCAATCTACCCTCTTTATGTGGCCAACGGAGCCACAAATTCATAATGAAATATAAACGAAGAAAAAAGATACGATATTAACCAATAGATGGAGCTACTGACTGCGACATAGAAGCACCACCACCACCACAACAACAACCACCACCGACCAATCACCTGCAGTGACTTGTATTTTTATGAATGTGATCGTTGCTTACCGTCGGTTTCACTGATATTTATTATCTCCTCTGTACTGTAAGTCTTAATAAATTCTGCAAAGGCTCCATGGCTGTCTATAAGTTCCTCTAATGTACCGCTTTCACAGATTTGTCCCTCCTTCATTACCAAAATAAGATCCACTTTGGACAGGTATGTCAGCGCATGCGTCACAAAAACTCTTGTCTGAAATGTATGAGATAAACTGTGATGCCACGACATCCAACACTCAAAGATATGTTTGCATCAAAGCGTCGAAAGAATACACTCGAATTTAATCTGAATGTGCGTCAATGTAAGTCTTGCAGATTATTATTTTGTCTTTCCAATATGAAAAATTAAACACCGATTTCTACCATTTTGGTCATAATTCAGACAAGGTGTATGGACAAAAATGTTTGCCACCTTTAGCAGCCAGACGCTAGTCTTGATGTAAAATTATAGGTAAAAATTCCCAAGAGGTATAAAGAGGGCAGGCTTCTGACCCCTGAAACTGTGCTTGTGTGAAACGAACAAATACAGCACTCTCATGGGATACAAGGCTCTTCCCTCTGTGGAATGGAAAGAGCGGTATCCATGGCATGGAGGGTAAAACTCTTGAAGGCCATAGCTGGATTTGGAGGTACTTGTTTCTTTGCAAGAAATCCCATGTGAGGCCTTAGTGTCACCTGTGAGTGGTCAGGCGACCATTGGAGTCAGTCATGTGCTAGAGTGTGGATCTCACTTCTTCAATATTCCGAAGTGAGCATTCAGAGAAAACAAGTTCTCCACCTCCAGTAATTAAGGTCCACCCATTGTGGGTCCTCTAGGCACTCACAGGGCCACTTCTTTAACATGATTTCAACTAATGGGAGGTCCCACCATGGTAGGACCTGCCTGGCTGCTGGCCTGTTGGTGTAGCACGGGATGAGAACCAACAGATACGGATCGCTCCTAATGCAAATGCCAAGGACCTTTGCAAAGGTTCAGGAAATGGCTTATTGCGATTCCTTTACTGTCTCTGAGCTTTTGCCAAGGACTTCCCATTGATAAAGCAGGACGTCGCCAATGTCCACAACATGTGGAGACCAAGGATGCATTCTTTGACCGGCCTACCAGTCAGAAAACACCTTCCAAGCAGTGGAGCTAACAGTCAGAGGGGAGGATCGAAGCCCACCTCTGAAAATTCTATGTGCGACTTATTCCAAAAACACCTCTGCTGCAGGCGTGCTGTGTGACAACCAACAAGCTGGAGGTTGAGCACCAGAGGATTCCTGTGGAAAACGCTCGTCCATGGTTGCACCAGAAGTTTCATCCATGCGATAAATGTAGGGGGGCTCAACTACTAACGTTATGTAACTAATAGGTGAGTCACCTACCACCTGCCATCCTTAAATTCAGTGGATGTATACTCTGATGCAAACACGGTGACGTCATTAAATGGTGTTCCACTCCGTGGTGACAAGGACCTCAGATGGATAAAGTGAGGTATGATTAATGGGTAGTCAGGAGAGGTTCTTGTTTTCAAATGTTCAAGTTTGCAATAATGATAGAAATACAGACTAATTATGTAAGATCAGGGCACAGGGCCGGTTCAACGGTTTTACCCCTGAACTGAAAGGGCACTGACTTATTGTCATAGTATAACTGATCATGAAGATCAATGGCCAAAAATCAGGTTGGTTATAGATATTTCGCTTTTCTATACGCACCTTTCCTGCTAATACTCCATCAGGACCGATAACACGATCAAAGATGTGCTTTCCAACGCGAGAGTCGACAGCGCTGAGTGGATCATCTAACAAATAGATGTCTTCATTCTGATAGACTGCACGTGCCAGACTAATGCGCTGCTTTTGTCCTCCGCTTAGGTTGATACCCTGTGAAACAAACAGTAAACTACACAGTTATTGGCATTTTCAGAGACATTTTACAACAATCAGAGCTTAAGTGAAATTTGAAGAGCCAAACGTGGTGATTGGTCGTGAATTTTTTTACTTGCCTTTTCCCCTATTTCCGTTTGGTCACCTCCTGCGAGTATTTTCAGATCCGGTGTCAATGCGCATGCTTTGATACATCGTTTATAGTGGTTGCTGTCCTCCGTTTTCCCAAATAAAATGTTGTCTTTCAGAGTTCCATTTTGAATCCAGGCCTGTTGTGGAACATATGCCAAACTGCCCTACAACAGCGTATTTGAAAAAAGAAATTAAGCTGTTTTAAGCCTTTCATGCTCATCTCATCTACTGTTATCGCCATCTTAGTCATTCATATGTGTTATATTGTATCTTTTATCACAACTCGATGAATAGCTACACACCATTAGCATAATGTTGTATTGTTTAACAAACTGAGTATAAATAAAGACTTCTCTCTTGTATCTAGCATATTACCTGCAAAGCAAGGTCTCCGGATACACTGTTCATCTCTCCCAAGATGGCGGATACAAGTGATGACTTGCCAGCGCCAACATGCCCGACCACTGCTATCAACTGCCCGTGTTGAACATTGACATTGATGCTGTCATCAAAACCACAACAGGAAAGTAAGGTCATATTGCATTCTTCTTTTGGGTTAAGACGTTTTGGTTAAATACAGCCATCCCCTATTTAGCTGTTCCGAATTCACGTTTTTTTTTGTTTGGTCCATCACAGGCCACAACAACTTCCGAGTGAAAGTGGCCATTGTTTACCTTTGCGAAAGTTTATGCATGACAAACTTAATGCTAATTAATGCTACTCGGTATGGGCATATATTACATGCAACGCGTACATATTTATTTACAATTGGAGTGAAGCTCAATCTTCTAATGAATCGATATGTTGACATTGTAAACTCATTCTGATCGATCATGTCACTGCCATTCCAAAAAAGCCATACGACCTGAGGTGGTGGAGAGGCTTACAACCCCGCATAATGCATTTTAAAGCCGCCGCTCCATGGAATGTCACAAGGCAGATAAAACTATTTGCACAAAACATGTAATAAAAAAGCTGTAGACTGATTGCTCAAAATATTGTGGAGGGAAATAACCGAATATTATTTTTCCGACATAGGTCAATATCTTCGACTCCGTCCCAGTATCTAGAAGAATCGTCTTCTAACTGGTTAAATATTATTTGCAGCATATTGTTCAAAAGCGTTAGAATATTTTAAAAATGAAATCGACTGATTGTGTTAAATACAACATGAATGGAAATATGCATTGTAAATGGTTTCGTCTCACACATATCGTATTCCCACCCTATGTTGGTCTCTGCAAAATACTTTTCAACTTACTTCTTTAGTGCTGGGGATTCTTCCGGACCCCAGCTAAACGTTCCACTTCTGATTTCAATGACATTACCTGCAATAACATTTGTTAAAGGCAAAATTATCCCTATGCTTAACTCTTTCTACACTTCGGAATGAGTTAGAAGCTTTTCTCGGCGCAAATTGCGCCTAAAGCGCGCCGAGGAAAGCTGTTAACTTGGACAATTATATTTATGTAACTACTGGCATGCTGATTTTTGAATGATTTTGTCTCAAGGAACACGAATCTAACCCGTTTACCATAATTCAGAGCAGTTGGTTTTAAGTAGTTAGAAATTAGTCACAGTCGGCCCTGAAAGAGTAAAGTCACAGGAAACTTCATGTATGTTTATAATTATTTTATTTTGATATCTTTTACATTGCAGCAAAAACGAGCCAACTAAAGTCAAATGTCCTTGTAATCTTTCAATAAATCTATAGCACACTATGACGCTTTACATGTGAAATCCGTTATATATTATCATCTTTGAAGCACGATCAAGTTTACAACTGAGTAAATAGCTTTCCTTCGTATGTTGCTAGCTGAGCACCCAATCCACGCCCAGGAAAGCTATTGGCATGAAGGCTATCATAGTCAAAGGTATCATCTACTATTTTCAGCTAAATTGTTTTTCATAGCTGTTGAAATTAGACGAAAACACCGAACCATACGACATTTGACCACCAGCCGGTTTGAGCAGTTTGAGAAGGAAGTCGGGCTTGACCTTTTCATTTGCCAGCATGGCTTCTAATAGTCTGCTTTTCGCTGAATTTTGACAATTGCTGCTACTACGCTGATGCTAAAATAGTCAAATCCTAGCTTCACCACACACATGACGTAATAATAGTAACTCTGTTAAATTTGTGTAATACCTGGAGTCACAATGCTACTTATTGTAGGTGGCTTTTGTTCTTCTTCTTCCGTGAACTCCGATATCCTTTTCAGTGATACAATGGCCTGTAGTTAGGAAAATAGCTTAAAAATTTGAAATTTGTGATCTATTTATTTAACTTTCGCTCTCTTTGTTACTTGTATCGGTTATCTGAGCAAGGGTTTAATAATAGTCAATGGTGGCATTTGCAACAATTCACATGTAAATTACATCGAGGAGTTCACAATTTTTAGATAATCGCAAATGCCTTAACAGGTGGCAAGTTCATGAGTTAATTACAGATATGATGATGTTAACATATGTGATTTGCCTGTGTGACCTAAAAAAAAAAACAAATATCAAGGTTTGACGTTTCATAATCTTTATTGAATGAACATTCTTTCCATGGGCCAAACACACACGGTTTGTAACAGACGACACAGAAAACATTCCTTGCGAGGCATGTGAAAGTCGGGTGTTCCCGATTGTCGGATATCCAAATGGGTTGTTGGAAAACTTAAATATAACCACAGTAACTCATACTTAAGCCTTCTGGAAAATGCGCCATTGCTAAATGCCTGAAACAATTTGAACTTAGGGGTCACAGTATGCACGTTATATGGCACTTGCGTGCCAACAAATGACTTTTAAATACAGAATGGTGCTCCTGTCCAAAAATCAAACAGATGGCGAAAATTGTCACAGATCATACTTCATTTATCCCGCATTCGTCTAAGCTTTGTTTCCTGGACACCTGATCATTGAGTGGCTAAAACAGCAGTTTTCCCCGCCCGAAGAACCACTGCTTCACATGTATTTACACTCCTGCCTGGAATTGCTATCCTTGTAACGTTACTACAGTTACATTAATATACTATGTCCTATTACCAGATTACACTTCCTAGCAGTGAGCTTCTTACAAAGAAAATCTGTTATCAAAAATATGTACACGTATGTAAAATATTTTGTAACATTACGTTCCATTTGTCGCCAATAAAACTAACGGGACTTAGAGAAAAAATTATGAAAGTCTTTAATGTAAAAACAGTGTGCAAGCTTGAAATTTTTATTTTCACTAACCGTTTCATTCTTTCAGGTAAAACTATTTTGCTGAGGTGACAATACAGCACGACTTTTTAATAACAATGATGTCTCCAGTGGAAAAACATATCTATTTGCGTTCTCATTTACTTATCACTTCTGTCAACAATTAGAGTTGGCTGCAAAATATTTTGCTTCCCTGACTTCTTTGAACTTTTGACCAGGAGGAGGAGGAGGAGGAGGAGGAGGAGGAGGAGGAGGAGGAGGAGGAGGAGGAGGAGGAGGAGGAGGAGGAGGATGATTTGATTCCCCAACACCCTGACTGTCACACTTACCTGTGTACCATAGAAAACTGTCACTGGCAACTGGGACATGGGGTAATTGAGTATATTAATGATGGACAAAGTCAGGAAAGCTGTTTTCGGATCGAGAACGTTCTCTGGTGATATCAGTACGTAGACAGCGAAGATAATCAGGGTCACCTGCGAATGATACAAGTCAAAAAACCATAACATAGCTTCTTCTGTTGTGTGGCAAGGAAGTTGTTTGTTATTCATTAGAACAAATCATCGCGTGTCAAGATAAAGCCGGTTCGTGACCTTCATGCGACGGGGGCATATCTTTTTCTAGTGGTTTTCTTACTTATTTGTACCAGCTGTCACTTGTTAGGGTCAGTCTTTTTCATGATTTTCCTCATTAGGTATTATGTATGTCTTCTTTCTGCTTCTTGGAAAATTCATTCGCTTGAGACCTTGATCAATTTGGTGACTTCAAGTCTCTTTCTGCAAAGCAGCTCGGAGATACGCCCTTATAGCACGATGGTCACCTAGCGTCAATTGCGTCCCTATATCATGCGCCTGGCCTCAAGTACGTCCCTGTAGCGTGGGCCTCGTCTCAATTATGCCCCCATAGCACGAGGTTAACCTTGTCTTAATTACGCTCCTGTAACACGTGGATCACCTGGTCTGAATTACGTTCCTGTAGCGTTAGGGTCACCTGGTATCAATTATGCTAGTGTGGCATGAGGATCAGGCGGCACTGATTACTCTATGGTTATGCGGTCATAACGATCCTTGTAAGGCATTATGTTTTCTCCTGTTCAATAAGTCAATTATTGTGCTGAAGACTACAAACTATCAGCAAATAGTTCATTAATTGAATGAGTATAAGAGTCGCTTGAATTGTTCTGCTCTGTTTTCGATGCATGTATTTTACTAGCAAATTTATCTCAATATCAGCCCCAACCCCACCACGACCACCACTGAAGCTCCCAGTAAAGACTTCGTCTGAGTCCACAATTAATATCCATGCACTCTGATACTTATAAATAATATGATTCGGTATGGATTTCTTTTTTACACCAGTAGAATCCCCAGCATGCATTGCACTTACCAAATATGGCGCCAGGAACCAGCTGATGGCTCCCACAGCATTTAAGTATGCAGCTGTCTTGAGATACGACAGTTCCTTTTCACGTACATCGTTTATCCTCTTTTGAAAAAAGGGCTCCCATGCGTATAATTTTAATACCTGCCATATTCATCGTAAAGAAAAAAATAATAAGATGATGAGCTGTATTTATGTCATTCTCCATGTTAAATGTAGTTGTACAATAAGTTGGATTATCGGATAGCCACCAGTGACACTGATAAAAATAAAATAATGAGATACATTACTGTGTTTACAGGCAGACACTTAGCCAAAAAGAGCATTTCACCACAACAAAGCTCAGATTACTTCCTTTCTGAAAAATTTAACATTTTGTACCGATTTAAACTTTGTCCTTGTGTGACAAATTAAAAAACAAAACTGTATGTCAACGACATGACAATCTTTACCTTTATTCCACCCAACACCTCACTGAATATTTTTATCCTGGTATCTTTTTCCACCATCTGCTCACCCTTTAATAATATAAATCACACAGCATATCAAACATCATAAAATGCGTTAGTTTCTGAATCATATTCTGAATATTCTCTTCACAAATGTGATACTGTTATTCTTTATATATATATATATAATTATGTTTAACAAAGGCCTCAGCAGAAACCGTTTGGTTTACACAGGAAAAGATAAAATATAAAATTCTTCTTCATGATTATAACAACCTTATACACCTTAGCACTTTGCTTAGCAACTGCACAGTTGTGTTTCATGTTTCCATTCTGGACAACGTACGGTGATCAATTGCAATGGAAAGAAATCGCATTACTCAGTTTTTCAAAGTAGGGTCCCAACACAAGCTCTTTCTTCCCTTGTCGATGCTGGCATTTCGTAAACCGATATTAAATCACCGGCGTGCATTTCCACTTCATTCTATTTTGACCTGTCGGTTTGCAATATACCACATTCGCTGAAATGGATTAACTTCGCGGTAGGGGTGAGTAGATGACTTAACTTCAAGCATAATTGGTCCTCAGCAAACAATTGCCCATAAGTTGCAGCAAATTTGGAACTCTTCTCATAGTTTTAACAGGACATTGGGACTTTTAGCTTGTATTTTTCCTACCTGGAGTTTCCTTATATGATTTGCAAGATAAATTCCATTTACGATAAGCAGAATGACGAGGAAGCCAATGCCGGCGAAACATGAAGGTCCCACAATAAACCAAAGATATATAACACAGCCTATCAGGCATAAAGGAATGGCATAAAGTTGATGGATCAAATGCATGCAGTCTTGTATTTTGTATGAATCCACTGCCATCAAGTTGACAAGTTCCCCAACTGTTCGCCTCCTTCTTGCCGCATGTGAAAGTTTGAGAGCCTACAACAGTGTTCCATGAAGTCAAAGTCATTTTTTTACCTTTGGCATCAACAATTTATGGTACTGTAAACCTCTTTATCATTTCTTTGAAACCTGTTGTCACGCTATTGGTATTTTCATATCGTTAATTACACTGACTTACTATATGTACAGAATGTCTGTGTGCATCACATTGAAATTTGTCGATACAACTACAATGAAATGAATCGAAGAAAATGATCTTGCATCATGCTCCATTAAAACATCCCCTCCTAGGACATACAGACTTTGAACACATAAACTTGTAGAATAATTTGTAGAAAATGACGTCATACTCCGCCAGTAATTGTTCAGTTGTAATTGCTAAGAAAATAAATGTATTGTCAAATCTGTCTCCAGGTTTTAACATTTTACCAACATGTCGTGTGTGACATTACCTTCCTGTATATGACTGCATTAAGTAAAGTTCTAGCCTTGAGACCAGCGATCATTCCAAAGTAAAACCAGGCAGACTTCGCTGCGGACAGGAACAAACTATTGAACCCCAGCAGCATCGCGTACAGGACACCTTGCCACAGATAGGAGCTGCTGCTTCCAGCGAAATCTAACAACAAACTGTAAAGTAATTTTCATCAGAGCTGGTTTGCTGTAGTTTCTGCAGTTAACACACATACATAATATACATATGTATATATATATATATATATATATATATATATATATATATATAATACATATATATATATACATATATATATAAATATATATATGTATATGTATATATATATATATATGCACGCGCACGCGTGTGTGTGTGTGTGTATTCATATTTATTTACTGCTATGAATACTTTATATAAACAGCCGTAATACACATTTTCGTGCACAGGAATTTGCTAAATGTAAACAACAATAAATTATCAAATCTACATCGCATTTTATGGCTTCTTCGTACCAAATCAACTTGACGTTGTGGTCGATTAGCCAACATAAGATGCCCAAATGCGCCTTTTTTGTATGCATTCTGGGTGTCAGTTTGTCAAAGCATATTGCAAAACTGATGCTGAAGTTGAGCACCCGCTATTTGGTTTGTATCATGTGCCTATCGATCGGGGTCTTTTTCTTTCTTTCTTTTTTTTTTTTTATTTTGTTTGTTTCGAATCTAACAAAAATTCTTATTTTTCGTACATCGAGTTAGATGGCTGTGACTCCGGGAAAAGCCGATAGATGAACACATAGTAATGAAACATTTGATGCGTGTTGAGGTGGAGCAAAATACCATGGAATATGGAAGGAAACAACCTGACCTGACGGTAGTCTCAGAATCAAACTGTGTGCAAGCTGACAAATTTAGATTCAAGCGAATTTTCAGGCGATACGATGCCGGCCAAATCACAACTTTGTGTAATTTGCTCTCTTTGAACGCCTTAAAACGAGATAAACAGCTACCTCAGTATTAACGGATTGCAAAATTGGAATATCATCCCCAGCATTCGCATGGCCATTCCTCCAAATTGAAGCAAAGCCACGCTACGATACAATGCCCAGGCCAGAGTGTTCGCCTTTGTGTTACTTCTGGTGCTATGTCGTGACGTCGATTCCGTCTGGTATTCACTGAAACCACTAGATTGTTCTTTAGAATCCCTGTTTTCCAAGCTGAAACGATCAAAGAGAAGAAAAACACACTGACTGAAGTTGTTCTTTCTAGATTTAAGTTTCGTTTTGTTTGTTAGTGTATTTTTTTTTCAATGAGTTTTTATCTCCGTCTTTTTGTACGTATGTGTGTATCATTAGTAAACTGCTTTCGATGTCATATGACCAGTTTTGGCGACAGACGGCGGCAGCAGAGGCACACAGCGGTGGCCAGCGGCACACAGCGGCGGCCGGCGGTAAAGACACCAAACACCGCCGGACACCACAGGACACCGCCAGACACCTCTGGCTGCCGCCAAGAGCCAACAGAAGGGCTTGGGGTTGACAGGAGGTCAGCAGCAGCCCGCAACACATGACGGAGGCCAGCGACAGGCCCTACTTATATGCTGTGTGCCGCCTGCCACTGCTTTCTGCCGCTGGCCACAACTCCCTCCCGCTGGGATATGAGGTTGTGGGTGGAAAAGGTTCTGATAAATATATTAATTTGTTAGGTTTGTTCATGACTTGTACCTCCATCAACTTGATACATGGTGAATGACTTTGTATCACATTCAATCACAAAAAGCAACTAATTTGCCTAAAATCAAATTTATTTCAGATTGAATATACCACTATCATGTTGAATCATACACCTGTAATTAAAGAGCACCCTTCCGCCAGAATAAAGTGGTCATACAATCGGTGGTCTTTTATATAAGGTAAACTACATGTGATGAAGATTTACGTGTAGAGACTTTACTGTGCAGTGGTACAAATGTGACTAAAATGCAGGTAGTCGTTCGTTGCATGTTCTACATTGTATACGATCACAGACAAACATGCCAGTCTTTGCAATTGCTTATTAAGTTACTAGTCTATGTATGTGTATGTGTAAGACGAACACCTCAGGCCATCGACAGACAACAATATTAAATGATGATACTAGCGGATGCAGAGTAGGGTGGTACCCAACCTTCTGATAGTCCTACATATATCAGTACTTGCCCAGTACATTGAAAATACATGTAAAAATACATGTAAAAAGTATACTTTTCTAAGGCAACACTAACTATTGGTAAGATAGAGCTGTGATGTCTATTCAAATATTTTAATCCTTTGAAAAGCATAAGTACATGTAATATGAGTCTACAGTCAACCAGAAACCCTTCTATTGGCTTTCAGCGGCAGCCAGTGGTGGTGTCTCTATCGCCAACCGCCGCTATGTAACGCTGACCGTCGCTGTGTGCCGCTGCCTGCTGCTGGTTATATGCCGCTGAAAGCAGTTTATTAGTATGTATGTATATATGTATGTATGTATGTATGTATGTATGTATGTATGTATCTACGTAAAATTTGGAATTCATTGGTTGACAGACATTTTTCTGTTTTGGAAGAAGTCGCAAAGGTGACGTCATGTGACATGCCTGTAAAAAATGGAGTCACGCGCCGATGAATCCAATAGAAAGAAAGTTCAATTCCTAATTACCTGCCGTATGACGCATGCGTATTGCTGCGATATGTTTCCCCATCTTCAGACACCGCATTCGTGTGGCGATCGTATTCAGCCATCACAGCTTTGCTTGTGAAATCTGTCCGCAGGTCATAAAGATCTTCAAAATTGTGTGGTTTTCTGTACCCTCGAATGATGAACCTGAAACACAAATAAGAAAAAATGGGGAGGATTAAAGACGATAAAGATTTTAAGATTAATTTTGTTGTATTTTTGTACCTTTGTGGGTAGGAGACATACTGATTAAAATTACTTCGAAACAAAATTTATTACGTTTATCATGTTCAGCACATCAGCAACATTTTGTTAACGTTTATTGGCAAGTGAGACTCAGCCAACATTTTTCATTTGCACATCCGGGGCACCCATAGTACGCCAGGTACCTGATGAGATCGTTGTCTGGTGTCATGAAGTCACAGTAGATCTGGATCTTTTCTGAAGATTTTACATAAACCATTCTAAGGACGCGCAAAACTTTGGAACAAATGAGAAGCAGACTACGAACGAATGACAGGCTACTATCGACTAGTATATGAACACTTTTTAATTATGAACACAATTAAAAAGATATATACTAAAGTCACAATTTTTTTTCCCTTTTAAGTCAATACTGATTTTTTTTAAATATTCGGACCGTGAAAAAGTTATACATATCAACTGACCTTAAAATCCACATGTAAGTGTATTTAAACAGGAATGCTGCTGTTCTCTCTGGAGAAGGCTTCTGTCAAATTGAGAAAAAGTATATTGCTTGGTCGATTTGAAACTTAAAAAGAGTCACTAAAACTTTTCATTAACACACTCAGCATCAGAATCAAGAATCCTTTATTTGACCACTAAGTTACAGGATCGATATACAAGTAGTATAAACTGTGATCAGGAGACTCTTACAAAGCCACAAACAGCCGCTACCATAAGAGCCAACTTGTCACCCACATTTGTTGAAATATGAGTACAAGCTGCAAAGTAAAAATAAAGAAGGCCCGTTCTTTGCGTTTTGTTCATAATACCAACGGACTTTGAGATTTTGGAGTGAATTTTGTCAATAAGACTGTTCCAATCTAAATACTTTTTCAATATGTATTCCTTCAGTGAGAAATTAAAGTCACTTACACAATCAATTTTTGTGTTATTTGTTTGTATTGCGGGGATTATCATTTTCCTGTGGGTCAAGCAAAATCATACACTTGTTGTCTTTTTTGGGGGAGGGGGGTGTTTTTGTTTTGGTTTTGGTTTTTTGGGGTTTTGTTTTGTTTTTTTTTTTTCAATAAAGGACCATATGTTGGATTTCATATTTTATAATGCAATTCTTGATTTATATTTTTAGTTAAACTTTGAGTGAAGTTAAACTTAATTAGAGTTTGCAGAGTATTGATAGCAGCAGTGTCATCTGCAAATATCAAAGGCTTAAAAGTTGATGCAGATGATGAATCATTTATATAGGCAATGGACATCAAAGGACATAACATAGAACCCGGTGGAACTCCAGTGGTAATGTTTAGCAGATCTTATTTACTATCACCTAATTCCATCTATTGTTTACGATTTGTTAAACAATTTTCATGTAAATATAGTGCAATAAAATTTTAATTTATAGATTAGCATCCTATGATGTAATGTCACAAAAGATTTTAATGAATCGTTAATTTACTAATCGGAATTTTTGCTTATCTATGCTTTTTAATAGTCTATCAATTGGTTCAATAGGAAGTAGCTCTGTAAAATGTAGCTTTCTAAGTCCATACTAATGGGTCGGTTAGAGATGGTGTACTTCGAAATGTTTACCACCTGGTTGAACAAAGCTTTTTATCAAAGAATTTTTTTTTATCTTTTAGTGCCAAATTTTTTACTGAGTCAACATCTTTTCTTAGCGCGTCCAATGCGCGCCGAGAATAGCTGTTGACCTGGGGTATTCTCTCTGGAACTGTAGGCATACTGGTGCTTGAATGAGAGGTCTTTGTACGAGGAATATGAATCTGGGATCCTTACAATAATTCAGACTAGCTGGACGTAAGTAGACTTAAGTCGTGATTGGCACTGAAAGAGTTAAAACTTGAAGGAGTGGCAGTAGGCCTCTAGTAGTCAAACATATCTACACCTCCATGTAGACTGGTAGATATTAATACTAATTTATATTATGCTTTACCTTATCGAAATATTGAAATAACTAATTAAAATGTCGTGATGCAAATCATTACAGCAAAGGAACTAGTGTTGAATTTAGTTACCTGTGTAAAAATGTGTTTTAGTTTTCTGAGCCATGGCAGTGCACCGTTAAAATAATAGTTCCAGCATTTAAAAAATAATGAATTGTTGATTTGTGTAGGCAGCAATGAATTAGGATCACCATCAAGATTTTTGGATTGTAACAACAACCTACATAATTTGAACATGGAAATTGTATTGTCGTTGCGCGATATCTTTGTTGTTGCAATTAGAAGTATCGCTGTTTGTCGAATCTATAATGAACATAGTTGTTTCAAATTCTGTCATGGACCTTTGCAAATTTTCTTGTGCATACCATTCGGTATTGACTGCCTTTAATTGGATTACAGTTAACTGCTAACGAACTTGATACAATGTATACTGACATTTTCTGCTTCTTCGGTTGTTCCCAACAGAGGTTTCTTCTCCGCATATTTTTGCAACTGGGTACGGTTTGGTATGGCCTTGACATCGGCAAATAAACTGAAAATTAGCTCCACCCAGGATGACACACATTGTATACCTAACGCAACACTTCCAAGCACGTTAGGATTTAAACCCTGTGTTGAAATCCAACAGAAAACAAAAATAATTATGCTCTGAATAGAGGCTTGTTATAAGACATAAGTATTTATAGTAACTTTACCACTAGAAGTTTACTAATACATTAAAAGAACCTGCAAATTATCTCAGTCTTCGGTAGTGTCAATTGTCACACACATGAATGTATGTTTATCACACTTACTTTATTATATCGGTAACCCTTTCAAGCAGCAAAAGACGCTGTTCTTCAGAGAGTGGGGCAATATTGCAGGTAGCAGAGATGCAATTAGAATCGTATTGTTCCTTTTTTGTGCAATTTTGTGCATTGAACGTATAATACCTGTTGGTTTGACTACCTTTGGTGAAGCTTTGGTAACAATGTTAAAACAAGTGTGATGAATACTAGAAAGTGGTTTTGGTAAAAACGACACAAATACAAATAGATTAATCTTTAAATCAAATGTTTGTAATCAAGGGTATAAGAACTAAAACTTTGAAAGAATGAAGCAGCATGCACGTACAGCAAATATGTACCTTGGCATTTGCCCTTACAACCATTGAGCTCCATTGTCAGTGTATGTTAAACCACCAGTCTTAAAACTGCATAAAACCCACACGAAATAAATTTGAACGCAATGGAAATAGTCAGAATAAATGGTCCACTTCCTGTCACCGTACGTTTCCTAAACGCAATGTTGAGTGGCATTGTAAAGAAAGCTTGTAAACGATAGAATGAATAGTTCACCCGAAAAGTCCACAGTGACGCACCTCTTAAAAAGGTATAACTTTAGATTATGTGACCGCAGTTAGACACCAGTGAAAATAAATGTAACTGAAAAAAGGACAGACATTTACCTCAGAGCCAGTGACAAGTGAACGGAAAATAATGCCGGATACCAAAGACTGCAACAGCCAGAAAATGAACAACACTCCGCTGGTATGTTTTCCCTTGATGAACTCCAGCCGACACAAACTCAGGAACAACACCTGCAATGTTAAAGGACAATACAGCTCAGACTTAGAGTATAATTTTTTTTCTGGTCAAGAACAGGCTTGGTTAAACCCAGCAGTATTAATAACGCATTTTTATCATACAATGAAACACAAAACAGATTTATACTTCCACAACACGCATGGGACATCAGTAACCTTGGTCACAGATTTCACAAAGACAAATCTGTCACTTAAAAGTCGCGCGAATAGTGACATATATTGGCTGCCTGTAACACAGTTTCCCGTTTGAGTACTTACCATATTAATTAGAGTGATTGCAGGAGCGAGGAAGCGGACTAGAGTGACTTCATCTCCGTTGGCTAATATCTGGCCAACAGCACCAATTTCTAGAATTGACGATAGGCATAGCATCATTCCAACCACCTGACAATAGGAAAATATGATTAACAGCAATCGGTTTCACTTAACAGAACTTGTCAGACTATGTACAGACCGATTTTTAACCGCTCTCATAGGTTTAATTATTGTATAGACAAAGCAAAGAAAACTAAATCTTTGGATGACACTGGTCAAGAAAAATCACCTGATACCTATCACACATGATTGTAAACTATTCGGTGCTCCCTCCTGAACAGTGGTGCCCTCTAGCAACAAAAGTGGTTCCGGAATATGCAATTCATAATAACTACCGGGGATGGTTGCCATCTAAGGAAGAAAAAGGTACAATTCTTTTCGGCATTATAAATAAGGATAACAGGGTTAAATATCGGAAAAGACCTCACACATGCACGAAGTCATCCAATTTCACTTCAAATCTGGCAACAGATGTCTTTACTCGTAATAAGCTCGCCGGGCATTGTAATAAAAAAGAAAGTTTTATTTGGTCTCACCGCATAATTCTTTTTCTTACATCTCTCTCTCTCTCTCTCTCTTAATTCTGTCCTGAGACCATAGAATATAAAAGATATGTATGCTGCACTGCTATTATCTGTAGTTACATCGGAAAACCGACAGATTATGACGTTCCGTTTAAATATCATGTAACAAGTCATTACTGCTTTGAGTTTACTTACACATTTGGATATATTCAATGCGCTGCAGTTTTTCCAATTTTGGACAGTGTGTTGTGTGCATAGATACCAGAAATACACTGGACAGCATAGCCATAACCAGGCACTGGGAAGCCATAGCAGCACGGACTTTTCAAAGCACCATGTGAAGTCAGGGTTTTGAGTGTTGACAGTCAGACCAGGATCCTTTCAATGCAAATATGAGTTTAAAACGAGTGAGAAACAAGTTGAGCACCACGAAATCTTGAAGCAGTTATACGTTAATCCTATACCAGCGAAATAATTCAGCATTTGAACCACTTGACCACAACATTAAAACACATAAGTGCTGAAATAAGGCTAGAAAGAGCGCTAAGTGATCAATTACAGCGTTAAACAGTACGCTTCTTTGATCTCTCATTACACACAATGTTAAATTGAATTCAAAGTTGAGATTATTGTCTAACTGTTTTCACATAGTGGCCTAATACAGGTACAAAAGTGAATTTATGAAAGGCAAACGGAAAAACTCGCTATAAACAGCAAAAATGCCTAAATTTGTAGAAGAAGCTCATAACAGAATTGCAAATGTTCATCCTACATGTATTACATTCAGATAGGTTTGACAGCAAATTGTAGCTTTAACTTCCCTCTCCGCGCCTTCATTAGTAGTTTTTCTCTTGAAATATCATGCATTTAAATGAAATTTTATTTTCATGGAATAAGTCTTCGAAAAACACGTTTGAGGGCTGGATCAACTGTTTACAATACGCTTAAAAAGAAAAAAGATCTTTTAAATCGTTTGATATCATTTTATATCATTTTTTATTTTAAACTACATATTTCAAAGCTTTAAAAAACGACGCTGATTCAAGACAATGAAAACTTTTCAAACTCTCAGGAATTGCAGTTTAATTGACTGTATCAGAAACAGATGTTTTCCATATCTGACGTATGAAAGAAAGACCCAAATACGGCAGACATATGGAATCCATCTATGGAAGATCCAAGGTTTTTCTACATGTTGGACGCAGTTCATATGAGTGTTAGAATTCTTGTTTGTCTTGCAATTTATTTATGCCTGAAGAACCAAAGAGTTTGTCATATACTTTTCACCAGAAACAGTGCTGTTTAACAGGTAAATATATCCACGTGATAATGCCACAAGTATGTGTAGGACACCAACCAGCTAATCAATCGATGTGCTGTTTATTTCGTCAGATCACATGACCCTGGCGAATTAGTGTTTTTGGATCACCATTTTCCCTTGAAATATTTCCAGAAAATCCGTTAATTGCAGTTTTCTTCCTACTGGTAATATGTATGGACCCGATACATACATTCCCAGGCGTCCGCCACTGCCCTGCATCTAATGAACCTTATCAATGCACTTTTTGACTGGGAACATCATGTATTTATTCCAATTTGTATGCATGTCACATTTTATGCGTTAACTGTCAACTGCCTCTACTATTGCTCAGCTCGTATCAATATCCTGATTATTTGGATACATTTAAGACTAAAATCAACTAAACAACGGAAATCAATATTTATTTTTCAACTTGCAATTAACATAAATGGTGAGGCAAATACATGTACAATTTCTCCCCCAATCATGGGTCGACATTAATGATCATCAACCTAGCCTACATGTGTTCCATATCAGCATGATTTGATTTGATTTGATTTGATTTGATTTGATTTGATTTGGCAAAATCAACAAACAGCAAAATATTAAATACATATATAAAATAATACAGAAAGCGTAAAACAGACGAATACACAATAATAAAACATCATATAAACTAAAATATAAAGTAGAAACATAAAAGATGACACATGAAGCTTATGAGGTTTTGCCATGATAGCCAGAAAAGTCCATACATCAACGTCTTTCTATTGGGGGACCTGAATAAATATGTAAGAATGTGATGATGAGGTGAATATATATATATATATATATATATATATATATATATATATATATATATATATATATATATATATATTTATTTTCCATAGCGTGAAAAACAGGATTGGAGAAAAAGCCGACGGCTTCTATCAACTCCTCTCCTTGATACCTAGTTACAATACAACATAACAATATGAAAACTGACATGACTGCCCAAGTACTGTTAAGTATGTTTACACATACTAGCAAAACTCAATTAAAACACTGACTCTTGGGCTGGGTTTTAAGTAAGAAGATTATTAATAAGACTTAAGTATATATTGGATTTAGAATGATACCACCATAAGTTAAATTGAAATTTTGGCATGTTTACCATGCACGTCCAAACCTTTTTGAAGTTAATATAAACTCGTGTACCCAACGGAAAATTTCTTCGTTTTGTGTGTCAGAGATATGGGGATTTTCACATAGTAGAGTTTTTACACTAAACCTAGAAGCCACGGGGATCTCTCTAAATAAGCGGTCTCGAATATTTTTGTAATTTTCACAATCCAATAGAAAATGGTTTGTTGTTTCTGAACCTAGACCACAAGAACATGTCTGATCACTAACTAAATTATGTTTATAAAGATGATGGTTGAGGGCGCTGCACTCCATGCGCAGTCTTGCATGCAGTACTTGCCCTGATCGATTGCCGCTGTAGTAGTAACTGGAAACGGTAGTTTGGGATGCCAGTTTTCTTTTAAAAGAAAGTAAGGATTCTGTGTTTCTTATCTGGGGATCTAAGTTGTTCCAGAGTTGCACAGTTGACGGAAAAAATGAGTTTTCTCGCAAAATATTATTGCATGGTATTGGTTGGATAGTATTCTGATATCGAAAATCATAATTAGTTTCAGGGGTTTCAGGTAGTCTCTCAAACAAATACTGAGGTGCATACCCATTTACAATTTCCGCATCATAATCAATTTATGGTTTTCCCTTCGTGCTTTTAGCTCTTCCCAACCAACATCTTCATACAGTCGCCTTATGGGCAAATGTCTTGTTGCCCCTGTTACTACTCTTGCAGCAGCTACCTGCACCTTTTCCAACTTTTCAGCACAGGTTGCAGTTTAGTTGTTCCAGAGAGTATTCCAAACACGGTCTAATGTAGGAAAGATATAACTTTCTAAGGATCGCCTGTCCAGAGAGTAAGAAAGTTTACGGAGGCAGTCGACCCTTTTCATAGCGTTTATATAAATCATTTCTGTGTGATTACTCCATGTTCCACGTTCATTGAATGTTATTCCTAAATGTCTATATGTTTTGTCGCAGTAACTTGTTTGCCGTTGATATAAAGGGGGAAATTTTGTGAATTTCGATTACAAATACGTAAATTGTATGTCTTTGATTCGTTCAAATTAATGAACCACTATTCTGCCCAGAGTGCAATAGCTGACAGGTCTCCGTTTAATTGCATAGACACCAGATCCTTGTCTCCTGAGTCACTTATTACAAACAACGATGTGTCATCTGCAAATAGTATAATATTAGATTCAACAACTTCAACAATATCGTTTATAAAAATTAAAAACAAAAGGGGTCCGAGTATGGAGCCTTGAGGGACGCCTGCCTCCGTATGTCTCCATTCTTACATCAAAAAATAAAAAAAAATATATCTTTACTCTGATCTAAGGCTTCAGCAATAATGTCATAAATTTCAAGAAGTTGGCACACTGTTGAATCACGCGGTGTGTAAGCCGATTGCCAACGTACCAAGATATCATTGTCTTTACAATAGTTGAATAGGGTTTTAAATATGCATATTTCTAATACTTTGCCAGAACAACTCAAAAGTGAAATTGGCCTAAAATTTTCTCTTAATTGTTTTGACAGTTTTTTTGTGAACAGGGATGACATTTGCGTCTTTATATCTATATCTATATCTATATATATACATACATATATACATATGTATGAATATGTGTGAATAAATAAATATAACAAATAAAAAGCGGGATACTTTATGTGACAGTCTAGTCACTGACAGACTAATAAAATTTTCATTTTGTTTGAGTTTGGTGCTCATAAAATATTTAATGGAACCTTAATGAATTGACTCTCCTCTTCTTCTTTCGCCTGTTGAGCCAAAAACTTCTTTACGCCACATTTGAACTGGGACAGACTATTGCACTGTTTTGAATTTTCCGGGAGGGCATTCCATTGTTTAATCGCTGTGTAGTGTGACTTGTATGGTTTGTTACCTGTGGCGTAATGAAGTAGGAAGATCTGTTTCTGGTATTGTGGTCGTGTTGGCTTTCTAACTTGGTGAAATATATTGTTCAAGGTATTTGGGTGAGGTTCCATTGAACATTTTAAATACAAGAGACAGTTTAAATTGCGCCACTCTATCGTTGAAGCTAAGCATATAGACACTCTAACTCAGCTTTTCCTGCCGAACAGATGAGTCACACAAAACAAATCTGTTTGTGAAAAAATGTTCAACACGCGTTTTATTTTATGTTCAGGTTGAACTTTCTTCAGCCAAAGTCGTTTATTTTCAGTTCATATTCATTGCGATTTCTTGATGTTATTGCATCTCGGACCGTTAAATTCCGAAATGTAAATAGTGCAACATGCGCATGCGTAGAACTACACCATCATTGGTGATTTCCCCCATGTCAGGCCCTGCTGGGGTCAACGACTGACCACAGCAGTTCTTGCATAATGAAACCTCAATAAACGTATATTCTAACAGATACACTAACTTCAGTTAGTATTAACATTCATAACCCAATTCTCTCGCCCTTTCTGATGTCATCCTGCATCCAACCCGGCACTAGGCCCAAGTCACAATCTGAGTACCGTATTTGAGCCGTACATATGAGCAAATGATAAACGACAGTGGACAAGCTTGCAAAGAACTTGCTCAGAAGAAAGAAAAGGAGGGGCGAGTGACATCATTACCTATAAATATTTACATTTGGACCGCCTACTATCACTGATGTTGTTATACAATTGGTTCCTGAGAGGTAACTATTTTGAGTTAGACACATAATCCGGCTGACCCTGGGGATGCGCCCTTTCACTCCAAATTACACTGTGATACACGCACCACCAGGATAGCTAGTTTTCTCAGCTGTGATGCAGTCCCAAGCCGTGCGGTGTTAAGTTCACAAATGGAATAGTGTAAAAAAAAAAAATCACTGACTTGTGTAATACGAGCGTCACAGTGGTGTGTCTTTGTATGCACGCGCACATGCGGGTGTGAAAGGGTTATTTTCATCAAGTGTGATACGGAGTTTTTATTTCCCGTGATTTGCGAATATGAAAATTGTTTTATGTGATTCATGATTGTGATCAAAGGCATTCCGTTTGAAATGTGAGGCAGGCAAAATCATTTTCAGTGAAACTTGATAAGAGCTCTCCACCAATGCCAGGAAAAGGGGCATAAAAGCATTGTTCTCTTTGGGAAAGACTTAATTCATCTTGGACTTTGAATCCTTGCCTTGTTTATCTCTGAAAAAAGTGAGGTGAGTTTGCTTCCCAGGCATTTTTTGATCAGTAATAAAACCAACACATAAAATTCCTTCTTGCCATGATTATGATAGTAAGTGCAGTCTAAATCACTTCCAAAATCCTCTCAAAATACACATTTTAATCACTTTATTTAATTTGGAGGAGGCGGGCTTCATATTGTTGCTTTTAAGGATGGATACAAGTACGTTGAAAAAATGGACGAAGAGAATGTTTCTAACTTGGTAGCTGACGCCTCCTAACGAAATTATTCACTTTCACTCCCGCGAATTTATTTCTTGTTTGCTAATAAGTCCAAATGACCTTAACCTTTAGAGGTCACACATAGAACACAAAAAGATACAGCTTTACAATATCTACAATGTAAGCCCAACATACATCAAATCATATGAAAGCTGACCAAGTTATGGCTAAATGATAATTTCAAAGGGCCGAATATCCTTGACCTTTGACTTTCAGATGTCACACGTAAATTATAAAGATGTGCATTATTGCAATACCTATAAGTACAGCCCAACATGGGATGAACATTTACCAAGTTATGGCGAGATAAAACTCCAAAGGTCCATATGACCCTGACCTTTAACATTTAGAGGTCATATGTAAATTACAAAAAATATGCAGTGTTACAATATCTGCAATTTAAGCCCAACATAAACCACATAAGATGAAACTTGACCAAGTAATGGCAAGATAAAAATCCAAAGGCCCAGATGACAATGACCTTTGACCTTTAGAGATTACACGTTAATTAAAAATATGCAGTGTTGCAATACCTACAATTTGGGTACATGCATTGCAAAATTTAGAAAAAAATTGACAGAGATATGGCTGGATGAACATTTCAAAAGTCCAAATGACCTTGACCTTTGACCTTTAGAGGTCACATGTAAAACAAAAATGTGCAGCATTGCCATAGCTACAATTTCGGTTCAAAATGGTCACAGTTGGATGGAAATTGACAACCTTATGGCAGGATGAAAATTTCAAAGGTCCGAATAACTTTGACTTTTGACCTTTAGAGGTCACGTGTAAATTACAAAATTGTGCAGTATTACAAACACGTGAATTGAACTTGGATTGGTTACCTGCACCTATAATAGTTTTGGAGCTATTCAAGATTTAAAATTTCAAATGCCCCAGAATCGCATAATCTTCAACATTTTTTGTCCTTTAGAATGAAAGGCACAAATTCATGTATAGACCTATAATTGTGCCAGGTCTGAGGTTTCTGAATGAGATAGTTTTTAGGAAAACTGGGAAACAAACTTGGGTAGTAAAGAAAAAGCAAAAAGAAACACAAACAAGAACTCTAGGTAAAAAACAGAATGTCTGTGTTGACACACAGGCATAATGAATTGCTGAACAGAACCTGTCACCACTGTTGATGAGAGGTAATGTTTGAGATATCTGTCAGGTTCTTATGAAACAAAAGAACATTTCCTCATAAACTGTACAAATGCAGCCATGAAAGCTACGTTGTAATTACCACAGCTAAAGAAAATAGACAAGTTTATAATTATGGCAATGCAACGAGACATTTTATTTGCTCTTGGACGATATTTGCACTGTACCAATCTTGAGATTACGGGGGCAATTCTCACAATGGAGACTATTGTCGAAGTGCTACTCTTCATATGATTCTGTTTGCAATTTTGCATCATATACTAAGTAGTTAACATACATAGACACATACACACACACACACACACACACACACACACACACACATACACACACACAACTATATGTGTATGACCCTACAGTCACTTGTACTGAATGCACAATAAAACCTTCATTATGTTATATATTTTGGGTACATGTTTGACAACCTCCACAACAACGTACCCAAAATGCGTCTTCCTGGGACCTATTGCCACACAACTTTGGCAAAAATATCACTTCATCCATGGTGTCCAGCATTTGAGGTAGCCACTCCAGGTGTTTATGGTTGAGTGATTTACATGTATCTGGCCACGTTCATACCAGCCCGATGTCCAGTCCCTAAATCAAACAAGTGCATGCGACACATGCAACTTACGACTCAATTGCCAACAAATAAATGCATACGGAGCTTTATAAAGTAGTGCGCGCAAGCATGATATATATGACAGTGATGTCATCTTATCAAGTTGAATGTCCTTGACTTTTGTATGATGGTTTTGCAAAAGCTAGTATTGACTTGAATTTTCCATTTCTTCCCGAAACAGGCACTGCGCAGAACAATATTGAGAAGACCCATCCTGTAAACTTTCCTTTTAGCATAATAAGCATAATGTACATGCCAAGGAAGAGATAACAGCTTAACCTGGACCCCCTACTGTACACGACCTGGTCTTTCGTCTACTACGGGTATAGAGCAATATTCTTCCTCTAAAGTGGTGTTTCCATCATATTGTGTGTGTATATATATATATATATATATATATATATATATATATATATATATATATATATATATATATATATATATACATATATATACATACATACATACATACATACTTACATATATACGCACACACACAATTAATTCAAACATACACTCTGTTTCTCTGCTGCTGTTTGATATACTTAAGGTTCAAAATTCCCTATAAAACATAAAGATTCAAAATATAATTAGTGCATAGTGATATGACTGCCTGTGGGATTTTATCGTCAGCATATTAAGCAACTGATATAGGTCTTGACTAAAGACAGTTGCCGTACATACTTGAGAATCTAGATATGTCAAATGTTACACTTCATTTCCAAGAGATTTTAAATGTTTTATTCATCGGCAAGACAAAGTAAAGGAGAGCCCCATCCATTCATGTCAACAGTAACCTTGACACGAAAAAGTACAGGCATGTCATGTAGTGCATCGCAATAGAGGGTCTTATTGTACACGAACACTTGACCTGCAAAGCGACTTTGTGGATAAAACATAAACAGTATGAAAAAGGTTAGCATTTGTGGGGATATGTATTTACGGAAACTTTTAGTGTGATATACTATCCCCAAACTACAGAATATAATCCATAGCAACCTTCAGTGTGTTACGTTTACATATCCGTATAATATTGAAGGGAAAACGGACAATTAAAGGTGCCATGTAGGAGTTAAAACAACTATATTTAAAATGTTAAATTTGGAGTAAATATAATACGTGATGAAACAGCGAAACACTTTGTTCTGATGTCTTTATGAATGGTGTCAGAAACTGTAGGCTCTTGCCTGGTCATCTATGGCTAGACAACCATGTAAGCCATTCATGACAAATATGCAATCATTGACATCACAGACACATTATACCATGCCATTGGCATTTACGTGAGTTATGAGTGAACGCTATTAATAACAAAAACAAGGCTCTCGCACTAACTGCTCATTTCCCACCACCAGAATTTAAATATGTCTCCTACTAACTAAACTTGGAGGGTTTTTTAAATTTCTCCACACTTACTTCTTTTTCCCAATTAACTTTTGGATTCCAAAAAAAATCTAGGGGATTTTTTAAATCTGAAGGTGCCCAATTGAAATTTGTAGCTCAAACCGTTTAAAGATATTTTAAGATGACATGATTTTACCACCTTGCTAAAAATATATATTTTGTGCTGAACAGTAAATCAAGAATATGTTCTAAAAGTAAGTAGCAATCTAGCTGATGGTTAAAAGCTACAGCACAAAAACACAAAATTGACAAACACAGAGTTCTATAAAAAAAAAAAAAAGTAATAATTTTCGTCAGTGCCCGTGTTATAATAAAAATTTAATGTCGCCTATAACATCTGCACCAAATTTGATATATTTGGTACAATTATAATGATATTCATTTGAAGCTTCCAATTAAAAGGATACCAACTGCTGATTCAGAAATCGCAAAATGTGAAAAAATAAATCATTAAAATTCCGTGATTGATAGCAGTGCCAGTCGTTTACAAAATCAGTAGACTTTTCTCTTCAATATGTCTACTAATTCAATGGAATTGCACGTGCTGTTTAAGAACAAATTACCCCCTCCCACCCAATAAAAAGAAAATAATAACCCCCAAACTACAATTTGATAGGAAAACCTTCACCCGATAAATTGTCCTCTTATTTTTTTAATTCAGCACATCATACACCCTTCTATACAACTTTTGATACTTTTCGCAAGGCATGAACATCTGATCTTATCTGCAGTACACGTCGGTCCTACAATGGCGAACTATTGACAGTTTCTGTACCTATTACATTTTCCACCTTCTTGCCTGTCGACACAGGTAACTTTTCTGTCTCCAAGACTACCCATGGCGATGAAGGGTCAATGGCCCCAGAACATTTCATGGTGATAATGAAGGTCAAACCCCTAAACTATTTCATGGCGATAAAGGGCAATATCTCCTATCAAACTCCATAGTTATTTCTTTCTCTCAAATGTGTACCCAAATGTATGTACAAAAATACCCGAGGCATAATGAATGCAGCGACAGTTAGCTGACAATAGAAGATCTTTTAATATTCTGGCTTTGATATAGTAACTAGCAGGTTTGAGCACAGATGTGTTTAGGAGCTATACATCCTTTTGTCACATACCCAAATCGCCGTAAGTGTAATGCAGCACAGGGAAAATTTTGTGCACACAGGTGTTTGCAAACAATATACATGCCACATACAGTATAAATCTCAACCTTATTGAAAACAGTTTACCATCTATATTGATCTGCAAAACAAGACCTGGTCATGATTCAACTGCAACAGTAACACAGTCATCGGTCTGTGGGGCAGAACTGCTATCTTGGGTATATTTTGATCTCTGAAACTGTAAGGAAATGACTTCTGGTGTCGAAGCATATGTCAGACTAATAGTATGTAAAACAGATCACTATATATACGGCTATATGAAATAAATTATGTATTATTCAGGATCAAACAGAAAAGGAAAATGTCGAAATCAGAGCAGTTTTAGCATTTTTGGCAGACAAAACTTTCCCCCTAAAAACGAACGTGGGGAACCACTATATAATTTAAATGTGGCATCTAGGTGGCGCTAAACATGTGTCACTAGCATAGAATACAAAGATTGATAAGTCTGGTATATAGGTACATGAAGTATACCCTTATGGACATATCATAGCGCAATCGTTAGCAGCCTTCCGGGAGAGTTGCAAATCATATGTGATAAACAAAATATTAACCATATAAAACTTAACAATGCCACATCTAGGATCACTAAAGTACTTACATATATAGTATTGGTCCAAGACTGGCACGTTATGCCAATGAAAGAAATATAAATACCAGCCACAAACCTCAGTCATTTTTACACCAAATCCTTGTGAATGAAAAGCAGTCCAACAACTAGCGTGTTATGTTCACCCGGCAAAGACTGAAGCAAGATGAGTGTTCATGCATTCATCAATATGATGCGCCACATGGTCATTGTACACGAAGACCAAACAAATTATCCCCTGTGTGAAAGCCTCAAAATCATTCAAGCGCAATCTCTAGAACAAAGTCAGAAAAAAATGGTTGGAGTTCAGAACAGCAAACATAAGTACATGCATGAAATTGGACGAAATTTCACACACTACGTACAAAAGATCTTGATTGAACTTTACAATAAAGCCTCTATGGCAATTATATACGTATAACTTAAGCTAAGTTTTAATTTACCTGTTGGCATTTATCTAACATTGTAGCCGTAAATTAACTAAGGAAGTCAAGTAAGCAAAATTATGTATATGTATATGAGCAACCGAGAAAAAGACATCTTTTTCTTCAAAATGCAGGGCAGTGAAAGCAAAAATGCAATCCATCATCAAATATACCAAGACTACATCTTGTGCATATACTGTAAGCAACAGCAATCTTAGGCTTGGCATGGCACCCAAGCTCCATATTCATATTCAGGATATTGGAGCTGAGCGGAAACCTATCCATACAATGGAATGGGTATATGACATGATGGAATATAAAGAAATAATATCATGCGACAGTACTTAATATTGGTTGCCCCTGGGCTTGTTGAAATATAGCCAGGCTTTGTGCATTTATTCTATACCCCCAACCAGCCAATGGCCTTAATAAGAAGCTCAGTGACAGGAAGAAGTGTGTACAGATCAGAAATGACACCAGCTCATGGGAAAATATCCATAAGGGTGTCCCACATTTTGGGCCCATTACTATTCAATTTATTCTTAAACGATATATTTTTCTTTGTTGAAGAAGGACTACTTTACAGTTACGCTGACGACAATACTCTTATACTCTTTCCTTTTCACACACTTCTTAATATACCCTCAAATCGACACTGCAGTTAGGTTGCATCCAACTTATTGAAGGGTTTGACATGAACATCATGAGGGCAAATCCAAAAAGTCCCAAGTATTTATATTCGAGAATAGGACCAAAAACACAAATTCCACCTTTTAATTTCAAAAGTTGGTGTACATTGCTAGGAAGAAGTAAAATTCCTGGCCATTACGGATGATTTTATATTCAAGTTTAATAAATGCCTGAGCAAACTTTGCAAAACAGCTTCAAGGCAAATAAATTTGTTGCAACGGATTGGCCATTATTTAAATAAATTCTGTCAACTTCTGATATATCACTCTTTCAAATTTTGGATACTGTCCTTCAGTTTGGCATTTCCGCAGTAAAGGTAATACTAGAAAAATTGAAGGAACACAGGAACGAGCCTTCAGGTTCATCTATGATAATCCAAGCTCATCTTGTAAATCCCTGTTGGCCAAATTCCTATTCTTGCATATTCGAAAGATGAGAATCATGGCAATGGAAACGTATCGTTGCACTTGCAAGATCAGCTGGTCAAAAACAAACCAACGTATTCATTCAGGTAAACGATCATTGTACAAAAACAAAAAAATGTGTACTACTAAATACGAAATTTAATCATTCAGATGCAGTGCAGCCAAAGTATGGTAAGAATTACCAAATGTCTCGGGTTTTGCTCAGTTGAAACGATTAATTACTGACTCTCATGGCAGCACTTACAAATTTGTGTGTAAGTAATCTTTCCATTGTGGGATGAATTTTTGAGCTGGGAATACTTTTTGAAAAAAAATATTATTGTTGTTGTTGTTATTATTATTATTATTATTATTATTATTATTATTATTATTATTATTATTATTATTATTATTATTATTATTATTATTATTATTATTATTATTATTATATGCATAGTGCTTTATGCGTTTGGAATGTAAAATTTTATTAACATGGCTACTCTGGATGATATATTACAGTTATTATTGTTTTTACATGCATATTTTGTTGGTAAAATAACTCCCCACAGCTAAAGTTTGCTGTACAATAAAGGCCGACATGAAATAAGGCTAACTTGAGCTTGAATAATACACCTACCAATTATCAAGTGCCTTGCGTTTCGTGGCTCTCTTGGATCATGCGGTACATCAAGCACATATATTAAAGGTACGAGTAGGACAAATGTTCACAATCTATAATGATCTGTGTTAAATTGCAATGGTTTGTAGGCTTAATTGCCGTATCGAGCCTCCATGCTATGAAGCAACTGCTTGTGACCAATACAGTACACATGCATACCAAACAAATAGACAGCCTCATGTATGCATCTGGTTAGGTCTTCATACGCAATAAGTCAAATACAGTTTTCAGTCAATGATGCCCGTAAATAGTTACAATAATTGAAACTTTTGATAACAGTTCGAGACATTTCTGGATGCTTGCCATTGTTTATCAGTTGGGTGCAACAATTCAAGCCCCACTAAGTTTGAAGTAAATCTGGTCGACGGTTTTGGAGAAGTCAAAATGTGCATTCAATTACCATTGACTTGCATTGTAACCAATGGTAAATTATGTATTAACCGAAAAGTCTCCGAATTACAAAAAGTCGTTAAAAATCAGATGAGCGAAATAACATCACCTAGGGAACAAACTCATTGATCTTTCGGCAAGCTACAGCTCCATTAAGTTTCAAAGGAATCAAAGACACGGTTTCGGGAAAGTCGAAAATAACTTGAACACAAAAATTCTCTCGAGGCGTTGGTTTGAAATTGCAGAGGTACACTTTCACATCCGCCGTCACTATAGAAAAAAGGCATTTCTATGTCATGGTCAGTTGCAATGCCACAGCTCTATCCTGTTCTTTCTCTCTTGTTGTCCTCTTAATTCTATTAATTGAGTTCTTAAATGTTGATGAACCGGGAAAGATCTGGTCAAGAAAGTATATGAGTCTAATTTTCCTAAATTATACATCTACGTTAGTTGTGTCTATTTGGTTATGTAAGGGTCAGGAGTAGAGACTGGACCCCGGTGGTGGACCATGTACTGGTGTCCTCTGGTCCCATGAACAATTGATTTAAATGATAGATATATAGTTAGTATATTTGACTAATAAAAATATACTGGCGAGCTTTTGAAAAAAAATGTGTTTTAAAGACAGGTCAATCATTTCGTTTTGGAACAGTATGCAATGTGTCACAATTTTGCCATTCATGGAAACTTCCTCATGATAACTTTTGTGTGACAATGGTAATGTGAGACGTGCATGGTTCCTTATAATGATAATGGTAATCAGGAATTGTAAGAAGCTATTCAAATATGTACACATATTTACAATTGAGGTGTCGACTATTTGATGACCACCAATTATGGTACTCGCATCGCTTTCCATTAATATTTTGGATTGCAGGTAAGGCATCCTGCTTTAATATGATGAGTTGTTCTGCTGGAGGTATGTGTGAAGTTTTATAGACAAAAATTCTTATCAGTGACAATCTTGGCCTCGTTCTCAATGGTGTCATTACCAACATACGTGACATATCAAGTACGTACAGTACAGGTAGTCAGATATAAACATGTATATGAATATCAATTAATCGATCTCGTTTAATGAAAATCAAATTAAAATATTGAACTAACTTTTTTAACGGACTCACAGTGGGTTGCCACCTTTCAAATCTATGGAACAATGAGCATCTAGAGGGGATGGACGTCCAAACCCCGTTATTCTTCTGCTTTAATTTGTTTACAGATACCATTGGAAAATCCCCCCAAATTTTTGGGTACACTTTGTACCTCTTTTGGGATCCTGTTGTGTTCCGGTGTATCCAATATACTGGCTTAACCCTGTTGGGTGAAAGTAAACGACTTGTTGGCATCAATGCTGAAACTGTGGCTGTTTTATTGTAGGTTACTGGTTAATATGTAATACGATGTATCTGATCTGTGGATTTAGAGAGGGCATTAATTCTGATATATAGCCCTCTCAAATTACTCTTAGTATAAGGTCATTGTCCATTGGTACCACGTTAAGTGTGGAATTGTATTGCACATTCAGAAAAAAATGATGCCTTAAATTGGAAAGAGGGGAGTAATGTAAAATCACAGCGCATTTTAACCTTCAATACGGTTGGATTTTTGTATGAAAATGCATTCCTTGTTCCATGGCATATGAAATATGTAGGCGATTGGTAAATATATTTTCGCTCCAGAAACACTCATTTGGCAGTGAGTTCAGGTTTGTTTCCTTTGTCATCTGCCAGATGTTGATTGCAAGTGTAGAGTTTCAATTTGGAGGCTCATTGCTAAGTTGATGAAATCATTAAAACAAGAAATTTTGCAAGAAAGTGGCCATTTACAAGGCTCTGGCGAATATAATATTCAAAGTATGGACCATGTATATTCTAGAAACGCATTAACCGGCAACTGACTTCAGTTATTTGTCGACAGAAATAAACTTTGATGCACCTAATGGCCTCAATTTGGCAACGTGAGTGACCTTTCTGACAGCTGAGGAGAGAATTTTTCCACTGTCAACAGAAATTAAAGTTGAAAATAAAGGGTACAAGAGGTTGGAATTATTTCTCAATTTTAGTGGTGACGTGTGCCTCGGCACGTGATGTCACGATAATTGAACCATAATTTATGTAAAATGGCTGGCTATTCATTTATGGAAGTGTCCGAGTTGAACAAATAGTTGCGACACTGGAAAATAAATGATTATTCTGATAGTATCTCACTTGAGATGAAGAGGCAAATCAAGAGTTGTTGTTCATTGTGTGCCTGGGATAGTGGATGAAAAACCAGAACAGAAAATCTCTGACGCATGTCGGTGCACAAGCCGAGATAGAAAAGTGTCACCAACAGATGTGATCTTTGGGTTGATGTATTCACAACATGACCAGGCCTTGAGTCTTGCGTTTCAATATAGTCATTAATTTGTTTGTAGGAAGGTTCAGATTTCTATTGATTGTAACATATATGTTCTAGTGATGAACACACGTGTGTACACAATTTGTCATGTACTGCATTTCACTTAAGAAATCTGTGTATGTGACAAAATGGATTGTACATCCTGATAACATCTGTGTTTACAACTGCTCTGTACTGTACCGCATTTATCATTTTATGCTTCATGCATGACTGATGAGTCGAGAATGACTCCTATATTGTCAATGAAATCATTACTTACTTACTTACTTAATGCGACAGGGTGCTAAATTGCTTAGTTTATTCATGGACTGAGCTATTTTCCATTGGGCATCACAAAGCTCCACTCTTTAGAGCGACATTCTGGACGCTGGACTTGGTTTTTATGTTTTCCATTTCACAATCCTCTTGAAGTTTCTGCTTGAATACATAAACAAATGAAAAATAATGACAAATATTGTTCTTGCCAAAAAGGTATTCATGTTATATGGTTATAATAAAAGAAATTGCATGGTACAACGATTATCAAGTGGCAGCTGAGGCTTTCTGTGCTTAACACCAAGTTAAATATTTTTTATTTGTTAATTTGAGAACTGTTGTATCTGTTTTGGCAGGACTTTCAGTTGATGACATATATATATATATATATATATATATTGGTCACATATATTTGTCCACACGTTTGAGAATAAGAAATCTCATTTAGTAGCGTAGGAACTGTAAGTACAATATTTGATGTACACAGACGCGAGACAGACAAACAACCTTTGTCAGCAGAGAAGAGGGGGCAAATTGTGCCAAATACACAAACTGTGAACAATTCGAAACTGTGCGTCAGCCATTTGCTGCAAATAAGATCATATGTTAATGTCTGGCCAAAAGTATTTTTGTCAGAATGGTCTCAAATCGTTTAAGCACTTTTTGGTCTATAAATAAATAAACATTTAGGTCTAATCACTTCAAACACAAACGTTATCACTTACGGCGAAGATAAAGAGAGACATGGTAAGTCTGCGTCCTTTTGGTGTTGCGTCAGTCATCTATACTGGCAGCAAACGAAGAAAGTAGGCCAACATGGTTTTTTAGACATTTATGAATTTGCAACATTACAAAATCACTGTACCTCCATGTTAACTCTGAGTTGGAGAACACGTTCCCCAGCCCAATACAACCAATGGATCATAGGATGCTGAGCCATCGTGCTTAACTGGCCTGTGGATGTCCCTGATTGATGGATGCCTCAACGTAAGCTTGTAAATCAGAAAGTTTCACGATTGTTTCCCGAAATTTGGTGATTCTTTAAAATTCTGATGGTTTAGTCTTTCAAGAGATATATGTATATCCCACTACGGGAATGGGCCGGTCAGTGTAAAGCCTTGATTTTGTTGCTAATTGCTTTCACTCATAATATATGTAAATGGTCTACCAAGTCTGTCACGTCAATAATTGGATAGTATTTGTCATGCTTGCCCGACTACAGATGACCGCTCACGACTCTACAGTCCATGAAACCTTCCACAAAGATATCACAACGAAGCACTTTGCTGATTCTTTGCTCCGTTTACCCCATCTAATGGCAAAATGCATTGATAACTTAATATAAATTACTGTTAAAAACTAAAAATGAGGAAAAAAAATAAGTGTTTGATGACCAAACTTTAGTGGTGACATCCTTCAATAATGTGAATCAAAAGTAATTAGGCCATTCAGCCTCTGATTTTGAAAAGCCAACACACACACACACACACACACACACACACACACACACACACACACACAAAACAAAATAAACCAAAAAAATTCCGACAAAAGGATTGAAATATTTCAGAAGTCTTACAAATTACGTGCTCCAGTATATGAATAGCATTAAATAAAATAAAACCCTGTTTGCTGAAACCAATTTATTACATATGAATATTTAATTGTCACATAGAAAGATGCATCTGAGGCCAACTTAATCCATTGTTTCTGCTTCATCCACAGAGTCGCTTTGCAAGAAAGAGATCAAATGATTTTGTACAATATAGCCCCAATATACAACAGCTTGTTATATCTCATGGCTGTACTTTTCCTTTCAAAGTTACCAGATAGCTATCTAGCTGTAACTGTTTATTTTATAATCAGTGGGATTCAATATAATGCCCCAGTGTGTTTCTACTTCAGTTAAACACTGGCAGGCAAAAGTGAACAACCAAACTGGAAAGGGTACAAACTAGTGCAGTGGTAAGCCAAATTATTCTTGTTCGAACTTGTTACATACAAATATTGTAATTATGTTTGGCTTGATAAGTATTCTTTATTCATATTAAAGCTCTGCATTTATAAGCGAAGCTTCACTTATCTAGCTAATTTTTCATTTTCCACGTTCATATTTATTCATTATTATGTGGGTTGTTTTTGCTGAATATTTAACTTAGACAAGGAGCCGCTATTTAGAGAGACTTGAAGGGGTACACGCTCCGAAACTTGTTTTACAGAGGAACGTGGACAATATGTACATAAGTGCTTTTATATTTGTATAGGTTGGACAGTGACAGGTTAGCTTATGACAGTATACAGTTTGAACTATAGAAAGGGTAATAACGACTAGAAAATGGCTCCATAGTACAAGACTCAAGTATAATTATTGACCTGGCGATCAGGCGATTTTGCACTTAGTTTTGGTACTATATAAAACATTTTAAATATCTCTAGGTTATCAGGTTTATCATTTGACGTTTCTAGGTTATTAAGCATGTACAGCAGTCGCCTTTAATAAGAACTTATACCTGTTGTTTAATATGTTAACAATAAAACCCCACATTAAGTTACGTTATTTATACGACTGCTTCGTAAGTAAAGGTTGACGTATAACTTTGCACTCATTTTGTTTTTAATGTTACTACTTTAAAAGAATTTAAAAAACAGTAAAATAACAGTAGCATCAAAGTCAAAGTCAAAGTAAGCTTTATTTCATGTCGGTCGTTTTTAACAATAAACATTAGCTCTAGAGAGCTATTTTCCGACGTGAGTATAAGTTGCAAAATACATAGGTGACTAAAACAACAGTGTTTATATACATACAAAAATATGGGATGAGGTTAAAATATATCTTTCACGGTGACCAATAATCGGCACTAATAATAACATGTGTGTAACTCTAGTCAGCAACTTTGAGACAGATGGGTGTCTGTGAGATGCACTTCAGAGGCATCTATCTGCATGACATGCAGTTGCAGGTGTTACCATTCCAGTTGTTGACAATTTTTTTAAATTGATTAAAGCTGGAGGCATTTCTAAAATAATATGGTAGTTCATTCCACAATTTAGCAGCACTATACCGAAAAGATTTCAAACCATACTTGGTTATTCTAACCCTTGGTATAGTGGCAGTGTTGGTGTATCTAAAAGAGTATTTTGAGTCCTTTACCACCAGCAGGTCATATAAATATGAAGGGCCTTGTTTATTTAGAATTTTGTATGCCTCGATCGCCATGGTCTTCATCCTTCTAATGCGTAAGGATGGGAATTCTGATTTTTCCAAAAGGTCATCATGTCAAGAATTTTGATCATCATAGATGAATCTGAGAACTCGCTCCTGAATGCGTTCCTTTTTCTTTGTACTGCCCTTACCACAAAAGTGCCAAACTAGGGGGCAGTATCCACAATTTGAAAGAATGAAAAGTTGGTAAATGAAAATTTTACAACTTTTGTTGAGGTAGTGGCCGATTTTTTTTCAATACATTTATCTGCCTGGATGCCTTTTGCACATTTCGTCAATATGTTTTTCAAAACTAAGTCGAAAATCAATTGTGACGCCCAGCAGTTTTACTTCATTCTGACAATGAATATCAATTTGTCCAAATGAAAGGTGAGGTCTTTGCCTTTAGCATTATTACCAAAAAGAATTCCTTGGAACTTTTCAGGATTGGCTCTCATCATATTCATCTCAAACCATTTGAGAAGATGAATACAGCCGGCTTCCAAAGTTGATTTCAGGGATGGTAGTGACTCATGTGAAAAAGACAGAGTATTGTCGTCAGCATAATTGTACAATACTCCCTCTTGAACAAAGAAAAAGATGTCATTCATGAAGACGTTAAAAAGCAAAGGTCCCGAAATGGAACCCTAAGGGACACCTTTCAGAATATTTTGCGACGAGCTAGTGACACTACCGATCTTTACATACTATTTTCTGTCACTCAGGTAACTTCTCATAAGATCTAAACCAGTGGCACCCAACCCATATGCCTCAAGTTTAGCTATAGAAGATCATGCGCAAGACTGTCGAAGGCCTTGGATAGGTCCATTAACAAGGCAGCCACATATTTGTTTTCGTCCAGGGCTCTCTTCCAGTCCTCCACGGCTCTGAGTAGTGTTGTCTGACACCCATAAACATGTCTAAAAGCTGATAAAAACGGGTGAAGCATGTCAGAGAAATAATCACACAGTTGGTCATTTATGGTACGTTTAAAAAGTTTTGAAATTACTGTCAATACACTGACAAGTCTATAGTTTGTCTGGTCCATTGGGTCATCCTTTTTGAAAATAGGAGTGACACGAGCTTCTTTAAGTCGGTCAGAGAAGGTACCGGCTGTCACAGTACTATTTACTGGGTTAGTTATTGGTATTACTAAGGCTGGTTTGACTAATTTTAATAGCTTTGCAGATATGCCGTCTGTTCCTGTTGCCTTTCGAAGGTTCAATCTGTCAATTGGTTTGGATATAGACACTTCGTCAACTGTCTTAAATCCAAACTGATTTTGGACATGTACTTTGGATTTGATTTTTTCAATACTAGAATGCGAGGAAGAATTGAAAGAGTGGTCAGTGGCAATTCCACTTGTGACCTTGATATAATAGTCATTGAACATTTCACTCACTTCCTTTGGATCGGTAACAATAGAATTTCCAGTTGACAAAATGATATTGTTATCATTTTTTTCTTCCCTGTGTGGAAAGAAAAGGTTTGATGGTGGGCCAGAAGTCCTTAGAGTTTGGACCACCAGCACACCTCTCAAAGAAATAATTTCGGATGGACTTTTTTCGCAGTTTGGTCACAAGATTTCGTTGTCTTCTGTACTTTTGCCAATGTTTCTTGTTCTTGTACTTGCGAAATTTGTTGAGGAGCATACGCTTGCTATAGATGGGCTTCCTGAGGGTCCTGTTCATAAAGGGTGCAGAATGTTTACGTTGTTTCTGCTGCTTGATTGGGGCATGTTCATCTAGAACATCAAGCAGTATTTTCTCACTTGCCCAATTTATGTCATTCATATCATCAAAAACATGAGCAATATGAAAAGGGACATTCTCAAGATCTTTTATGCACGCCTCCTGGTCAAAAGAACAAAAACTACGGCAGCTAAAGTTTTCTCTTTTTATATCCGGGGTAATCCCATGAATTTGGAAAGATATCAAGTTATGACAGTCACTCACGCCTGTATTAAAGTTGGTAATATTGCAACATGAATTTGGTCGATTTGTTAGAACAACATCTATAAGAGTGGGTTCGGCCTCTTTAGTAAAGCAGGTGGGCTCTTCAATTTTGTTAAAAAAATAAAAAAAATATCACACATATCTATCAGGGGTTGAGCTCTCCTGGGTTTCAACATGTTATAGTTCAGATCCCCCATAACAACCAGATTTTCATAACCTACATTTACTTTGTCCATTGTGTTGTAAAACTCATGTGAAAAGTCACTGTTTGGCATAGATGGTGCCCTGTAGGCACCGTATATGAGCCATTTGCCATTGTTCAGATTTACCTCCACTGCTATTGACTCAATGTTGGAGAATTCACAGGTCACTTTCCTACAGCCTGGGATGTCTGACCTCAAGAAAGCTAAAACACCTCCGTCCCATTGTGTGCGGTCTGCTCTCCACAGCCTATAGTCAGGAACTATGAATGTCAGGAAAGGAGGCATCAAGCTTTGTTTCAGATATGAACAGCAAGTCAACAATTTTATCAGATAACAGCTCACAAATGTCATTGTGCTTGTGTCTGTAGCTGTTTATGTTCAGGTAAGTGACTAAGAATTGTCTTGGGTTTTTCCTTCTGTTTTCTCTCAGTTCTTCAAAAATCGATGAGATGTCTGATGTATCATTCTCTGGTGGACCCCCGCCTTCTGTTTGTCTAGAGTTATTTAAGTCAGTAAAAGATATATCACCACAACTGGAGTTAAATAGAGTCTCTGTTGTGGAATTGAGACTTGAAACATCATGGTAGGTAGATTGCCAAGAATACAGGGTGGGCATCTCCAGTCAAAGTCTTGATTGTTTGCTAATTGGTGATTGTATGTTGCTGGCGAGACATTAGCACATTTTATGTGTGTCCAGTGTGCACAGTCATAGCATTTTAGTAGCGGTGCGTCCGTGCAACTGGTCGTTTGCATACTGAACAGGGGTTTTTAACTGGACCCGGGTTTAATGAAAAATCACTACTTAAAACAATGTCATAATATGATGGTACAGACTTGTATGTGGGCTGCATAATTTTTTCATATGAGGCAGCATGGTCAGGCAAATACTCTATTAAGATTACATTCATACTAATAGAGCTCTGTGTGCAGTTCAGATGCATGGTTTGTTTTGGTAAAGTACAGTTCACAGGGTCCAGGTGAACGTCTGCAAGTATGGTTATTCCATTCTGGGGTGTGGCTGTGTTTCACAAGGTGACCTGATGATAGTATTGTCCAAAAAATTACACACTGCAGGGTCACGTCAATACATCCACGTTTGTCTTTCTGTCTGTGATTTCTGATCCTCGTGGCCCATGACCATGTATTAAAGGACTCTGTTGTTTGTCTGAAGTGGGTAGAATCCAATGCTGACAGGTCACTGGCTGGCACCTGTTGAAAGGGCTATAATTGCTGTCATCTGCAGTTATATAGTACATTGGGGCTATAGATCCCAATGTCAAAAAGTTATGATTAAAAATATGGGTCACAAAATCACAATAATGTCTGTATATCAAGTCCAGTTAGGTCCCTGGGCATTCACAAAATATCAGTGAAAGTTTGATAAAAATCAGTGAATCACTCCTGCAGAAAACGGGCAATAAACAGCAGTAGACAAGACAGTTCAGTAGACGAGACGAGGTCAGGTCAGTACTCTCAGAGTATATGATTAAATTTGGTTTAAACATACTTAATCAACGCAATTAGGAAACCGGGCGATGCCTTGTATTAATCTTTCCTCCCAGAGGATTCAATTTATTGGAAAACTCAACTGTGGCCCTTAATAAGAAAACTGCAGCATTGTTTCCTGAGCTGCCCAAATATGAAATTGGCTCAGTTTTTTTTTAACCTGGCATTGCCCTCCCAAAACAGTTTTACTTATTACCAAGAAAATGGACTTATCCAAACTGCATCAAACAAGGCAGCCATCATTATGTCTGTGTGCCAAGACAGACGTGTTGTTTTTCTATGAATTTTTTCTTTCTTTCGTTCTTTCTTTTTCTTTCTTTCTTTCTTTCGTCTTTTCTTTCTATCTTTCTTTCTTTCCAGGCAAATTTGTCCTACATTTCATTTGAAAAGTATTACACGTAGAAACTCCAAACTTGGCACAATTATACTTCTATAGAAGAAGTCTCGCCTTTTTATAATGAGAGGTCATGTTTTTCAAAGTTTAAATCTTCAATATCTTATTTACTATAGTAGATGTGGTTCCGACTGCATAGGAGTTCAATCATAGCAAGGTAAAGGTCATCTCACATGTCAAGGTCAAAAGTCAGGTCAAAGGTCAATTTTAGGTCAAAAGGTCATTTTAAAGGTTAAGGTTCACTTTAGATAGAGGTCGTCCCAAGGTCAAAGCCACTTTCGATGGTGGCTTTCTTGTAGACATAAATGGTCAATTTTATCCAATTTTGATCATGTGGGGCTTAAATTGTAGCTATTGTAACACTGCACATTTTTGCAACTTACATCTGACCTCTAAGGGTCAAAGACCAAGGTCATTTGGACCTATCAAATTTTCATTCAGCCATAACTCAGCCAATTTTCATCCAATTCTATTCATGTTGGACTCAAATTGTAGGTATTGCAACACTGCACGTTTTTGTAAGACAATGTAACCTCAAAGGGCAAACGTCAAGGTCATTTGGCCGTTTGAAAGTTTCATCTTGCCATAACTTGGTCAATTTTCATCCGATGGTTCATATTGGGCTCAAATTATGGATATCGTAACACTATGCAATTTACATGTGACCTGTAAACGTCAAAAGTCAAGGTCATTTGGACTTCTAATTGGCATCCAGCCATAGGCTTAATGTAATTTGAAGTGCCAAAGGATGAAAGTTGTATCATTTAATATTTACAACTTTTGAAGGCAGACAGACAGATATGCTTTGAAGCAAATCTTCTTTTCTAGTGTAATCTATTTTCTTGTAATTACAGCAACCTTTTCAGAAATTACAATTAATAAATTAATATCATTATTTTGATGAGAGAAGTACTAATTTCAGTTTTATAACCAAAAAAAAAGCCACACTGTATTCATCAATTCCTAAATATGTTAATTGTCCAAGCTTAGCATAACGTACTCCCACCTTTATAAACTGAGATTTCCACATTTTACTCATTCTAAAAATAAGAAGGGGGTTAATTGCCCCCCCCCCCCCCATTTCCAGCGCTTTGGTACATGTGGTAAAGTCATTGAGATATTACATCGTTCATTGTACTTTCTTGCCTGACCCCATAGCGTCATGGTGTAAAGTTATCGATATATCACACCATTCGATGTACCTTCTTGCCTGAACCCATCGCGGCATGTTGTAAAGTTATTGATATATTACATCATTCATTGTACCTTTTGGCCTGACCCCATGGCGCCACGCCTTATCATATCTGTGTCAAGTTCTAATAGTCACATACTGAACGCTTCAACAGCAGGTTGTTGATCAATGTACTTGAAAACAGAGAACCTCAAAGATGAACGTCATGGAAAATGAGACAGATCTATAAAAACAATCAAAACAAGTCACGATACACATTATCAGTTACATATTTGTGGTGCAAATAACATTTTTTGCCTCGGAAAAGTCTATTTAACAACAAAGGCATGGTGGATACAAGTACCAGTATTTTAAACTGAATGCGACCAATGTTTCATGGACATTTACTTCGGTGTGCTAGGATGAGAATCTGGCGTCCAATTACACAAAACCCCCCATGCAAGAATCTGACTGCACATAAATGCCATAACAAATGGGATCCAAACATTTTAAATCATGGACATATACAATTACGCTGGATATTATAAAGTTAATCAAAGTCTCTTTTAAATCAACTTTGAAATCAATGATGGACTCCCAAGTAGATGCTTATTGATTAATTTGAACTTGAAATACATATATATATATATATATACCCCATGGACACTTACATTAATTGTCCTCATTTATCAGATAAAGCTGGAAATTTTATGGGTGTTACTCATATCCACAAACCAATAAGTTCGTCGCATAGCAAATTATTTCTCATTCCTCACATGTCAAATATATCTATCCACTCAAGTTGTTATTACAGTTACTCACATGTAAGAAACGTTTTTTGTGGCGATAGCCCAAAGAGACTCTGGATATAAATATTTATTGCAAATGCAGAATCTATTTTGCTCATATTTGGCAGTATGCTTGTCTACCATGCAAAGATGAACAAATTAGATTTTGGTGTCATCATGACCTAATTTGAGCAAATGGCACCAATGTTTGCCTGGCGGACCCTTCAGTCTACGCTTTGCGTTGAAGGTAGGTCTTGTTTCCATCTGATCCAAAGGGAAAAAAGGAAATGTCATGTTCTACATCAAAAAATTGTGTGTCATGTGTCTTAGCATTTCAATGTTTTGCTTGGCTATGTTTTTGTCAGACCACCCATGCTTTTTGCAGATAGAACAGGGTTATATTGTCATGAAGCCATGATTATATTGAACGGATTGAAAAGATATTGTAAATGTATGTGACTAGATATTAACTGAATTTCCTACGATTTTGAATTTCTCCAACATTATTCCATAACTATTTCTGGTCAGAATTCTAGGGAAGAAGTCTGCAAAACCTCCTGGTGGTGTGTCAGGTGCTTTTCTGTGGGGTATCGGGGGATCAATAGCTAGAAGCAAGCATAAAATGCGAACAATTCTCATCACTGAAGAAACAATAAAGGATATAATTCCTTTCATCATATACTGGAATCATATTGGTCTGCTTATATGCATTTACTTCGCTTTACCTCTTTAATGATTTTTCTTTTTTTTTCTGTTCTTTTATCTTGTGGCACTTTAATTCGATTTTATTTTAAATATTATTTCGCACGGACACTTGAACTTCATCCTGACCCCCAAGTTGGTTTTTCAGAAAAGTTTTCCTGCCATCATAACTTCATAAAGTTTTTTTTGAGTTTTCCAAAGGTAAAGCTCTCATACATTACACGTATAAAGCCGGGGTTCAAAACTTTATGATATCTTAACTATTTAGTACCTATAAGAAGGTCATCACGTTTAGAATAATTTGGAATCTGTGCACCTATCTCTGCTTCTTTCTGGTCTCACTCAAATGTAATTTAAATAACGCTTGACCTAAAACTGGGATCTCGTTTCTCCCGGCGATACATTGGTTTTGAAATGGAGAATTTTCTGCATGTAATATTTCTAACCATGTTCAAATTTCTCATAAAACTCTGTATCCTATGTTCCCACTCATATCACTTTAAAATAGGTACAATATACAGCTACGTGCTATTGTGGATTGTATCCGATCTGACCATTGATGTAATCCCTTGTTTACGATTAATGAATACGTGAACGATTGGTGAATGACCTGGGCCAGCATTACCTTATTTGTCAAATGCCATGCGCAATTTTGTCAGCGGGCGAATCACACTTATGAATGTTTACCAACATTCCATCCCGATGCTATGCTGAGGCTGTTTTGTATCTTTGAAAACCGTTTCACAACTGCGCCAATTTTCAGCCATGTTAAATGTCTTTTTGCTTTGAAACAGAGGATTTGTATCTGTATTATGTGTGCGGAATTTCCGTAGATGATCAGGTTTTTTTTATTGAACACGATGGGGGGGGGGGAATTTCTCCTTTCCTTTTAAAAAGGATGCCCTGAATTGCATAAATACGTTTGAAACATATTATTGAGGATGTTACTGCTAAAAGGTTGTGTGAGACTAGTGCATATCATTATCGCAGTTCTAAATTCAGTCCAAATCAAGAATCATCCAAATTTTGAAAAATTCTATACCATCATCACCAGATATAACAGCAAGACTTGATTATCCATCAAGCGATACGATGTTCATTCAATGTCTAAAGATGACAAGTTGTGACATTGACAATATAAAGCAATACTCTCATGAAAAATAAAAGCGAAAGACAGTTGTCAACACTGCTAGAGGGACTGCACCAAAACTCAAAGTAAACAAGAACGTTCCATCCCAAACCTGTCAGTCGTTAAACATGCAATGTCAAAATCCGGAAGACCAAGGTTGAAAGGTATCGATACAAATACCAACAACTTTTTGTATCATTTTTATATCAATGAATAAATTTTAAAATATAGTAAGAAGGAAAATATCTCTCTCCCGACTGACGGAACTATCTTGCCGCATACTCACACGTATCGGATCAACATGTCAGTTACAATTATTAGGTGTCCATATTTACTGCGTCATTTGCAAAACATCTCAAATTTTTACCAGGATACTTCAAAAACGATGGCTTTCATTTCATTGAGGCATATCCCTGTTTCTCAAGCCTTTCAAATAGAAGGGAATGATGGGACTCAAAGTTTTCATGATCGGTGCATAGTCAAGCAAATGCGATTAACCGTGACACATAGTCACCATACGTAGGCCCGAGATAAATATTACTATCCATATGAAGGTAATTTCCACCTTATGGACACAGCCCTACGCATCTAGTACATTCCCACCCCGAATTTCACCGTTACAACGTTACTACAGTTACAGTCAAATATCATGTCCTATTGCCAGATTTCTTCTGCTCACTATGGGCCTGTTGCAATCGCAATCTTTCATGACAAATATATACACGGATGTACAGTAGTTGCAACACTTTCAGTTTCATTCATCGCCAAGAGAACTAATGGGACATGGAACAAAAGTGTGCAGGTCTATTACATAATAACAGTGTCCAACCTACAAAATATTGTGGTTCCGCTAACCGTTTCCTGCTTCCAGGCAAAAACTATTTTGCTGAAGCAAAGATGCAGCACGACCTTGTATTGGTAATGATATCTCTGGTGTAGGGAAATATCTATTTGCCTTCTCATTGACTTATAAACTCACCCAGAGAGATATAGTTGGCTCCAAAAACCTGTCATTTCTTATAACACCTGCAGGCATCAGCAGCCAAAGCTGAAGTAATCTGATTCGCATGACTATCAGGCTTCCCGGTGGAACATAAGACATTATCATTGGAACTGGAACATGGGGTAATTGAGTATTTTAGTGGTGGACAAAGTCAGGAAAACTGCTTTCCGACCAAGAATGTTCTTCGGTGATATCAATATGTGCACACATTTTCACACCACTAGATTAAATTTTAGAGGGACACCTTCTGCAATTTATAATTCTTCATGTAATTGAAGAGCATAACATAGTTCAAAACTGATTAACAAATAAAATTTTACACTTTTCACTTTATTTAATTTTACTTTTATTTGCCACAGTTGATTCATGTACAGCTTCCATATGTTTTTCAATATGGATGTGTGTATATGTTGCAACCAAAAATTTTAGACATGCAGGTATTTCAGGTAGGTCATACAATTTGACCCCTGTACCCGTTCCTGCTGCTAAAAAAAATGTGTGACCAAAGGCATATATCATCATCATCCATATTGGAAGAAGATACATTTATTTTCCGTGTTACAGGTGATGGAAATTGTTTGTTTAGGGCAGTTCATAATTTCTTGTTTCAAATGGAAAAACTACATTCATTGCTTCGTTTCAAAACCTGTCAATTCATGAGAAGTCACAGAGATACCTTCTCTTCATACGTGGACAATTTTGAACATCACTTGCATCACAGGTGGCACAATTATCAGTTGGGGATCGGATGTAGAAATATATGCCACAGCAACATTATCTGAATGTCCAGTGTATGTGTTTTGTGAATATGGTGGAAATTTTCAATGGACAAAATTCTGTCCACTTTCAAGAACTTCCACAATCCTACCAGTACCATATATTTCCACTGGAAACAATGTGGTACATTATCATGCTGTGTCACCAACTAGCAAATGTGTCGGTGCCACTTTTCCGCCTGAACTCTTGGATGAGCAAGAGTCAACTGTAAATGAAGATGAAACAACAATCAGTGATGATGATGATGATGATGATGATGATGATGATGATGATGATGATGATGATGATGATGATGATGATGATGATGATGATGATGATGATGATGATGGGGACAATGACGGTCATGGTGATGATAATGTGGATGACGATATTGACAAATATCATGATGTGGATCATGGTAATGATGGTGACAATGATGGTCGTGGTGACGATATTGACAAAGAAACGTGAAGGCCATGGCCATGACATTGAGAATGGTCAAGGTGATGATGATGCTGATGATCACAATGAAGGTGACAAATAACGTGATGGTCATGACGATGGCAATGATAACAGTCATGATGATGGTGATAATGACGACGACGACGACGACGACGACGACGATGATGATGATGATGATGATGATGATGATGATGATGATGATGATGATGATGATAATGATGATGGTAACAATATAAATTATGATTATGGTAATAATGACAGTGACGAAAAATAATGCCTTCATCCCCATCACATCGCTCTGTATTTTTTTAAAAAAGCACAGCACATGAATCTTCAAATCACTGGCAGACAGCTACAAAATCCCAGACCACTCAACATGGTAACGTTATCGCTGTATGGTCATCGTATTATACCACTTGTTAAAATTTATTACCCCGTGTTTGTTACTCATTGTGTTTCATCATTCGTAGTCAAACGGAAACTGCCAGCTACATGTTTAGTCAACCTTATATTGTACATTGCGTATATATATATATATATATATATATATATATATATATATATATATATATATATATATATATATATATAGTATACATGTACCATAAGGATTAAAGCTACGCTCGATATTTATGGGGCTAGCTATTTATATATTAATTGTCATGAAAAATAGAAGCGTAAAAACAGTTTCAACAATGTACATGTAGTTTATGTAGTTTCGCAAGTGAGTAGATGTTAAATAGCGTGATGTCATCTGGAATCCGAAAATGTACACTTGAAAATAAGTCAATTTACAGAAATAGATTTTAAATCATTGGATTGGATAGGAACTATTACAGTCCTTTGAAATGCACGTGTTAACCGCATGACCAATGCGTATTTTTATGTATGTATCCAACTGCCTCCCACCCCTCACTGCCACTCACTGTCACAGGTCTATACAATTTTGGGTTCATGATAAAAGGTAAAGTAATTCTATGCGTTTTTGGGTTCAACATATTTTATTCGCAAAAACAATTGGCCAATAGACACAATGCCTATATGAAGGTCTCTTGTGCATGAATTGACAATGCAACAAAAAAAAGGTTAACATCTAGATAACAAATAGATAATGCACAGGACATAACAAATATGATGGGAAAAGGGAAAGAATAAGGAAATGGGTGGGTATTATTCCTATCAATACATGGATACATATAATTGGAGGTAACAGTAGGCACAATATAGATGACTTCTCTCTGTAAAATGTTTACCTTGTTTCTAATGATGTGGCTAATCATGATGGCAGAGCTGCAACCCGATGCTAGGACAGCTAAACATTGAATCTTCCAGTGGTTTATTTATATTTGTGAACTGCTTGGAATATATCCCGATTTCCAGAATGATTTTTTTTTCGACAATCCAAAAAGTAAAGTTCTTAAATTGAAGTCTGCATGGGGATTTTTTATTTAGTTTGAAGTTCGTCTCTTGCCGTAACGTATTTGTTGCACTGAAAAAAACAACGAAAACTGTCCTCCGCGTTTTGAATTATGTAGAAAGTTGGAAATGCCAGACCTGAAATGTGTTATATCAGATTGCATCTATTGTAACATGATATGATATGACAATCATTCTTGAGAAGGTAACTTTTACCTTCTCCAATTTATCCACAAAAATCACAATCTATTCATTGTGTCAAGGGTCGGGAGAATCCTAGATTGTAGACATTGGTAGCAGGAGAAGCTTGCTCCAAACTTGCAACATATCAAGATATTGTGGAAAGCTAAATTGCAATTTACAAGAAGCTCGGATGCGCGGGGGGGGGGGGTATCATAGTTCAACGACTTCAAGATTTGATCAATCAGCTGGAATACACTCGATTATCAAGCCATACTGCAACGTGAGTCACCGTGCATTGTGGTCTTGTCGCTTGACCAAGCTATCGTGGCAGTCATCCCCTACCCCGTGCGACAGATCCGTTTTGCGTCGGCTGTGGTTCATCTTTTACACTCAATTTTTAAGAATAGATATTTCTGCTGAAATTTCAGTTTCAAAGCATTGTGTACAAAACAAAAGTACCGCTTAAATTAAAAAACAATTTTTACATATGAGTATTTTACGGACGTGTTTAACTATTGTACTCATGCGTAAAACTAGTTTGCATATGTGTAAATAGTTTTACTTTCGTGCAAAACTGGTAAACACATATGTAAAACTAATTCACTTAGGTAAATTAAAAATTTTATTCACTCGTCTGAAATACGTATGGTCCTTTCATTTCACATATCTGCAACTGAAACGAATGTTCCTTTTGCGTGTGTGAGATTCACCTTTGCGTGTGCACGCGGGTACCAATAAAACATTAATGAGGTGGACATGGTTCCATGGAAAGCATTTTTGCCCGTGTTCACTGCAGTTGAGAACAGACCTGCAGACCTGTCCAAGTTGAGTTCAGAGGGCACAATAATGGAGACGGACGGGAACGCAAATTGCGCCCTTCATGCTGTGGCTTAACTCTTTCATGCAAGAAAATCAGACAATTTCAGGCGGGATGACTGTTAAGGATCAGTCATTTCCAACTTACAATTTGAATCAGCTTTCCCTGAACTTATTTTTTCCATATATTAAATAGTTCTACACATACTGGGTGAAATCGTATGAAAGATGTATATTATGCTTGTTAATATATCCATGTAAAACTTTTCTATACGTGGAAGTATGTCGCAAATATGTTACACTTTTTCGTGTTTGTCAAAATAAGTCGGTATTTTGCGTCTGTGAAACAGATTTAAACCCATGTGCAGCCGCTTTCTACTGATAAATTACTGTTACAAATGTAAGAATAATTTTATACACACGTGCAATTCTGGATGAAATGCTACAATGCTATTTTATTATTATTATTATTTTCTGTGAACGAGTCAGCATGGCAATCATTTTTTATCATTCTGACAACACGCCAGTTGGCGCTGCAGTATACCATTTAACCTTCAAAATGCATGGTTTGATTTCAAAATAACTTGATTGAGAATAGTAGGCGCAGTGTGTTTTAATGGACTAGAAAGAGAGCATTTACCGCGCTGTAAAATTGTAGCTGAGCTTGCTCAATACACTGGAGAGGACGTGAAGACAAGTCATGCAATGAGTTACTGTTATGAAAGAAACTGCATCGCTGGAAATATGAAATTATTTATTATTTAGGCTACCCACTGCCATTAAGGTACATGTACTGTTACCTCCTGCGGGGCCAAATTTCCAAGCAGGGTTTATTGAAAATGTCATCTGAAGAATTTCTCCCACGGACAATGATATGGTTTGCCTTTGATAAACAGCGTTTAAAATAGACATATCGTTGATTTAGGAAAGTGGGCAAGTCGAATGTAAACAGCACTTGACACGGATAATGGAGTGTAAATTACGAGTTAGCGTGCATTGACCTGTTAATATTTTTCGCAAAAGGTATTAAACCTATTTACAATTTTACCCATGTCCACTGGACCCAGCAAAAGCAGTCAACTATCTTATATAAGGGACGTTTTTTATCTGAAAAGGGACATATACCAAAACCATTTTTTGCAACTTTCTGTAGATTCAAACTCATTACGACAAATATTGAATTGGTTACATAATTTATTATCTTGAACTTATGTTTGGTGCGGCACTTGTCTTATTTTTTTGTTTATTCATTATTATTATTTATTTATTTATTTATTTATTTATTTAATTAATTGATTAATTAATTAACTAATTAATTAATTAATTGATTAATTAATTTATTTATTTATTTATTCATTTATTTATTTTGAAATTTACTCATCATACGATCTTATCAACTTTTGTTCACACAAAACTATTAAAGCTGTCACGTTGGTGCACATGAGGTTTGACACTCTCCTTTTCCCACCTCCACCCCATCGAGGCTTTGCAAGCAGTTCATATTCTCTAATTTTCCAAGAGAAATACCGTTTCCTTGAAACCTGGAATAAGTGTAGTGTTCTGAGTAAATAAGCCTTTTAATTTATAACGTACATTTTCTGACGCCTTTTAATACTGCATCTCTTATTCCAGCCAATCATTGATTCTATGGGTTTAGAGCAGTCCACGAATGGAAGTGCCTGGGTCATCCAGGCACAGAGAATGCTGTCAAGACTGGTTGGCACAGATATCGCGAGACTTAGTGTAAGGTATTTTTTTCTGTCAGCACGAAAATGGTACATAGGATATAGTTACGCTTGTTGTATATCACAGTGTCAAGGAGCATGGTGGACAAGTGCGAGGCGTTACATTTTTTTCTTTTTCCTTTTTTTTTTTTTTTTTTTTTATAGCCATTTTCATGTAACACTGGTATCTCTTTCCATTTAGATTTTTGGCTTGACTCAAACAATCTAGACAATGTAGTTATAAGACAGCACATTCAAAATAATCCACCGAATGAACTTTCTAGACAAACGTGAGAAAGCCTGTCAAGTTCGCTCGGAGGCAGGTCTTTCAACAAGCAATATGGTTTTTAAAATGGTTATCGATCAGTTTCGTCTTGGGCCCGTCGGAGCACACTGGTCAAGCACAAGTAGAGCACCGCAGCATTGTTGGCCCGTGATGCCCGAAAATTCTACTTGGTGCATGTATGTTCTCTTCTTATGCTTTCTTTCCTTTCTTTACATCATAAAAACAGCTGATGTGGAAAATGTGTACCAATATATGTATTTCCGTGCATGGACATTAAAGCCCGCCTCTAGCCTATCTTTTTTTAAACCTTCATTAACCAACTGAAGTGTACAATATTGCAAAAACTAAAAGACGTTATATGAATGTCCCGTCGTATACGTGCACAGATGGGAACTGGTCGAGCAGACTCACGGTGGAAGATTATTTGACCGAGGGTTCTCCTGAATTATTTCATGTTTTCTATGGTTTGTATGTTTCGTGTTTTTATTTTTTATTTTATTTTATTTTATTTTGTCCTTCAGGTGTCCAACAACATTGTAAGCATTTTGTTTTTGCCGGTGGTGAAACCTACTATTACAATTAAGGATGGCAAGGCCGTTATTCAAACTTACGTATACCTGAGTTTGCCATTTGACCCTATAGACGTCTCCACTAACTACCAAACTGCGGACGGGATGAGTGCTAAGATGAAGAGTAGAGACGGCATCAAGAAAGCTCTAAATGATAACAAGCTGAACTTCAGTAGTCCTATCACCTGCAAAGACATCAACAAGGTATATTTTGTATAACCTAATGTCTTGCAGGCAGCGTGGGACTTGGCACTGAAGACAGTTTCCAGCACGGCAAGACAACGTTTCATCGCTCGTGGCATTAAGGTTGTGTTCAATGATGACAAAATGTCCTCTACTGGACCGGGATGGCTCATGGATAGTTTTGATTTCAAATTTTCTGGTAAACTGCACTTTGTCCTAGATAACGGCCCATTGAATATAACGTTCTGATGCTAGAAAACTTATTTGTAAAGTATCTGTTCTTCGCGTATCGTTTTTGTAACTACAAGTATTTGCAATCGTCCTGCCGGTTGGCCTACGTTTAATCAAAACTTGCTCACGATCTTGTGGCCACATAAAGTTGATACTTACTCCAAATATTTTGCGTTATGCTTAAAAAAGAGATGCTAAAACATTGTTATCCCATTTCACCTAAAACTGGTTGGCTTGTCAGGTAGTGGTGTCTCTCTACTCGCAGCATGAAGATAACAGGGTGCCTGGCTCGAATGCTTTAGTTCTGTGGATATGAAGCACACGCGCGAAGTTTAAAGCATACACAATGTACGATCACTGCGAAAAAAGTGATTTATTGGGTTGTGCTCAAGGGCCATGAATATTCAAGTGTGGGTAGAATATTTAGCTTTCCAGTATTGACATGATCTTGAAACTCAAATGGTTTTTCACATGAAGTCAGATATGTATGCAACCAAAAACATGTTCTGTTATCAATGATTGGTTGCCTAGATGAAAGAACGTGTGGCACGAATCCTAGGAATTTCATCATTTTTTAATTGTACCGTATCCCACAAAACTATCATAGTGGTGTCAGACCTTTTTTTATTTAACTCTGTTGTCCGCATATATTTTAAGTCAAACACAGATGAAAGTGGGGGTTTTTTTTGTTTTTGTTTTTTTGTTTTTGTTTTTTTTGAGAAAAAGAACTAAAAAACAAGGGGAAAAAGGAAGCTGCAAATTGCGGGTAAACAATTAATTGCAATTTTGAACCATAAACATTAGGAACCTCTCATCACAGGAAAAACTATGTAAATACGGGAATTATATTTTGATTTATAGGAAACGTGGTAGAAATGACGTCAGCGTCCATCGTGACATCAACAGATGCGTGGTTTGGCACAGATGGACAACACTACTGCAAGATGCTGTCCCCTGCTCGAGCCGTGGAGTTCATCATGGTGGATGGGTTGCGGGTCTGATGAGATGCATCCGAATTATTTTGGGCCGTTACTATCTTTTATCAAAGGAGTACTCGCGTGCCTGTGGTTTGGCCACAGTGTGGTGCTCTGATTAAAATGGCTTCTTACTTTGTGCGCTGACTTTAATTTATTTGTACATATATTATTTGTATTGAATAAAATGTATATATGTGAACATATGTGTGCGTATACATACCATGCTAGTGCACCAGAGTTGAAGTAAACATTGGAGAGGGGTTGATATACGTGCTGGGCCTGTTTTTATCGTCTTTATTGTGAAATCATGTATGTTTAAACAAAACAAAAAAAACATTAAAACAAAAAAAAAAAAAACAAAAAAAAAAAAAAAAAAACAAAACAAAACAAAACAAAACAAAAAAAAAATCATCGGAGGATGAGAAAAAAAAAGAAATGGGAGCATTGTGTCAAGCTGTATATATTTAGGGTTCATTGGCAAAATTAGTGATATTCCCTGCAAGAGAAACTAACTTTGAAGACATTTAATTTTTAAAAAATAGAAATCAGGGCATAGCCCTATGTTAATCCTTCTTGCTCAAAAGAAGGGATAGTTAGACATTGCACAACAAGGAAGACAAAACACTTGCTTGACACACTCGTAAGAGATGTAGCAACACGTGACAAGACAGATAGAATAACACTGCCACACAGCTTGAAGAAGTGAACCTGCACAAGCCACCACAGACCGCGAAAGGGCCCGAGTAAATCGTCATACAATATTTTGATTAGGACATTACATGTAATCACTGCTTTGTGTTTAAATATACAGATATACTAGACTGTTGTACCAACATTCTTTTAGATATGTTCCTGTCATTTTTGTAATACACTACCCTTCGACTTGCAGGTGGAGCAGCAGAGATGGACCTTACGACCTAAATCCTAGCAAGATCTTACGTGTAATTGCAGCTTGTCGAGAGCATACAACGATCCAATAGTTCTTACATATTTTATTCATTTTAGCTTATTTTATAAATTATGAATTGATAAATATAGATATTCATACTGATCACGTTACTTCAAAATAAGCTGTAGTTACAGACAATTTTGTGCCAACTTCGTTTTTCAGAATGACTGAATTTTCACATTATTTACATGCCGTATAATATAATGAAATACAATATAAAATAGTTTCGTGTAATGAGTGGGAAGGTCAAGAGTGCAAAATTAAACCTAGATAGAAAATTTAAAGAACTACAAGATCATATCACCAGTTGGTAATGCAAGCCTATCGCTTTTGTACATATTCTTAAATCCAAATTTGAACAAAAGGACTATGAGGGTCTTATGGTCAGCCAACCTTGCATGCACAAAAAGAAGTCTTGCGCTCTTTGGACTTAGGTGAAGATCTCTTTTTTGAAGACGTTCATGCACAAAATCAAAAGTAATGGCTTAATAGTCAAAGTCTGGCTAATATGTTTTCAAGTTATTAATTGGAAAGCAAAAGTCATGAAAGTGAGCAAGTGGCCTTGGGAATGAAGTCACTCATATACTGTGTAAATCTAGCACACATAAAGGACCGCCAGCATCAAAGTCCAAGCTCACATAGTTATCAAGTGAACAGTGAGTGCCCCTGTGATCTTTGGGATAAGGTCAAGGTCACCCATATATGGAGTACGTCTCGTCCTGATGATGTGATCGCATATTACAGAAGTCAAAGTTCACAGGTCCGTATTGGGGAAGTGGGGGGGGGGGGGTCCGGTGTTCATCAACAACCCCATCAGCGCCAAAAGGTTCAACAATACACCCCCCCCCCCATAAAAATATCGATCGAAACAACAACAACAAACAAAACAAACACAACAACAAAAATGGAAAGGGAGAAGGACTGTATCTTTTTAATACATGTTTACATAATTTAATGGGTGGGAGCAAGAACGTACTACGCGACTTGGAAACCCAGTGCTACAAAGTACCAAAGCTGTATGAAAATGTATAGAATTTGGTACTTTCTAGCATTGGCCTTCGAGGTCACTTGGAACCTTGCTGCTCACACCCCTTCAATTATTCTCTGCATAAGGTCCGCACAATACCTCATTCAACCCAGAGTACTCTACATATTCTGATTGATCATAGCACTTTAAAGAACGAAACAATTTCATTTTACAATTTTCACATTTTTCAATATGTCAAGACCTGTTTAAGGTCTATGTTCGCATGACACTCTTTCTATGGGAAAGCATACTATTGATGGTTAAAATATGCCACCATTGAAAGAAAAATGTTGGACCTTTTAACTTGCTTTCAACAGTTTTTCTCGCACCTTTAATTCATTTGTTGCCGTTTTGTTAATGCCTCAAATCCAGCTTTAGAAATTATTTTTAAGACAGAACTGAATGAGTACCTTTTTTACTGAAGAAATGTAAAAGGGCTGTTCTGCACATGCTGGTGTTATTAGTTTGAAAGCTGGGACAAGAAAATTACAAATATATTCATTATGTATTTGTTTATGGGACCCATGTACATATTACTGCTGCAAAGTTAAACTAACCATGCATGTTAGCACTTCAGTCCATGTGAACAATGCATTTTATGTTCCAGATGGGCCACAACCCCTACGATGTCCTCACCAGGGAAAATTTATGACCATGCTTATCAGATTAATCAGCATAAGCAAACCTTAGGGAATAGAGCAGTGGTCTTATCCACACCTGAGTTGGCATTTAAAGTACTCCTAGTAAAACGAGTTTAATAATTCAATAAGTGTAACCGACATGATTCAACATTTGTTATGTCAATAGTTGGTTCTTTGATTTTGGACCTTAAAGTTTTATGTCGAAACTTGGTCCAACAACACTAATATTGTTAACCTTAATTTATCCAATATTGGACTTTTTTCATATGCTTAGAGCAACTCCAGGTCCGCAATTAATAGCGTCACTTTTAGTGAAGCAGCATTATTTGTATGTCAGTTTGACTGGAAGACTGCCACAAAGAAACATTTCAATTGAAAATCCACGTATAGATAATAATGAATAAAGTAAAAGAAAAAAAGCAAAGAACAAGCAAGGCACTGAGAAAGAAGTAAGAAAAACAAAGACTGGAAATAGCGAGAAGAATTAAAGCATTATAATTCAAAAGTCCATTTTTATTCACCTTTTAGTATGTTACTGGGTTTTTTGGGGGTTTTTTGTGTTTTTGTTTGTTTGTTTTTGTTTCTGTTTTTGTTTTGTTTTATTTGTGTTGTTCTTTTGTTTGTTTGTTTGTTTGTTTGTTTTTTTTTTGTTAGCAGCTCTATGTACAGATAGCTAACTGTTAGCTTTGTAAATGGTCCACGTTCGTTTAGTACAATTTAATTAATAACTAGCTAGGAGGAGTTTACAATGTACCCAGTCATTTACTTGGTAATGTAATAAGAATGTTACGAGAGTTTTAGAGCTGTATCGCCGTAAAGACTAGTTTTAAGGTGGTCAAGCTATTGCCCCAGTAAACTGCAAAGACTATTTTTAATGTAAACAATCTTTGTTTTGGTAAACTGAGCCCATCATCCGCTGCCCGACTCCAAGAAGTTAAAAATTCACTTACACATAAGCAAAAGGGCCATTGTCACAAAGGCCATGGTCAACAGATCATAAATAAGATAAAAGTATGACCCTTCCCCTTTAATTGGTGATAAAAATCTGCTCTGATCTGAAATAAGGAGGTGACATCGGTATGCAAAAATGTGGAAATAACTTGTTCCAGTTCAATTCAATTCATTTTTTTTAAATTTCAGAAACAACATCAGCGGTCCATATCATCTACACAAGTTTAACATAATACCTAATCTAATGAATAACTGGAATTACACGAGATTGAGATATAAAGAAAAACAACAAAGTACCAGTATAAGGGGTAAACATTTTTGGACAGGTTGGACTCACTGAGCGGGAACTTAATTGCCTTTCAGATCTTAACTCAGTTCACAGAACATTGGCATACATGCAAGTGAATCTGGCACCAGAGCCGAGGTTTAAGACCCATCAAGTGGCACTGCCACTACCAAACAATGGACCCCCAGTGCGAGAAGATTCCCACAAGTGAATCCCTCATATGAATTTAATTCTCACCCTGAGTGCTTGCCATAAGGTTTCCGAGTAAATCAAATCTTCCTTTATCAACATGAATGTTTTTAAAATTAATACTTTTGCAGGAACACGTTATGCTACACCACAAACAAATAATAATTGTGCATCGTGATTCTAGATTTCCATTTTAGATTGCTTAGTAAAATTGACTGTATTAACATATTTGTAGAGGCATCAAGGACAGACATAAATCGAAAGACTAAGTTTCTGATAACTGCAGGACAGTTACAAACATGCCTGGTGACTAACACAGTACTGGCACTAGTCATGTGGGAGCTTAGCTCTCTTCTTTGAGTTGTATAAAATGCCATGTTTAGCACCACACCGTTCACACGCAGTAATTAGTTCATGACACAGAAGATGACATGATAGCAAGATCATCAGCAAATATAAGAAGATTGACTGACACACTGCCCAATAACATCTTGTCTGGCATTTGTTCAGGAGCATTCATATAAACATTAAATAGGTAAGGAGATAAAATGCCTCCCTTTCTTAACCATTTGAGATATTGAATGAAGCTGACAAAGAACCTCCCCATCTTCCAAACATCGTTTGGTGGGCATACCAAAAACAAAAAACATAAAAAACCCCCTAAGTTCTAACAATGTATCCAGAGGTGCCTCTGCCTATCGGTTTTTGAAATAGAACAGAGCTTCTAACGCTATCAAATGCTTTTGAGGCATCTAGCAAACACCTGATTTTGGAACCATGTAGGAGTCTATAACAGTCAGTCACCTCCTTCAGGACATAAATACACATATAAGTTCCAAGTTTGGGTTTAAAACCAAACTGATCACCCTTAGTGTCAAGAATATCAGCGATCCCGTTTAAGATCATTCTCTCTAATACCTAAGACAAAATACCAGCCAGTGCTATGGGCCTATAATTGCCCTTAAGATACCATATTATGTACAGTTTTCACTGAATTGTTCCTAACGTGTGTACCTAAAAAGCGCCTCACAGATTTTCCTTCATATTTGTGTTTATATTGGAATTGCAAGGCTGAATATAACAAACCGAAGATGTACAGTGGCATCAACTATGAATCACTGTAACACTACTGCAAAAGAAGCACAGATAAAAGTTCAAGAGGAATCCTTTGTATTCACATATGTAGCCAGTTATTATCTGAAAACTGTTTGCACTTTTAATAAAACTATTTTGATGTTATTCCCACTTTGTATATTCATGTTATGTTACATTGTAATTTCTGATCAAAGAAGTTGTTTATATAATATTTTAACCAAAATCGACTATTTTAGCTTGTTTTATAATCTTTTGATCATGTCCATTTAAACATTATATACTTTGCTAATGCTTGTTTGTATTTGTGTCTTTTTGTCCAGAACCACTTCCTAGTAGTCATTACTCTATTCCGCAGTCCGAACTCTTTTACTCTCCACAACCTAACTGTCACTGTCCAACTTATAGACATGTGGAAGTACTATTTTCCATATTGTACACGTTCCTCTGTATAATTTTGACATAGGCTGTATTAGCCCAATAGGTTAAAGGGTCTTCAGCGGGTAACTACTCAGAACATGAATCGAAGCATTTACCCGTACATGTCTCTGTGAGTAGCGGCTCCTTGTCTAAGCTAAATATTCAGCAAAGACAACCCGCATTATAAGGAATAAATATGAACGTGGCAAATGACGAATCAGCTAAATAAGTGAAATTTTGCTTATAAATGCAGAGCTTCAATATGAAAGTATAATCCTGGGGGATTTCTAACAAGCACTGTAACAATGGACATCATGTACCAGGAATGTAAAAGCAACTCCATGATGATACTTACTCCTCACTATGAAAGTCTCCAAGAAATCAAGTGCTATTTAGTTGTAAACACTTAGTTTATGTTTCAAAAGAATGAATCAAATTTGTAATAATTGAGTAAATCCTACTAATTTCTGGTTCAGTGCTTTGGACAGCCTATGACTGACTCCCGGCCCTACATTTAATGTTTCAAAAGACTGACTCAAGTTTATGACAATTGAGTAAATAATGCCAACTGTCCAAAATTGTGAAAAGGAGACATCCCCATAATCATAGTTTGGCTAAGGGCTGGGGTCCCCTTTTCGTTTCTGTACTTTGGATGCTGAAAAGAGGTTTAATATAATTTGGCATAGAGGCTGAATGTATAAACTCATTGATAAACTCCCTACTGTGACCTGGTTATATTTGTACACCTGGTACGCTAATTTACAGGCCAGTTTGAAATGGAATGGCTGCAGATCCCAATTACTTTCGGTCCGGAGAGGAACTAGATAAGGCAGTGTAATCCCCCTCGTGATACTTTATACATTTCTTGAGGGCCTTCTCGCTGAAATTAAGGAATATTGGAACATATTCTAGGAATTGAAAACTACAAATTTAATTCCATTGCCTGACGCTGATGATGTAACATTATTTTGTAGTACAACATTAGGTCTTCATAAAATTTTCATAACGTGCGAAGCAAAGGCCAACAAATGGGGTTTTACTTTCATGGTAAAAAGTCTCAATGCATCGCTTATGGAAAACTTTTTTTTTTTCAAGTTATTAGAGATTTCACTTAGGACAAAAACTTTGACTTGTTGAAGACAGATTCGATATACTTGGTATTACATTAGCCACTGGTGTCTCTGTTGAACTGCACATCGAGACAAGCATGCTAAATTGTAGACGTTCGTTTTACAGCCCTGCAGATGTTTGTGAAGTACCCTGGTTTGTCCTCTGACAGCAAAACTTATTAATGGAAAGGGGTATGTGTTCCCATTAGTTACATGGATTTGATGTACTTTCTCTTATAGACTCACGAAATTGTCAACTAGTTTCATTGCAAGGATGTTTACTTCAACCGTGCCTGGGTCTTGGTAAAAGGCCTCGACATTCTATATTATTACAGGCACTACAGATGAAGTCCATTAGTCATATGCTCAAGGTGAGGACTGCTTCATTATTTTCTCGTGTTTCACAGTTGATATTCCTGTTTGTAAGCTTTCCATTTATTTACTTATATTTATGCACAGGTAAATGTGTTTCTGGAACTTTGCTGGATTAAGTGTTATCATACAGATTATCCCCCATGGATGTTATTTTTGATTATCCCTACCCATTATATAATGTTGATGAAGATGGAATTTTCAACTTTGTACGTACTCTGTTACGTCATGAGAACTTCTTGAAGCATGACAGTGATGAACATTTATCAGTTTCCTTACTGACAAAATCCTTATAGTATCACATTAATACTTGTATCTACTGTGCATACAAACCATTATTACACATCACATATTTTATTATATCTTGCCATCACATTATCTGATGTCCATGTCCGTTTTTATGTGTTTCCTGTTCTGGTGTAGTTTGACTTTGAACAGGGTTTCAGACATTAAGCCGATTGGGTGACTGGGTATGCCTCATAAGCCATGCAGGCCAGTGGACTGGTGCATGGCCTGCGGGGCGCGTTAGGTATGCGGCGTCGCCGGACGGGTCCACTGGCGACAATGTGCATGTTTGTGTGAGATTAATCTGCTTCCACTCATTCTGTTTTGCAACTGACTTTATCTAGAGTTACATGTTTTTTTTCCCTGGGTAAAAGGGCTTCAATAAAATATTATTATCAATCATTCTTTGTGATGCCCAATTTTCCAAGGGCCAGACAGTATGTATTCCTTAAGTTATGAGGCAATAGAAAAGACATTTGGTATAACATCGTTTATCCCTTTTACAATGACTTCAGTTTATGATGTACTTGGTTGATAATATGATATTGATGTCCATATTATTTCGACCGCTGGCAGATGGTCTAAATAATAATAATAATAATAATAATAATAATAATAATAATAATAATAATAATAATAATAAGTGTGAGGGGGCCTGACCTTGGGGATAAAAGTACTCATTTTTCTGTTTGAGGTCAGATTTACTAGCTCCTTGATGCATTCAGGATCCAAGTTCCTTATTGTTTGAAATGCCCCCAGCATACGCCTTCATGGCCTGCCCAACTCCAGACTGGGAGGGCCAGCGTAATCTGGAGAGCAGAAGTCTACAGAAGATATCGTGACTGTAGCCATTAAGCAAAAATCTGAAGAGCATAATAATATTCATCATAACGAGAAAAAGGAATTTATCTTACCATCAAATTCCTGTGACTGCCTAATTTCTTCTTCTCAGTTTAACATTTGAGAAAAAAATTTCCGCCGATCACCGTCATCGAAGCTCATTTGACACTTTGTTAAAACATGTCCCTTCCATTTGGGAGCTAAATGTACGCCATTACTTTTGACTGTAACACTCCCCATCCAGTTATTGTGCAGATTCTATGACCGATGTCATAGAATCCGCACAATTACAAATAGGGTTTGTTTAAGTCTATTCTATTATGGTTTGCTAATCTCCGAGGGAAAAGGCACTTCATTGCAACCACTACGCGTGTTTGAAAGTTAACGCAAGCAAAGAGTTGCATTAACTCTGGGAATATATGGGATATATATGCAAGACCGCTGTTGGATTATGATCAAACACTGTGTTCAACTTCAACATCACATTTGGGATCGATTAGGAATGCCAAATAGTAGAAACGGTAGGTCAATTGAACTATGTTAAATGGAGGTTTGCAATTCTGTCAACGGATGTTGCTGCATGTATGCAAACATGGCGTTTCGGCCTTCCTTGAAAAAATAAAATTAGAGTTTCTGTTGGATACATAAATGCTATTCACCCTAACAAAACAAAAAAGAAAGTACATTATAAATTGCTTGATGAAGCCGTGGTTAGTGGGGATATTAATTCTGGATAAAGATTAAAATACAGCCATTTAATTGGATGTTTCTGGTTGCCCATGATAGAATTGTCAACAATTGCTAGCAGGTTGGTAAAACATTGAACGAACGCTACAGCGCTCTGCAAAGTAAATGTATTTTGTGTTCGAAGAGTGCAGAATATGTCATTAATTGAAAGACCTAGGTCCACTGCTGTTTACTAGGATCATTACCATGGTCATAAAATTAATCTTAACTTTGTTCAAACATCGGATTGCCCTGCATTTTCTGTATGTTTGTGATGGAATATGTTCCCTTTAGGAGGCCCTACAGATACCTTCCCAATTGGGGTTCATCTGTTGCAGGTGGAGACAACTGTAGGACGAACAACACTTGCTTCATTCGTCGTTCAGGATGTTATGTGACACAGGCGCCATGCTACAACTATGCGTAATAATTTATGTGACATTCCCTAATGTTTCAGCTTGAGGCAGAGCATGTATCCAGATTCCAAAACATGAGCACTTTGAGGAAAACATGGGGTAGCTCGTAAGGTGTGGGGATGGGGTTGGCGGCCTTCTACCTGACTGCTTGGCATGAGTTCCATTGTTATTGTTTTAGTTTGTAAAACAGGATATGGCATTTGGGAGCCTGACCTTGAATACAGGTTGGCACCGCCTGCCAATTATTCAACTGAAACAACAATGAATTGATTACTGCATGTATATTTCGAGAAACAGTGATATGTGCTGGAGAACATGTGACAAATGTAGAAGTCATGATTTGGTTGGCAGACTGAAACGGTGACGGTTGTGACTGATATGTACATTAAAAGTCGATCTCCCTTTGATTCGAGGGCGGAGATGGTATGGTGCTTCAAATAGCTCTATCAGCTTTGAAAAATACGCTAAGGTCCACATGGTATTCAGAATAAAACAATCACGTCTCTACTGCGGAAACTACTGGTTTTCAAAGTGTCAATAAATTCTTAACGTGATTTCTTCAGTGACAAAATATCATATCTCGTTCATTTATTTTACACCCATGTGTAATGTGTCTTGCCATCGTCTGCATAGATATGCTGTACAATCGTTTACTGGTCCTGAATTTGAACAACTATTCATATCACAGAATTCTGTTGTATTCATGTTGTGTGCGTTACAACTGAAATTATGTCTTAACACACAAACATAAACGCAATCATTTACTTGAAGCTGCAGGGAACACAATGAAGTCCGTCACTTTGAACAGTAATGGACAATAGCCTACTCTAGAGGTGCATTAGCTGCAGATAGTACCTTTTTCCAGAAGAAAATTGCTCTTGTAACACATGTAATTTATTTAAAATATGAAGGAAACTGGTCAGATAGAAAGACAGCAGCTGTGATATACAATTAAGTCGTAGAAAGTAGTCATAGTGAGCCGACACCTCACCATAAAGTAGGACTTCATCAATACATTTATATCAAGGACAAGGGGGGTACATCTATAATAATGCCACACAGGGAATGAAACAATAATTTGGGTTTTGTTCCACAGGAACGATATAAGTTGGAATATGCACTTGACACAGCAAAATTGCCACCAAACCTGAGTCGATGTTCCATGCTTTTTGTTTCCATGCTATAGCTAGGCATATACTCCACATTTTAGTTCTTCTGAACGAAGGGTTGAACTTTGTACTTTCCAGTTCACCCAAGGGCTACAAATTGAGCTGTCAGATCAAACCAAGCCCGCATCCTTAGCCATGCTATAAAAAGACGACTTTTTGTTTTGAAGTAGTTTGGAGGGACTGTCGAATTCCTTGATGTGCCCTTTGTCCAACACCATCACTCTGCAAAATAACAACTACTTGAACAATTCATATACAAAGGTCTATAACTTAAATAACGCAGGTTCATATATCAATTTGACTGTGCTTTGGAATTTAGGGGATCTTGTTTGTCTGGGCTAACCCTTTGTACGCTTGTTGTATACTGGCTTTTATCCAACCCTTTTCTGGTCAGAATAAGACTGAGTTAACAGCTGTTTCTGGTGCAGATTGTGTGTGTCATGTAACTATGAACCAGGGGTGTACCATCATGGCATCTGGTATATGTATCTACCAATGGCAGCAAAATCGTTTTCTAGTAACATGATAAAAACATAGAAGTAGAAGATAATTTACATCCAGGGTCTTTTGGGGCTATTTGAGTGGTAAAGGAATACAGGATATTTTAAATAATATCAGCATTAGTAAGTACACTTACCTCTCGACCACCAATTCCAAGACCTCTGTGTCTGGGTATGATGCCTATGAAATTGAGTAAAGTTGCTTACTCACTTGATCCTGAAAACCTGATGGTCCCGTGGCGCCATCTCTCAGTCCATATGGAATTGATGGTGATGTGATGTGCACATGCACCCCACATCATCTTTCCTCTTTTTGAGATTGGTCAGTTGACATCAACTGTAAGAGGGGGCAGGATGGTTGGGTGGGCTTCTCTGGTGGTCGAGATGTGAGTGTACTCACCAATATTGATATTACTCCAAATATCTCGTATTGGTTATGTAACACTACCTCTCGACCACCATTGCTGACATACAAACATACTGGCAGTGGGTTAATCATCACTGGTACACTGACCTCTATAGACCAGCGGGACTGGCAGTTCCGGGGAAACCATCGGTCCATGTGAGGAGGGGTCCTTTGTAGGGAAAACCTCAGGGCTACGTGGAGATGAGGCCTCCAACAGCAGAATCTGGCCTAAACCAGGAACACTCCACATGGGACCGTATTGACCCCCCCCCCCCATTCCTAACCCACCACAAGACAACTGTCTGCCCCATGGGTAATCATTATCGGTTTCAGCTCCATTGGGCCTGGAATCTAACTGGCCCTAGTCGCAAAACTGGCAGGCACCAATTGGTGGTATATGGTTCCGTGGGCAGTGATTCCTGTGGCAACAAGCCAGGGCACTGAGACAAACTGCCTGAGATTAGGTCTACTGGGCATCAAGCCCTAAAACGCCCACTAAGAAATGTGCTGACCTATAGGCCTGCATCAGATTCAACCATGAGAGCCCCATTAACTGGAACACAGTGGCAGCTCTGATGGGATCCCGAAGGCCTATTGAACAAGCATCAGAACCTAAACAAAGGAGCCAGTTACACCTGCAAAGGTGTACGTGCCATCCTCCACAACTATCATGTCATGCAAGTAGTGCTCGGCGAAAGTCATTGACAATCCCCATTGGCAGGCCCACAGAATGTTGACAACCACAATGCTTTGCAGGGCGTGCCAGGAGGTATTGAAGGCTCACACCTCATGAGCTCTGGAGAGACAAGCTGTAAGGCCTCCAGCCTTTCCAGCAAGGTCTCATAGGCCTTAAGGATAATGTGTGCAATCCACGTTGAAATCGTGTTTCTGCAAACTTGCTCCTTTTGGGAGTTACTTAGTGGTAGAAGGAGGGCAGACCTTCTTTCTCTGAGTCCATCCATGTGAGAAAGGTACCATCAAAGAGCTCTCACTGGACACAGGGCTCTCTCCTTAAGAGGAACAGTGACATCAATTGCAAGGAGGGTAAAACCCTTAAAGATCATAACAGGATCTCGAGCCACTTGGTCCTTTGTAACGAAGCCCAAGTAAGGCCTCAGGGTCACCTGGGAGTGATCAGGTGACCATTGGAGACGGTCATCAGCTGGAGCGTAGATCTCACTTCTCCTATGGCCCGAAGCAAATGTCAATTAAAAAAGTCCTCCACTTCCAGTACTTGAGGGAAACTCGCTTGGGATCCTCAAGGCACTCAAAGGGCCACTTCTTCAGCATGACTAAAATCAGCAAGTAGGTCCCACCTGCGCAGTACCTGTCATGTTGCTGGCCTGTTGGTGTAGAAGGCCGCAATGAGTACAGACAGATAAGGACCCCTACTGATGCACACATCTAAGATGTTGGCAAGGGTTGAGGAGATTGCTGATCGAAACCCCTCCACTGTTCTCAACCTCTTGCCTCAGACTTTCCGCTGCTATAACAAGAAGTCAGCCATGTCTGCAATACACAGAGCCCAAGGGTGAATTCCCCTGGGCACACCAGTCAAAAAACACCTTCCATTGAGCCAAATTAACAACTAGAGAAGAACATCAAAGCCCCCTCTGGCAATTCTGTCTGAGACCAACTCTGAGAAGCCTTTGTCCCAGATGTGCTATGAGAAACCACCAAGCTTGGAGGTTGAGTGCTTGAGGGTTTCAATGGAACAGGCTCATCCATGGCTAAACCAGAAGTTGTGGCCATGCCTGTAATCGTAGTGGAGGCTCGATGCTCAGTTCCAGCAGGTCTACCAAGCAATCGCTCTGGAGTCACCAGGGGGTGACCAGGATCAGATTGCAAACCTTGTGCAGTACCCTTGGAAAGATCTGGGAAGGCAGAAAGGCATATGCCCACAGGTTGTCCTGGTCCATTGCTAGAGCATCCATCGCTAGGGCTTAGCGGTCAGGGAGAGGTGACACTTAAACAGGCAGTCTTACATTCTCTCGAGTCACAAACAGATCATGTGTGGAGTCCTCCAACGTGCCCACATGGCCTGAATGACCCTGGAGTGGAGTGACCACTCTCCCTACCGGTTGACCTCTCCTTGAGAGTTGATCAGCCAGGATATTTGCATGTGCCTTGCATGGTTTGGGATGTTGAGGTCTTTAGGGCTGTAACAATATACCGCGATAACGGTTCATCGTGGTACAGTCCATCCACGATACACGTATTGAAATGAGGTCCCCTGTATCGCAAAAATACGATACATTTCATCATATAAGTAATTTCAGCTCTAAAAAGAAAAAATACGGAAGTAAAGGCCATAAATCATTAAGATTTACCGTAATTTTGTGAAGGTAAACTCGTCAATTGACAAACCATTCGTCAGCCTTCTGATTATGATCTATTTTTGCCTACAAAAGTGTTTTGGGATTCCTTTCATAATCATATATGCATGACGCTTTGTGGCGCTACGTCATACCCTTGTGTGCAAAGTCTGAATCTAGGTCAGCAAAATGACTGTGCCCGGCGAGAAAAAGCAGCACACTCATTATTCAGGGGTCACATTAAGCTGACGTCCTGCGTCATAGATGCAAAAATGAAGAAAAGACGCTCGGAAATTAATAAAAACATTGTCATTTCGCATCGCTGTGGACGCACGCACAAACGCGATGCATTTTGAATACACAACTGCAAAAATTACCCCTTGCGGTCACGGTGTTTTGCATCGACCATTATCAGTATCATGAATATGTATTATACTGATGGAATCCTCTGATGTTCGTCTTTCTATGTAACAAGCTCTCTTATTTGCTAAGAAAAAAATATTCCTGGGGTATCCCTCCAAAAAATCCCATAATGGGAATGGATGGACGTCATTTCATCTCATTAGAAATGCGCTGAGAGCACTTCCAGGCTCCTCATTGTGTGGATTTGATCACGTGCCACTTACTGTCCAATCAAATTCGTTGTTGCCCATGTGCCTGTCTCATGCCCGCAATGTTGGGAAGGTACAAGTCTTATTACGCAAAGATTATTGGACCAAGATGTTAAATTTTCACATCATATTTTCACCAAGAAGACTTCTATCGAAAAAATCTAGACAGAGACAAAGGCACGAGTGAAAATTCATTACGGACGGCAAGGAAAGTACGCTCATTTGTCATCGCATGGTCACATGTGAACGAAGCGAAAATTTGCATTAGGCCTGACACGATGTTGTTGATCACTGTCTCCGATGGGGCACGCCGTTATTGGTGTTTTTTTTTTTTTTGTTTTTTTTAAACAAAATTTAGTTGTTTTGATTTTATTGAAATGTTTGAATGTAACAAATCTGTATGACAGAACAAGGCAGGAATGAAATTTATGATCGAAGGCCGGAAAAAATATATGTTCAACATAGCGGAAAACCATGCCTGGGTGCATGCCCATGACAGGCTGTGTACACTCGCTTGTGTTGCATGGCTTGTCAAGTTGTAGGCCTACCGTGTTGCTTGATGAAAAAAGTGACCGCACTTAAGATCAGACTCTTAACACCACCTACGGCCTCAATTTGTCAGGTATATCGAAATAGAAAGTGCACAGAAATATAAATCATGTAATTTCTGACCATTTCATCACGTGCAACTAATCGCAAAAATAACAGAGCCCAGGCATGTTCAGTCATGCATGCCGCTTGTTGTGCAAGCTGGTTGAAAAACTGTGCGATACCAGATACTGGCACAGTGGCAGCGTGCTAGGGGTTAAGCCCCCTTCACAATCATTTTTTGGTAGACCAGGGATGTGTTATAGACTTAGTCCTAATAGCAGGTCCCTGGGCAGATTGAATCCATCCTTGGTACAGTCAACAACTTTTAGACCCTTTTACATCAAGTTAGCATATTGGTAACTTTTTGTTTAATCTTAAATTTTATAATAATGAGTCACCTACATGAGCATATAGACCCTATGTTATGTTCGTTTTTAGGCTAAGTTACCTGCATGTTTTATTTGTTTATCATTTTGATGTATGTTGATTATACCAATTAAACTCAATTAATCAAATTATATCAAAAGTCTAGATTGCACAATTTCAGACTGGACCCATCGATTCAGTTCATGGACTCACTATTTTTCCTGAAAAAGAAGAAAGATGGGTCCAACGAACCCGTACTGAAATAATGTGACCCCTGTACTATTATGGTTAAGTATCAAATTGTATCGTTTTGTATCGTATCGTCAGTTCCGTATCGGGATACGTATCGTATCGTGAAAAGGTGTATCGTTACAGCCCTAGTGGTCATAGCACCATCTGATGATGTGTCTGGCCAACTCTGTCAGCTTCTGGGACCGCATCCTGCCTTGCCTGTTGAGGTACGCTACCATGGTCCTGTTGTGGCACATTATAATGACACGTTTGTACTCTACTAGGTCTTGGAAGTGGAGTAGCACGAAGCGTATCACCTCCATTTCCAACCAATTTATGTGGCCAGCTGGGAATAAACCTAGCCGAGGGCCCTGACACCCTCTGACTCTCTACATGGCCTCCCCACCTGGGCAAAGAAGAGTCCATGTTGCTGCACATGTCACCATCAATTCCAGATGGACCAAGAGATGGCGCCGCGGGACCGTCAGATTTTCAGGATCAAGTGAGTAAGCAACTTTACTCAATTTCATGGGTGTCATGCCCAGACACAGAGGTCTTGGCAATGGTGGTCGAGAGGTAACATTACGTAACTAAAATAATGGTTCTGAGCGGAAAATCATATCCTGACTTTTATGTGAAACTGTGTATTTCCGTCACTTTTCTACTCCTGTCACACCTTTTCTCCATATAACCTACTATGACCAGACCGTAATACTAGCATGAAGGACACGCAATAATAAAAATAAATATACAAAGAGATCTACATGTATCACAATTTTAAGTTCACAATGGAGTCAAGGTGCAGTATCCAATCTTAATGAACTTTTCTATTGTTTACGACCATACCTTAACTTCCACAAAGGACCTCCAACTGAACCTTTCTATTGTTTCAGACCATACCTTAACTTCCACGACGGCAGACCTTCAATACAAACTGATGACTAACTGTTTTGTGGCAGAACTTTAGTACATGTACTGATTTTGATGACCAGAAAGGCCAGACTGAAATTTTGCAGTGTTCCTTGCACTTTTATTAAAAAAAGATAAATATTTATGAAGGCACAAAGGGGACTCGAACCGCGGCAGCATTCCTAGTCGGTTGACGGGTTGACCTGACGGTTCTGTTTGTGTGCAACATGTTGAATGCATTCCACATTGCTGGCGGATGGAATCAGCAGTGCGTGAAAACAAGATCACATTACGCATTGCCACATGCTTTCACCTTCACATATTTTTGACGATTGCCTAGATCATAAAACATATTTGAACTAAGCGACCTACGTGACATCTACGATATCAAATCCAACGCTTATCTTAAAGCGTATCTAATTTGGTTTTCGTGGCAGCAGCAAGGAATTTATATAATTTATTTGCAAACAAATGCACTGAATGATAGAAATTCAGATAAAGTTCAGATAAAATCAAGCAAATAAACATTTACCATCATAAAGGCCTGATACATAATCCATATTTTCTTCATTTTTTTCTACGCACAACGTGTTAACTACAGACAGGAACATTTGATTTGACTGAATTACTGAGTATATGACCTGTTTGTCATTTGTATTCAATTTTTGTTGAAGCTGAATATATCCTATGCACCTTACCTATTATAGTCAAGCACGGTGCTTAGTCGATGCGCTATAGTGATTACTGTTGACTCTTTGAACTCTGACTTTATCGTTCTTTGAATAAGGTCATCCGTCTCGAGGTCAACCGCTGCCGTGGCTTCGTCAAGAATGAGGATCTTGCTTCTCCGCAGACACGCCCTCGCTAGACACACCAGTTGTCTCTGTCCAACACTACAGGCACGTCATAATTATTAACAAATTTCAATGATACCTTAAAACTAGGATAGGCTTAAGCTAATCGAAAATTTAACCACGAAAAACAGACATTGAACGGCAAATTGGACGATTATTGGGCTAACATATCATTGTCCCGCCAAAATCTATGATCCTATTGCCAGGCAACGATGACAACCACGGACATACTGATGGAAAACCAACAGTGGCACTGACATTTGTGGGCATTAAGAATACACATTTCAAACATACATGGCGAATGCAGCTAATATCGAGCTCAGTGTATGTTTGAAGAAAATAACTATGACTTCTTAAACAGTCGACTTAAAGACGTTGCTTGTTTGGCAAGAGAAACATATTTTGCTATGTCTGATACAGGAGGCTGCCCGTGCGTATGAGTACTTCCTCCTTCAATGATACGGGCCAAAGGAGCAACGTAGCCGATATGAATGTCAGCCATCAGAGTGCATGAACAGACATTAATAGCTGCGGATTGTACCCGCATCCGCATTAACAAAAAGGAACAATATAAGTAATTTGTCAAAATAAGTATCTATACCTTAGTGCCCTCAAAACCATGCAACAAAATTATAGTTCAATATTTACATTCAATCTAACGTTTAACATTGCAAGTATAGGAGAGAGCCTGGTGTGTTATGAGATCATAACACATTAGCCTTGTGTGTTATGGGACCATAACACAAGTGTCTCGCCCACATTCCAATCAGCCACGCCCACCTGGGTTTCCGGAACAAAGCATTTGAACATGCTGGGTAAATCAGTTTCTGGACGTTTCTCTTAATTTTATGTATTATATTTATAAATTTCGTGTAACTGAGCAGAAAATTAAGAGGGAAATGTAAATATAAGCAATCAGGGTCGCTTTTGTGTGTGTTATGGCATAATGACACGGGTGATTGAAGCTGGCATCGGGCGAGGAGGACTGGCGTGCGCCAAGCCCACGATGTCAGCTTCAACCACGCGCGTCATTATGCCTTAACGCACACAAAATCGACCCTCGTTTCTTAAGTATCTACCTGAGAGCTTCTCCGCCTTCACCGCACTCATACTCCAGGCCTGCTGGTAGCCTAGACACAAAGGACTTGAGATGTGCAAGCCGCAGGACTTCCCAGATATATTGATCATCATGGTGACCAAATGGGTCCAGGTTCAGCCGTAATGTACCAGAGAATAGCACCGGATCCTTAATAACAATGACCAATGCAAGGTGGAGCATTGACGTTTTTATTCCTAGATTCATGTAGTAATTATCTTAAACGTTTTTATACAGGGGATGTGCTCGTAAAAATGGTACCTTGTGGCGATTTTCTTACTTTTATTTTTTCATTTTTTTTGTTCCGTTCTGGTTTGTTTTGCCGTTTTTGTGACATGGTGTGTTGTAGTGTTTCGTAATGTCACTTACTGATTGATTGATTGCTGTCGTGTTGTTAAAATTGCAGAGTTCCTCGTTTCTCGTTCAGAGTTTGTAGTATATTTGCGATGCCTATGGGCAGAATCATTGTGCCGCTACAATTAACTCATAATTATAAGTCAATTGGTAGATATACTTCTCGTACCCATCTAACTGGGGAGAAAAATAAAATTCTCAGCTATGAAAACCGGTGACTGCAAACTCGATACCCATGCAACAAAGCAAAGTTAATACAGAAGGTATTGGATACCTGAGGAATGATGGTCAGTTTTCTTCGAAGCTGATGAAGCCCAATCTTAGATATATCTACACCGTCTATGTGGATGCTGCCTTCCGATGCCTCAATTAGACGGAATAAAGCGAGCGTCAGTGAAGATTTTCCCGCACCAGTCCTTCCGACGATCCCCACCTTTTCGCAAAAAACAACGAAAATGATAATAATAATAATAATAATAATAATAATAATAATAATAATAATAATTAATAGTAGTAGTAGTAGTATAACAAAACAACAACAATGATAATAATAATAATAATAACAACCACAAAAACAATAATAATAATAATAATAATAATAATAATAATAATAATAATAATAATAATAATAATACAATAGTTTTCTCTTCTTTGCGATAAAGGTTGCAAGAACTATACATTTGCTGTATTATTATACCAGGCGATGTTGGAGCTTTGGATGTTTTTCTTTAGTGAGGGTCTGTGAAATCTCACAATAGTTCGTATTACGTGGTCGTTTGTTCTACAAGAAAGTGCGGTAACATCGCAGGCGATTCGAAAAGGGAATTGTTTTCTGTTATTGACAAAAGTGGCCACAGAAAGTAAACGGCTTCTCAAAGTGAAAGGAGTCCGGGCGCTCTGACACTAACCCGTTCGGCGGGATCTATTGTACACTTGATGTCTCGAAGCACGGGCTCCAGTCCGGGTCTGTAACGGGTGCTGTAATTTTTCAACTGCAGCTGTCCGTGCTCTGGCCAGGATTTGCCTGTAGACCCAGGAATCTGCCAAGCTGCCTGTGTGTCAAAGATACCACATTAATAACTCATTTCTCACAGGAAAAAAAACAACAACTATGTCAAGAATGCTGAACATGAAAAGGCCAGTCCAATCACACAATTTCGCAAATGTGTAACTCCAACGTTTATTTCCTTCTCTGTTATACGTAACTTTATCCCCAAACTGTGTAAGTTGTAACAAGTTCCACTAAATTCCCCCAAAACACAAATACCAGAAACCTTGTCATGAAATTCCAAGTCTGTTCCTGTCACCGGCAATGACCCCCCCCCCCCACACACACACACGCACACACACACATACATTTTTTTTTGTTGAAATTTTTTCCATGTAATGTTGAAGATAGACTTGAACGTCGTGAAAGATAACTGCGGAGTTTCAGTAGGTACAAGAACAACTTCTGGAGTCAATACCCTGGAGTTTATATGCGTCTACTTTATATTTTCACAAAAATTAATACATTTGATAAAAAACAAAAAAAATCCCACATTTCCATGTTATGTGTTCCCTTTGTTATATAAATACTGAACAATTGACACAAATGACAAGGCAAAACACCACCAACAACAACAACAATAACAACAGCAACAACACCAAAACTAAAGTTTGTTTGCTTTTCACAAATATAGACTTTATGGTACCTTCAGTGAACTTTTTATGTTTTAGAATGCAATTTGTTGAAGTCACAGCTAACCTAACGTATATCCTTAAGCGGCTTCTCAACCAAGCCTAAAATATTTGCTCCTTAAAGCAAACAAAACGACAAAATTCAAGGATTTAAGATACGATTTAATACGTATGAAATGAACTTTATTGACTGCACTGCTTATACCAGGGATGAGTAATTTGTCAAAGTCAGGAGGAAAAGGAAAGTGACAAGAAAAACATAGCTACGGAATCTGAAACAAGCACACCACACACACACACACACACACTTTATATATATATAAATATATATATATATATATATATATATATATATATATATATATATTAATATATATGTATATATACATACATATATTTATATATATATATATATATATATATATATATATATATATATAAATCAATATTTACAATATGGCATTCTTTACAGCCCTGAAATCACCCGTGTTGTGAACTAAACATACTATTTTTATGTATACTTCTGCAATAATATACCCAATAATAACCCAACACTGTATCTTAGATTGTATGGTAAGCTCACGCTTGTTGTCTATTGGTAGGACCAGCATATATATATATATATATATATATATATATATATATATATATATATATATATATATATATATGTGTGTGTGTGTGTGTGTGTGTGTGTGTATGTACAAGCATAATGTGTGGATAAAGATTGTAGACCATCAGATAAGGGTAGCCACTTCTTTTGGGCTTTCTCTTTCTCCTCCTCTCGTGAGCTATCTCATCCCTTTGTGAAGCTCTCCAGGGCTTTCCCTGGTCGTCCGAGTCAGACCAGATGTCATTAAATTGATACTCTCTGCTACATGCTAGCCAAGGCGTTCGGTATCGGCAATTAAGATAAGCTTTTGCCTATCATGAATAATGGACATACCTTTACCCAAAAAATCTTTTACAGAAGCGTACTGTGTTCTGCCTACACATGCCGCAACACCCGACACACAATTTTTGTTTGGTGGCACTCTTTTATACAACTCACAACCAGGTATGTCTCAGATTGCGAACTTTTACAAATAACAAAAAAAAAACACAAACAAACAAACAACAACAACAAAAACAAACAAACAAACAAGAAATTATTGTTTTACCACAAATTTTATGTCTGTGGCCGTGGATTTTCCACGTCATTATGTTTATGTTATCCGTCATTGCCAAAATTCAGTTCCATATCTTTATCCTGTAAAAGGACGCCTGCATCGCACAGCAATAAGATTGTGGTTGTTGCGTTCACCATTATAATTGTAGTGGCCAAAGTTCTGACCATTAATAGGGTTATATTAACCACAGTTATCACTGAGAAGGGCGCGTCTCTGTGCTTCTAACCCCCGCTTGTCGGCATATTTTATTAAATGCCGCTAGTTTGCGAATACCCTGGTCATTAGTTTGGATATTTTCAGCGTATAGATCTTGGTGCGGGCTATTTTGCCTGTTCACAAAACTTACACAGTTTTCACACATTTCCATTCCCTGTTTACCAGTGACTTTGAGTTTTATAAGAGAACTTGCCGGTTTCACTTTAATTTTTGTCATTTTCTTCATCCAAGTACGGTATAGTGGTTCAGATAATCACTCGTTTTGTCACGTCTGAGGAGATAATCTCATCAGAGAGTGCTGCCAAGTCGACGAAAGTATCTTCAGGCTTCTTTGTCTTGACATCGTTGGTGATAGGTAAATAATGACGGGCTCATGGGGGGGGGGGCTCCTATGTACCCGTGTGATTGGCAAGGAACTGGCGTGCTTTTTCTATCCTGTACAATTTTTTTTCAATTGTGACAAAGATAGAGTCTCTATTCAGCAAACTAGAAACATTCACGTTTCACGTTTGGATTTCCAAATACCATGACTCTGTCTGTACTAGATTCTGGTCTGACTGATGTTATTGCTTCAGATGGGTTTCTGGTCTCATGAGATGTTCTACTGACTTGTTTTCGGGTACACTTAAGACAACTTTTGGCAGCCTAGGATCCAGTGTCAACAATGGGCATGGCAACAATATGCAAAGCCACTTACATTGACAACGGCGCCAAAGTAGAAAAAAGTCATTCTTCCAGCGACAAGGCATAGATCGACATTATAGCACCGATTCGTATTCTTTTCCACTTCAATTAATCCCAAATGATCTTTGTTGTCTAAGTTAGTTTTCAAACCCAAAATATGCACAGAATCTTCTTATAATTTCACTTATGTCACGAAAAGGGAACTGATGATATTTTCGGTTCGTGGATATGCACTTGATATGGCAGTGTTAAAATCATCCATGATAATACATTTTAATACCATGTATTCAGTATTGGAATATATAAGATTCAATTTAAATAAAGGCATTTATATTACTTGAATATATAGAGCTAAACGGTGACATGTAAACTCTAGCGATGTGTGTCATCAAAAAACGAAAAATACAATTTCCTTAGCTTAGTCCATACGCTATCTGGGCAAGTCACAGGTAAAACTTAAACCACCAGTGAAACACAATGTTTCCCATATACGGCAATGCCTCCAAAATATTTATATGTGCTTTTACAGGAACAGTTTCGCAAAAATGAAAAAGTAAGCATACCAAAAACAACTGTGCAACCTTGAATTGTATTCACAATAAATTATAACGGAAGGTTAAGGAACACCAGGACAGTAAAACGGCAATATGGTAAGGATGGTGGTAACTCTTTCAGCACTCTGGTCTAGCAGGACTGGAGAGAATAAATTTTAACTTTTTTCACAATAGACCCACAATGTTAATACATTTTAACGTTTATACATTACTTTCTGTCAGCTTATAAAAGCAAATTCTACCTCAGATGGGACCTCCATATACTCCTGTATTCTCTCTGCAGACACGATCCATGTTTCCACCTCCGTGGCAAAACGGATACCAACATTAAGGTACAATGTAACCTTCAAAAAGCAACATGAACTGTTAACATGCCATATGTGTCCAGTAAAGTGTAGGTACGATTAAATATTCATACACAATGATATATATATATATATCTATATATATATTTATATATGTATATATATGTGTGTGTGTGTGTGTGTTTGTGTGTGTGTTTGTGTATAGTAAAAAATATTGCAGCAGCTCTATCTGTTGAGCCTATGGGCATCTAGCAGTGTTCAATTTCAAAGCAATTGGCCAAGCCAGAGAATATTTTGCAAACAAAACAACAAAAACAAAAACAAAAACAAAAAAAAAAAAACAAAAAAAAACTTTAAAAAAAAAACACACTAAAACAATGCAGAGTGCTCCTGATCCTTTGAAGAGGGAAAAATATTGGAAACCTACTCAAAGCAAACCCTGGTCAAACTTGAGGTCGATATGGCTAACACTATTATTGAAAAGATGTTGAAAACATGAAACTGTTGAAAGGAGAGCAACGGACGATGACCCATACTACTTGTTCAGCTGAACAATAAAACTGTCATCTTTACTTGCTTTAGGTCGTGCATTCCGCACTTCCATCGTTACTGAGGATGTATAGTACGTAGGCTGTACTCAAATTACATTAAAGACAATTGGCAATTCGTTTCAATACTCCTACACATATCATATCAAGTTTTATACTAAACGCAGGTCCGTGGACTGCTTATGTTCACATGGCATCAGTTTTTGACAATTAAATTACTTTGTCTGGCAGTGCTAAGAAGCAGTCTCTTAGGAATGTTTCGTCAAGACCCTGTTCAATTTGATATAATCGTGATGGTAAGACTTGATAATAAAACATGCAACATAATATCACGAAAATAGCCACATTATTGTACAATTTCCTTCACGTCGTATAGTTGACTTATCCCATCGCTGAATAGAAAGGATCGAACAACAGTTTCCTCAGCGCCAATGTATATGTGTGCTTGGTGGTTTCCCTTTTTGCTTTCTGAAAATTTGTTAAAGTTATATCCGGAAGTGCCAAATGTCAAAAAGGGAAACGATATATGGCTTGTCATCATCCAGTTGAACAAAGTGGCTTGTGATTTAAGCTCGTTGTCCAGCTGTAAAAATGGTTTACTCGGGGAAGATGATTGACAAACCAAGGGCTCAATTGCTTCCTTTGGGTTCAAACATACTTTTTCTGCATTTTCCCAATTACAACATTACCATTTGAGGTAATTTAATTCGAGATTATGCATAACTACTTTTAAAAATTTACGCCGTCTGCCTAACCGTGGGTTGAAATAAAGTCACAAAGACCACGTCACAGCAATACCTCATAAACACAAAGGCCACCAGTGTGTACAATGCAGAGCAATGTATACATTTTTAATACAATACCGAACACAGATCTTGTGAGACTTCATAATTTTAGTAATGTATGGGTAATTCTTACACATTGCTCATTCCGCCTGTAATTTAAGTACTTTTGTTTTTTCTGTATTTAAGAGTATAGCGAAAATACAAAATCAACATGCACCCGTAACTAAAAAAGGATCAAATGCACAGATGGAAATATATCTGATGCTGAGTTAAGTTGACAATGGTAATATGGGCCCGTAGGTAAATATTAGATCCAAACATGATTTGACCAGGGTGTGTGTCACGCTTATTTCCCAGTTGTTACTACATGTACATATTTGGTAACCTGCCTAATAAACTATGGGAGTCGTCAGTCCTAATCACCGTTCAAATCCATCAGATAACTACGACTGCCGACGCCAGTAGTTTTATTTTTTTTAATTTCTTGATCGAATAGTAATACAAAAAACAAAAAAAACATATTGGAGGCGTGCTCACATAAACCCAACTTTTATTTGTGAAACGTTGGATTAACAATAACCCAACAGACAATCAGAATCTAGCACCCCATTGGTCACTTGGCACCAAAGTCTGCATTATGGTCATTAGCAAAGTAAAACAGGTGCAAGTACAGGATGCAAGAGGAAATGAATAACCTGGAGTGCATAGCTGATAGCCAAGCCAGCTGAACCTGGTGACATCATATCCGTCTGCAAAACTGCCAGCAAGGACACCACCAATACCACGGTCACGCCCAGAAAGCCTTCCATGGATACTCCCAACCACCTGAACATTGACGGTTTAGCGTGAGAGGAAACATAAGCACCATATACTTTGAAACTTGTGATACGTTTGGTTATACGCTGTAATATTTTTGGTAGGCTTTAAAATAGTGGCTCTATGCCATTTGAAACGCAAAGCTTTTGACTGGTTAACAATCGACATCAATATGTAAAACTTGTTTTTGCTTTAAAATGTTTTAAATGCAAACATACTAGTGACACCCAAGGTGTCAAATATATATACACTATATGTACTCATCAATGTCTTATACGTGGCTCATTGAAAACAAATGATCTATGTAAACTATAAACCAATTTTTGTTGATTATGGAGTTCAATTATGAAATGAGGTATAGAGATAAATAGGAGATACGTGCATCTGGTGACCATAAAAGCTCCCACCTAGTCTGATACCCTTTTTATATAATGTACATGCTATGTACAAAATATTTTGTAGAAATGTAATGGCTTAATCACACATATGATTTTCAAGATAGGTCTGAGATCTTACCTGATGCATATAACACAAAAGATGTTTTGTGAATATATAATATCTTACTTTTACTTATGACATGCAAGATATTCTGTGAATATACAGCATCGTATTTCATGCATGATATGCAAAATCCTACTATCCTTTGGCTATACTCTAACACCAATACATGTTATATACAAGATATATATTGAATGAGGAGTATATGAGCTCGTACGCATGACATGCAAGCTATTTGTGATTATATAGTACCTTATCTCAGAAAATATGATTAGCTAGATATTTTGCGAACATAGAGTATATTATAAGATGATCAAGATTCATGTATTTTGTGAACATAAGGTATCGTGCCTCATTCAAGCTACGCAAGACATTTTGTAATGTACAATATCGCACCTCATACATATGATACACAAGTACCAAGGCTTCTGACTGTTGTCAATCAACTGGTCGCATTTGGCCACAAATTCTCGTTGTCTGCCATAAGCTCTCACTGATATAACGCCTACCAGGCTCTCGTCGAAATGCATGTATATGGGAGACTTTGCTACAGCGTCTATACGTTTTAGCTGTCTTACGTTACTGATGTAGACGAGCTGATCAAAAAAGTCATGTGAAACTAAATAAAAATATAAATCAAATAATGAGGGAGCGCCGATCACTCTGAAAATTCCTGATTTACACCTACGCGTTGTGAAAGAATTTTCTTTAAATGCATCATCGATTCGTGAACTGATATGATTAACCATAACATATTTTAGGATCAGCTGTACTTAAGATGTATATTATTTCGATTATGGTTCAATTGTTAGCTTAGTATAGTGTCTGGATTCTTTATCGAAGTATGGCGAATCTATATTTTTACATATAACAGTCGTTTAAATATATGTGTCAGTGCTAATTTATTTATTTTAATAATATAATAACCCTCACCTGCACCAGGTAAAATATGATGGCTATAGGAACCAAGATAGCTAGGAAGATGGGAACGGAGTAACTTATAACGACAATGGTGGTCACTAAAGGAGCGATAGCAAACATATATGCCCGAATAGATACAGGCAGCTGAGAATCCACAACGTCTAAGTCCTTGCTGAATCTATTCATGATTCGTCCAAGTGGGTTCGTGTCGAAGAACGACATGGGTGCATGGAAAATTCTATTCACTATAGAATTGTGTAGGACACGTGACGCCATAACACAACCAAGAGCAATAGCGACTGACTCGATGCAAATAAATACAGCTGTAAAATTGGAACGAAAATAAATCTGTTTTATAGTCATTAAAATTCAGTTCAGCAACGCTACGTGTCATCAAATTACTTGCAAATGTAAAAGGCAGAGAGCTACTTAAACAAGGGCTGACAAAAGCGTAATTTTTTTATGGTATTGTTACCTCTCACGTGAAAAGCTGACCCTTATTAGCGACAGCACAACAACAAATGCGGGGCATTCTTTTAGTCAAATGCTTAATTAAAACGACACAATCCTCACACGCCACATGAAGATAAACATTTAGGCAAATCAACCTCCCCAAATCACTTTCAATAAACGAAATTGACATAAAGATACGTTTCAAAAAGGTACCTACTATGCAGTATTATGTAGTTTATTTACAGCAACGGCTGATTCACTCTCTCCAAAATATTTTACCATATACGTGACATAATAAGCATGATAATATTTCTCGCATGAATATCAGTAATATCTTACTTTGTGCTATTCCCAGAGCACCATAAATACCAAGCCTCATATGAACCAGATCTTGATCACGTGACATATTATGCACAGCATCGTCAGACCAAACACTAAGCCATATGTTGGTCAATGTCTGAGAAGTGATGAAGAGCAAATGTGAGAGGACGGACAATATAAACATGATCCAGCCCCCGGCCTGGACATACGTGCGAATCACGTTCCAGCTCACCTGAAATGTAAGGCAAAAGAGATGGAATAGTCCCCTAATAGCGTGCACCTGACAGCAGAATTAAACCTGGCAAGAAAGTTAATTTTGTAATAAAGCCTACTGAGAATAGATTTCTTAGGATATAAAGAAAGGCAAATCAGAGCATCAGCAAAAACTTTACGATCAAATTACATATTTTTGCATGATTAATAGGGTCAACCATTTTAGTCAAAAATCACTCCCATAATGTGATGCCAAAGTGGCATCCCATACTTTTTATCAGCATTTCATTCGACTGATAAATTGTAGTGCCTTACATCGATTTATTGATTTTATGGGGTCTTGTGTGTTTACTTTTGAAATGTGCAATGTAATTGTTTTAAATACAGTTGACCACGGTTCGTTTGTCCTAATTTAAAAACCAGTCTGAAGATATTGCAGGGGCCATCACTGCTGCAAAGATGAGAGCCCGCAGGCCAGACTTTCTTGTACATTGCATATGACATTTAGAAGGATCATAACTTTTGGTCCACTTATCGGATCTGAATGATCTTTACTCCATAATGTTTCCATACTTGCCTTTTCCATGAGAAATGTTCAGAATTTGGTTTATTTTGGCTTCAACGCTCATTTGTGACAAGAGGCACAGTGTTGGTCACATTATAGCTTGGTTTAAAAAGTACCAGGAGATAAATTTTGTCTTCTCTGATAAAGTGATGACCACTTTTTAAGCGGAATTTTTGTGTCAAGTTTTCAATAACTATGTGTTACAGAAACGAGGCAGCCATGTACTTGATTCAGCCAAATGTTACATACATTGACTAACCATAAATTACTGGCAGTACTGCGCGCAATGAGAGGAAAGATTTACATAATGCATGCTAATTTGTAAGAGTTTTTGAGCAGCCTGTTGCACATATTTGTATCGCTCTTGATAACGTCTCTGCCGTTGTATATGAAGTGACATAATTGCGCGGCCCCTGCCTCCATAGCTAGCTTGGTCTGTGTCAACGTGGGTAAAACTCATAACCGCACGGCACACATGTTTGCAGTTTGTATAAATGTGTACAGAATTGAACACAGATTGCTTCCCTGTATAGGACACAAGCGGGACGCAATTCTGTTTGATGTACAAGATCAAATAAACGCGCAATAGCAGCACGCACATTTTGAATCACACAGAATCACCCTTTTCCAGCTCAAATCACCCAAAAGCGTCTGGATTTAAAATGTCATTTCAATATATTTACTTAAATCTGTAGAATTTTGAATGAAAAATGTCGTTGAGACCTATCAAGATCCAGATCTTAGGTCAACAGCTTTCGTCTGCTTGGGTTAGCATGACCACCAACACTTGCCAAAGGAAAGCTGGTGACTCAACCTTATTCTAAGTAGGAGAGGGCGATGTAGGTCCACAGTGAAAACATTCGAACAGAAATCTGCTCCAAGTATGTGTGAAATGAATGAACATATGACTAGGTGCAATCTATGTGCACAGACTATTGTATTTACTAGTTACCTTGCCCACTTCAGGAGTCTCGACGGTTATTAGTTTCTTCAGTTGATCATCGTTATCCTTATTGCTCTCTTGTGACAATGAACTTGCTGTTGATTTCTTTCTTCTGCTGAGAAAGTATTTTAAGCTTAGCACTGCGTCTCAAATGCAATCACACTATAAAATGTTGCTGTCGTGCACAGACCCAACAGTCAAACTACAATCGCCAAATGAAGGCTGCAAGAACTATAATCATGAATATAAATTGGCGTCTATGGCCAGTATGCAATTGTAATTTGGTAGCCAACTCATACAAGATCAAGAGCAAGAAAAAGACCTGATTCAGTGGAGAAGGTTTAAAATGGTCTTGATCTGAATAAGTAACATTTCCTTCCCGTGTTCTTTGTAGTTGTTTTAATCCAACTCATTCAAGTAATTCCTATTGAGTCTATTCCATAATTTGATATTTATGAAATTATAAAATTACTCAGCAACTTAACAGGTTGAGCAACTTTGCAACAAATGCTTATAACGTATTAACAGCGCCTATGTAGACAACTTGCAATTTGGTTATCTGTATAGGCCTAAGATCAGAATGCCTTCAGTAAATTGCTGTGTGTTCCAGCTCAACGAAAAAGACACCAGGACGATGTTTGTACAAATTATCGATAAAAACGAATAGAAAAACGGGGAAAGTTGATTAGAAACAGAAGCATGCATTTTGACACCTAATAGACGTCTGTGTTTTCCTTCCACTTTCAAGTGGGGGAGGGGGGGGGGCGGAAAACATGCAGGAACATTGCAGCCAAGTTTGACACAAATGTGGCAAAAATTATTTCAGTTTTAACCATTACAAGAAATCCCATGTTACCCCTTCCTATCAAAACTTTTTAAAAGATTCGCTCCCCCCCAAAAAAACATAAAAAATGCAAAAGTTACTGGAGCATGACCATTTGAACAAACTTAGTAGAGGCTGACCGAAGGGATTGTTACCAAGTTTGAAGTCAATCTTAATGACAGTTTCTTTGGAGAAGTCCAAAGTGTGAATTAGCATTAGAATACCCATTGATTTATACAGTGATCAACAAGAAAGGTGCATTTACCTATTAGTACCATAATTGAAAAAAAAAAAGAAAAAACGTTAAAAATCAGAAATTCTCAGCAGCGCCACATGCGAACAACTTTGACCCTTTCACAATAAACATAGCCACCAAGTTTCAGATTAATCTATGTGACGGTTCTGGAGTAAAGGCAAAATTGCGAAAACACACACACACACACACACACACACACACAAATCGTAAAAAAATAGAAAAAATTGCAACGTCACCTGGTAAATAAATTAAGAACTAGGAGTTTTTAGGATTGTCCCTGTGTGATATCAAAGCAATCTGGAGAGCGGTTTTGGAGATGAATTTTTAAGATTTGCCCCGCCCCCTACCCCAAAAAGAGAAAAAAATTCATAAAAAATCCCAAAATCATTGGGACATGACTGCTGGAACAAACCTGGTAGAGATCGACCCAAGGTACATTGCCACCAAATTTGAGGTAGAAATCTGGCTAATGATTTTGGAGAAGTAGAAAATATTGTTTGGCATTAGACAAGCATAGTAATCAATGGGAAAAGTGAATTTATCGAAAAGTACCCGAATCGAAAAAAAAAATCGTTAAAAACCACAACTCCACTGCAGTGCCACCTAGCGAACACCTTTGTTTAACCCTTCCCCAAGGAACATATTCACCAAGTTTCAGCATAATCTGAGTGACAGTTCTAGAGAAGTCGAAAAAAGTAAAAACAAACAAAAAAATCATTAAGAAAATTGAAAACAGTTGCAGCGCCATCTGGTGAATAAACTAAGAATTAAGAGGCCATAGGAGTACTCCTGTGTGAAATCAAAGCAATTGGGTGGGCGGTTTCGGTGAAGATTTTTTAAGATTTGTCCCCAAAAAGAACAAAATAATTCATGAAAAATTCAAACAACCCAGGAGTTGACCATTTGAACAAACGTGGTTGAGAGACCTACCCATGGTACATCGGCAGCAAGTTTGAAGCAAACCAGGATGATGGTTTCAGAGTAGAAGTCAAAAATGTGAATTGTGGATGGACGGAGGGACCATGAACGGACCACGGACGAAGGACCATCCTATAAGCTCAGCTGACTAACAAGTCAGCTGAGCTAAATACCACAGAAATCACTAGAAAATCCTAGACAATACTTATATTTGTCTTAAACTCAAAACAAACAAAACAAACAACAAACAAGAAAGCAAACCAACAAATAACAGCGATAATAAATGAGAAACATAACAAATCAAAATACACATAACATTCCCACGGTAAATGAATTGAATAAATAAATAGATAGATAGGTAGACAAACTGACAGACAGACAAATAAATAAATAAATAAATAAACAAACAAACAAACAAACAAACAAATAAATAAATAAATAAATAAATAAATGAATATATATATATATAAACTTTAAGCGCAGATATAGGCATATTCACTTACCTTGCTCCAGCACTCTGAACTACATGTTGAGCCTCTGTATCTGACATACTGACCAGTTTCTGTATCACATTCTGAGGAAATTCCTCTTTAAAATGCAAAAGTAGCATTGGGCAACATAGAGGATATATACAAGAGACTGGTGAACATCTGGGGGAGATAATCATAATCTTTCTATCATAATTTATGATACAGTAAAATAATTTCAGATATCAGCCCAAAAAGTCAACTATTCAATCTAATATAGTACGTGCTTATGGAGATTTTCAGAGTAATTCTTCTACAGAAAAAAAAATACATCTCCATTCTAAAACAGAGAGAAAGAATGAAAGAAAATCATACCAATCTACCCTCTTTATGTGGCCAACGGAGCCACAAATTCATAATGAAATATAAACGAAGAAAAAAGATACGATATTAACCAATGGATGGAGCTACTGACTGCGACATAGAAGCACCACCACCAACACCACCACAACCACCACCGACCAATCACCTGCAGTGACTTGTATTTTTATGAATGTGATCGTTGCTTACCGTCGGTTTCACTGATATTTATTATCTCCTCTGTACTGTAAGTCTTAATAAATTCTGCAAAGGCTCCATGGCTGTCTATAAGTTCCTCTAATGTACCGCTTTCACAGATCTGTCCCTCCTTCATTACCAAAATAAGATCCACTTTGGACAGGTATGTCAGCGCATGCGTCACAAAAACTCTTGTCTGAAATGTAAGAGGTGAAATGTGGTGCCACGACATAAAACCCCTCAAAGATATGTTTGCATCAAAGCGTCGAAAGAATACACTCCAATTTAATCTGAATGTGCGTCAATGTAAGTCTTACAGATTATTATTTTGTCTTTCCAATATGAAAAATTAAACACCGATTTCTACCATTTTGGTCATAATTCAGACAAGGTGCATGTACAAAAATGTTTGCCACCTTTAGCAGCCAGACGCTAGTCTTGATGTAATATTATGGGTAAAAATTCTCCGGCATTAGTGAATTCGTTCAACAATTTTTAATGGTCTAAAAGTTCACTTTTACAAGAATGTTTGTCCAAACATGAGAAATCTAGCTGGCGAGACCTGGCACGTAAGAAGCAAAGCTGTCACAAAGTGCATGCTTCATATCACTTTCCACAGTTGTTTATAGTTTTATTGGACAACGCGTATACTTACCTCTCGACCATCATTGGCTAGTTCTCTATGTCTGTATCCAACTGCCAAAAAATTCGAGTTTAGTTTACTCACATGATTGTTCCAAAAACCTGACGGTCCGTAGAGTCATCTCTCGGTTCATATGGATCCGGAGGTGAATCAAAGTGTGCAGGCTCCCCAATCGTTCTTCCTCTTTTGATGAGTGTTAGTTGAAATCAGCTGTGGGAAAGGAAGCAAGGTGGTCGGGTGGGCCTGTCTAGTGGTAAAGAGTTAAGTATACTTACTAATACTGAAATTACTAAAACTTTTCATGTATTAGTTACGTAACGTTACGTCTCGATCACCATTGCCGATTTACAGATGCAAAGGTGGAGAGTGTAAGTTCCTGGCATGCTGACCACATAGGACCTCAAGGACCGACAGGTGGGGGGGGGGGGATTTGTCCATGTGCGGTGGTGACGTCTGAAGGGAAAATTTCAGAAATACATGGATTGAGGCTGCCAACAGTAGAATCTGGCCGAAGGCTAAAAACCCTCCTTATGGACCAGCAAGGGACCACACTGGACCCCTCGAAACTTGCCCACTAACATGATAGCTGTCTGCCACTTGGGTAGATGCAGTCTGTTTGTACTCTTTTGAACCTGGAGAGCTGTGAGGACCTAGTCGCAAAACTGGTGGGTGCTTGGGGCTACTATATGGTTCCATGGGGCAGTGATCACCTGGGTAAACTGGCTCTGACCGAGCCAGGACCACAGGGACAACTGCCCCATTCAAGTCCGAGATGAAGTCAATTTAACAAAGGAGGTTTAAGAAGTGCGCTGACCTATAGACTGCATAGAGTCTGAACCACAAGGGTGCCATTACCTGGGACACAGTGGCATCCCTGATAGGACTCAGAAACCTAATGGATAGGTATTGGGAACCTAAGCAAGGAGCCTGTGACGCCAGCAAAGGCATACCTGCCCTCCTCTAGCACTATCATGTCACGCAAGTAGTGCTCAGTGAAGGTTGTGGACAATCGCCAGAGACAGGCCTGTAGGATGTCGACAACCATGATATTCTTCAGGGCATGCCAGGAGACATTGGAGGCTGGCATCTTATGAGCTCTGGCTAAGACAAGCTCTAAGCCATCAGGCGTCTGCAGAGTGCTTTCAGAGGCTTTAAAGATCTTCTGCTTAATCCTTGAAGATATTTTGTTTCTGCAAAATTGCCCCTTACAAGGGTTCCCAAGAGGTATAAAGAGGGCAGGCTTCTGACCCCTGAAACTGTGCTTGTGTGAAACGAACAAATACAGCACTCTCATGGGACACAAAGCTCTTCCCTCTGTGGAATGGAAAGAGCGGTATCCATGGCATGGAGGGTAAAACCCTTGAAGGCCATAGCTGGATTTGGAGGTACTTGTTTCTTTGCAAGAAATCCCAGTTGAGGCCTTAGTGTCACCTGTGAGTGGTCAGGCGACCATTGGAGTCAGTCATGTGCTAGAGTGTGGATCTCACTTCTTCAATATTCCGAAGTGAGCATTAAGAGAAAACAAGTTCTCCACCTCCAGTAATTAAGGTCCACCCATTGTGGGTCCTCTAGGCACTCAAAGGGCCACTTCTTTAACAGGATTTCAACTAATGGGAGGTCCCACTATGGTAGGACCTGCCTAACTGCTGGCCTGTTGGTGTAGCACGGGATGAGAGCCAACAGATACGGATCGCTTCTAATGCAAATGCCAAGGACGTTTGCAAAGGTTCAGGAAATGGCTTATTGCGATTCCTTTACTGTCCCTGAGCTTTTGCCATGGACTTCCAATTGATAAAGCAGGACGTCGCCAATGTCCACAACATGTGGAGACCAAGGATGCATTCTTTGACCGGCCTACCAGTCAGAAAACATCTTCCAAGCAGTGGAGCTAACAGTCAGAGGGGAGGATCAAAGCCCACCTCTGAAAATTCTAGGTGCGACTTATTCCAAAAACACCTCTGCTGCAGGCGTGCTGTGTGACAACCAACAAGATGGAGGTTGAACACCAGAGGATTCCTGTGGAAAACGCTCGTCCATGGTTGCACCAGAAGTTTCATCCATGCGATAAATGTAGGGGGGCTCAATCACTAACGTTATGTAACTAATAGGTGAGTCACCTATCACCTGCCATCCTTAAATTCAGTGGATGTATACTCTGATGCAAACACGGTGACGTCAGTAAATGGTGTTCCACTCTGTGGTGACAAGGACCTCAGATGGATGAAGTGAGGTATGATTAATGGGTAGTCAGGAGAGGTTCTTGTTTTCAAATGTTCAAGTTTGCAATAATGATAGAAATACAGACTAATTATGTAAGCTCAGGGCACAGGGCCGGTTCAAGGGTTTTACCCCTGAACTGAAAGGGCACTGACTTACTGTCATAGTTTAACTGATCATGAAGATCAATGGCCAAGAATCAGGTTGGTTATAGATATTTCGCTTTTCTATACGCACCTTTCCTGCTAAGATTCCATCAGGACCGATAACACGATCAAAGATGTGCTTTCCAACGCGAGAGTCGACAGCGCTGAGTGGATCATCTAACAAATAGATGTCTTCATTCTGATAGACTGCACGTGCCAGACTAATGCGCTGCTTTTGTCCTCCGCTTAGGTTGATACCCTGTGAAACAAACAGTAAACTACACAGTTATTGGCATTTTCAGAGACATTATACAACAATCAGAGCTTAAGTGAAATTTGAAGAGCCAAACGTGGTGATTGGTCGTGAATTTTTTTTACTTGCCTTTTCCCCTATTTCCGTTTGGTCACCTCCTGCGAGTATTTTCAGATCCGGTGTCAATGCGCATGCTTTGATACATCGTTTATAGTGGTTGCTGTCCTCTGATTTCCCAAATAAAATGTTGTCTTTCAGAGTTCCATTTTGAATCCAGGCCTGTTGTGGAACATATGCCAAACTGCCCTACAACAGCGTATTTGAAAAAAGAAATTAAAAATCACAAAATATTGGCAATCAGCTGCGATTTTGTCAAATACAGAACAACATATTAGACTACATATAACGTAAGGTTACCAGAGACAGGTGTTCTTCCACTTCCCTCGCACAGCATCTATGAAAGTACAAATACATCTTTACATGAAAAGGCGTTTCAACGTGTTCTACCGCACTGACTTACATTATTTATAATTACCTTCACTCGCATCTAAAATTGATATCAGCACGAGCATTTCTGCAATTTTGGACTAATATTTCAATCACTAAGGCCAAGAAAATTAAATTGCAATATATAGCGTAATCTTTTCGTACTTGCAGACTAAAAAACGTGGCGCTGACACTTTTGTGGTGCTACCAATGCACATAAGAAAAATAAATTTCGGGCATTGAGGTTTTTTTTCAATGATTACCAGAGTTATTATGTTTTACTTTTGAAGAAAGGAAACCTCCCAATTTTAGAACTTTCAGGATTCAGACATAGTGCCATGGAAGTTTTAAAAGCATTTCATAAGCTTATGCCAGGATACATATGCAATTTTTCTGTTTAATTTAAATTCTCATTGACACTCTCTGTGATCAAAAAATACACTATTTCAAGCACATAAACGGACCACCACTTAGAGGCTGACATTCTTTCACACATATGGTAAAAGGTATGGAATAGCCTACCCAATGAGTTGAGAACTACTACCAATTCAAATAAAAAGTTGGAAGGGCCTTACTTGCAAATGTAATTTTTGTATGTTCAGACTTGAAGTATAAACCAATGATTGTTTGAGTGCTCAAATTGTCTTGTCTTGTCTGTTGTATTGTTTAACAAACTGAGCATAAATAAAGACTTCTCCCTTGTATCTAGCATATTACCTGCAAAGCAAGGTCTCCGGATACACTGTTCATCTCTCCCAAGATGGCGGATACCAGTGATGACTTGCCGGCGCCAACATGCCCGACCACCGCTATCAACTGCCCATGTTGAACATTGACATTGATGCTGTCATCAAAACCACACAGGAAAGTAAGGTCATATTGCATTCTTCTTTGGGGTTTAGACGTTTTGGTTAAATACAGCCATCCCCTATTTAGCTGTTCCGAATTCACGTTTTTTGTCCATCACAGGCTTCAACAACGTCCGAGTGAAAGTGGCCATTGTTTACCTTTGAGAAAGTTTATGCATGACAAACTTGATGCTGATTAATGCTTCTCGGTATGGTAATATATTACATGCAACGCGTACATATTTATTTACAATTGGAGTGAAGCTCAATCTTCTAATGAATCGATATGTAGACATTGTAAACTCATTCTGATCGATCATGTCACTGCCATTTAAAAAAAGCCATACGACCGGAGGTGGTGGAGAGGCTTACAACCCGTATAATGCATTTTAAAGCCGCCGCTCCATGGAATGTTACAAGGCTGATAAAACTATTTGCACAAAACATGTAATAAAAAAGCTGCAGACTGATTGCTCAAAATATAGTGGATGGAAATAACCGAATATTATTTTTCCGACATAGGTCAATATCTTCGACTCCGTCCCAGTATCTTGAAGAATCGTCTTCTAACTGGTGAAATATTATTTGCAGCATATTGTTCAAAAGCGTTAGAATATTTTAAAAATGAAATCGACTGATTGTGTCAAAAACAACATGAATGGAAATATGCATTGTAAATGGTTTCGTCTCACACATATCTTATTCCCACCCTATGTTGGTCTCTGCAAAATACTTTTCAACTTACTTCTTTAGTGCTGGGGATTCTTCCGGACCCCAGCTAAACGTTCCACTTCTGATTTCAATGACATTACCTGCAATAACATTTGTTAATGGCAAAATTATCCCTATGCTTAACTCTTTCTACACTTCGGAATGAGTTAGAAGCTTTCCTCGGCGCACATTGTGCCTAAAACGCGCCGAGGAAAGCTGTTAACTTGGACAATTATATTTATGTAACTACTGGCATGCTGATTTTTGAATGATTTTTTCCCAAGGAACATGAATCTAACCCGTTTACCATAATTCAGAGCAGTTCGTTTTAAGTAGTTAGAAATTAGTCACAGTCGGCCCTGAAAGAGTAAATTCACAGGTAACTTCACATATGTTTATAATTATTTTATTTTGATATCTGTTACATTGTAGCAAAAACGAGCCAACTAAAATCTAATGTCCTTGTAATCTTCAATTAAATGTATAGCACACTATGACGCTTTACATGTGAAATCCGTTATATACTATCATCCTTGAAGCACGACAAAGTTTATAATTGAGTAAATAGCTTTCCTTCGTATGTTGCTAGCTGAGCGCCCAATCCACGCCCAGGAAAGCTATTGGCATGAAGGCTATCGTAGTCAAAGGTATCATCTACTATTTTCAGCTAAATTGTCTTCATAGCTGTTGAAATTAGACGAAAACACCGAACCATACGACATTTGACCACCAGCCGGTTTGAGCAGTTTGAGAAGGAAGTCGGGCTTGACTTTTTCATTTGCCAGCATGTCTTCTAATAGTCTGCTTTTCGCTGAATCATGACCATTGCTGCTACTACGCTGATGCTAAAATAGTCAAATCCTAGCTTCACCACACATGACGTAATAATAGTAACTCTGTTAAATTTGTGTAATACCTGGAGTCACAATGCTACTTATTGTAGGTGGCTTTTGTTCTTCTTCTTCCGTGAACTCCGATATCCTTTTCAGTGATACGATGGCCTGTGGTTAGGAAAAAAACTTAAAAATTTGAAATTTGTGATCTGTTTATAATTTATCTTTCGCTCTCTTTGTTAATTGTATCGGTTATCTGAGCAAGGGTTTAACAATAGTCAATGGTGGCATTTGCAACAATTCACATGTAAATTACATCGAGGAGTTCACAATTTTTAGATAATCGCAAATGCCTTGTCAGGTGGCAAGTTCATGAGTTAATTACAGATGTGATGATGTTAACATATATGATTTGCCTGTGTGACCTAAAAAAAAACAAATATCAAGGTTTGACGTTTCATAATCTTCATTGAATGAACATTCTTTCCATGGGCCAAACACCCACGGTTTGTAACAGACGACACAGAAAACATTACTTGCGAGGCATGTGAAAGTCGGGTGTTCCCGATTGTCAGAAATCCAAATGGGTTGTTGGAAAACTTAAATACAAGCACATTAACTCATACTTAAGCCTTCTGGAAAATGCGTCATTGCTAAATGCCTGAAACAATTTGAACTTAGGGGTCACAGTATGCACGTTATATGGCACTTGCGTGCCAACAAATGACTTTTAAATACAGAATGGTGCTCCTGTCCGAAAATCAAACAGATGACGAAAATTGTCACAGATCGTACTTCATTTATCCCGCATTCGTCTGAGTTTTGTTTCCGGGACACCTGATCATTGAGTGGCTAAAACAGCAGTTTTCCCCGTCCGAAGAACCACTGCTTCACATGTATTTACACTCCTGCCTGGAATTGCTACCCTTATAACGTTACTACAGTTACATTAATATACTATGTCCTATTACCAGATTACACTTCCTAGCTGTGAGCTTCTTACAAAGAAAATCTGATATCAAAAATATGTACACGTATGTACAATATTTTGTAACATTACGTTCCATTCGTCGCCAATAAAACTAACGGGACTTAGAGAAAAATTTATGAAAGTCTTTAATGTAAAAACAGTGTGCAAGCTTCAAATTTTTATTTTCACTAACCGTTTCATTCTTTCAGGTAAAACTATTTTGCTGAGGTAACAATACAGCACGACTTTTTAATAACTATGATGTCTCCAGTGGAAAAACATATCTATTTACGTTCTCATTTACTTATCACTTCTGCCAACAATTAGAGTTGGCTGCAAAATATTTTGCTTCCCTGACTTCTTTGAACTTTTGACCAGGAGGAGGAGGAGGAGGAGGAGGAGGAGGAGGAGGAGGAGGAGGAGGAGGAGGAGGAGGAGGATTTGATTCCCCAACACCCTGACTGTCACACTTACCTGTGTACCATAGAAAACTGTCACTGGCAACTGGGACATGGGGTAATTGAGTATATTAATGATGGACAAAGTCAGGAAAGCTGTTTTCGGATCGAGAACGTTCTCTGGTGATATCAGTAAGTAGACAGCGAAGATAATCAGGGTCACCTGCGAATGATACAAGTCAAAAAACCATAACATAGCTTCCTCTGTTGTGTGGCAAGGAAGTTGTTTGTTATTCATTAGAATAAGTCATCGCGTGTCAAGATAAAGCCGGTTCGTGACCTTCATGCGACGGGGACATATCTTTTTCTAGTGGTTTTCTTACTTATTTGTACCAGCTGTCACTTGTTTGTGTCAGTCTTTTTCATGATTTTCCTCATTAGGTATTATGTATGTCTTCTTTCTGCTTCTTGGAAAATTCATTCGCTTGAGACCTTGATCAATTTGGTGACTTCAAGTCTCTTTCTGCAAAGCAGCTCGGAGATACGCCCATATAGCACGATGGTCACCTAGCCTCAATTGCGTCCCTATATCATGCGCCTGGCCTCAAGTACGTCCCTGTAGCGTGGGCCTCGTCTCAATTATGTCCCCGTAGCACGAGGTTAACCTTGTCTTAATTACGCCCCTGTAACACGTGGATCACCTGGTCTGAATTACGTTCCTGTAGCGTTAGGGTCACCTGGTATTAATTATGCTAGTGTGGCATGAGGATCAGGCGGCACTGATTACTCTATGGTTATGCGGTCATAACGATCCTTGTAAGAGCATTATGTTTTCTCCTGTTCAATGAGTCAATTATTGTGCTGAAGACTACAAACTATCAGCAAATAGTTCATTAATTGAATGAGTATAAGAGTCGCTTGATTCGTTGCATGAATTTTACTAGCAAATTTATCTCAATATCAGCCCCAACCCCACCACGACCACCACTGAAGCTCCCAGTGAAGACTTCGTCTGAATCCAGAACTAATATCCATGCACTCTGATACTTATAAATAATATGATTCGGTATGGATTTCTTTTTTACACCAGTAGAATCCCCAGCATGCATTGCACTTACCAAATATGGCGCCAGGAACCAGCTGATGGCTCCCACAGCATTTAAGTATGCAGCTGTCTTGAGATACGACAGTTCCTTTTCACGTACATCGTTTATCCTCTTTTGAAAAAAGGGTTCCCATGCGTATAATTTTAATACCTGCCATATTTATCGTAAAGAAAAAAATAATAAGATGATGAGCTATGCTTATGTCATTCTGCATGTTAAATGTAGTTGTACAATAAGTTGGATTATCGGATAGCTGATAAAAATAAAATAATGAGATACAGTACTGCGTTTACAGGCAAACACTTAGCCAAAAAGAGCATTTCACCACAACAAAGCTCAGATTACTTCCTTAACACTTAACACTTTGTACCAATTTTAACTTTGTCCTTGTGTGACAAATTAAAAAAACAAAACTGTATGTCAACGACATGACAATCTTTACCTTTATTCCACCCAACACCTCACTGAATATTTTTATCCTGAGATCTTTTTCCACCATCTGCTCACCCTTTAATAATGTAAATCACAAAGCATATCAAACATCGTAAAATGCGTTAGTTCTGAATCACATTCTGAATATTCTCTTCACAAATGTGAAACTGTTATTCTTTATATATATATATATATATATATATACATATGACTATGTTTAACAAAGCCTCGGCAGAAACCGTTTGGTTTACACAGGAAAAGATAAAATTCTTCTTCATGATTATTACAACCTTATACACCTTAGCACTTTGCTAAGCAACTGCACAGTTGTGTTTCATGTTTGTATTCTGGACAACGTACGGTGATCAATTGCAATGGAAAGAAATCGCATTACTCAGTTTTTCAAAGTAAGGTCCCAACACAAGCTCATTCTTCCCTTGTCGATCCTGGCATTTCGTAAACTGATATTAAAGCACCGGCGTGCATTTTCACTTCATTCTATCTTGACCTGTCGGTTTCAATATACCACATTCGCTGAAATGGACTAACTTCGCGGTAGGGGTGAGTAGATGACTTAACTTCAAGCATAATTGATCCTCAGCAAACAATTGCCCATAAGTTGCAGCAAATTTGGAACTCCTCTCATAGTTTTAACAGGACATTGGGACTTTTAGCTTGTATTTTTTTCCTACCTGGAGTTTCCTTATATGATTTGCAAGATAAATTCCATTTACGATAAGCAGAATGACGAGGAAGCCAATGCCGGCAAAACATGAAGGTCCCACAATATACCAAAGATATATAACACAGCCTATCAGGCATAAAGGAATGGCATAAAGTTGATGGATCAAATGCATGCAGTCTTGTATTTTGTATGAATCCACTGCCATCAAGTTGACAATTTCCCCAACTGTTCGCCTCCTTCTTGCCGCATGTGAAAGTTTGAGAGCCTACAACAGTGTTCCATGAAGTCAAAGTCATTTTTTTACCTTTGGCATCAACAATTTATGGTACTGTAAACCTCTTAATCATTTCTTTGAAACCTGTTGTTACGCTATTGGTATTTTCATATCGTTAATTACACTGACTTACTATATGTACAGAATTTCTGTGTGCATCACGTTGAAATGCGTCGATACAACTACAATGAAATGAATCGAAGAAAATGATCTTGCATCATGCTCCATTAAAACATCCCCTCCTATGACATACAGACTTTGAACACATAAACTTGTAGAATAATTTGTAGAAAATGACGTCAAACTCCGCCAGTAATTGTTCCGTTGTAATTGCGAAGAAAATACATGTATTGTCAAATCTGTCTCCAGGTTTTAACATTTTACCAACATGTCGTGTGTGACATTACCTTCCTGTATATGACTGCGTTAAGTAAAGTTCTAGCCTTGAGACCAGCGATCATTCCAAAGTAAAACCAGGCAGACTGCACTGTGGACATGAACAAACTATTGAACCCCAGCAGCATCGCGTACAGCACACCTTGCCACAGATAGGAGCTGCTGCTTCCAGCAAAATCTAACAACAAACTGTAAAGTAATTTTCATCAGAGCTGGTTTGCTGTAGTTTCTGCAGTTAACACACACACATAATATACATGTATATATATATATATATAATACATATATATACATATATATACATATGAATATATGTATATATATATATGCGCGCGTGTGTGTGTGTGTGTATTCATATTTATTTACTTCTATGAATACTGTATGTAAACAGCCGTAATACAAATTTTTGTGCACAGGAATTTGCTAAATGTAAACAACAATTAATTATCACATCTACATCGCATTTTATGGCTTCTTCGTACCAAATCAACTTGACGTTATTGTCGGTTAGCCAACATAAGATGCCCAAAAGCTCCTTTTTTGTATGCATTCTGGGTGTCAACTCGTCAAAGCATATTGAAGTTGAGCACCCGCTATTTGGTTTATATCAGGCGCCTATCGATCTGGGTTTTTTTTTCTTTTTTTTTTTTTTGTTTTTGTTTCGAATCTAACAAAAATTCTTATTTTTCGTACATCGAGTTAGATGGCTGTGACTCCAGCAAAGCCGATAGATGAACACATAGTAATGAAACATTTAATGCGTGTTGAGGTGGAGCAAAATACCATGGAATATGGAACGAAACAACCCGACCTAACGGTAGTCTCAGAATCAAACTGTGTGCAAGCTGACAAATTTAGATTCAAGCGAATTTTCAGGCAGTATGATGGCGGTCAAATCACAACTTTGTGTAATTTGCTCTCTTTGAACGCACTAAAAAGAGATAAACAGTTACCTCAGTATTAACGGATTGCAAAATTGGAATATCATCCCCAGCATTCGCATGGCCATTCCTCCAAATTGAAGCAATGCCACGCTACGATATAATGCCCAGGCCAGAGTGTTCGCCTTTGTGTTACTTCTGATGCTATGTCGTGACGTCGATTCCGTCTGGTATTCACTGAAACCACTAGATTGTTCTTTAGAATCCCTGTTTTCCAAGCTGAAACGATCAAAGAGAAGAAAAACACACTGACTGAAGTTGTTCTTTCTAGATTTAAGTTTCGTTTTGTTTGTTTGTGTATTTTTTTTTTCAATGAGCTTTTATCTCCGTCTTTTTGTACGTATGTGTGTATCATTAGTAAACTGCTTTCGATGTCATATGACCAGTTTTGGCGACAGATAGCGGCAGCAGTGGCACACAGCGGTGGCCACCGGCACACAGCGGCGGCCGGCGGTAAAGACGCCAGACACCGCCGGACACCACAGGACACCGCCAGACACCTCTGGCTGCCGCCAAGAGCCAACAGAAGGGTTTGGGGTTGACAGGAGGTCAGCAGCAGCCCGCAACACATGACGAAGGCCAGCGACAGGCCCTACTTATATGCTGTGTGCCGCCGGCCACCGCTTTCTGCCGCTGGCCACAACTCCCTCCCGCTGGGATATGAAGTTGTGGATGGAAAAGGTTCTGATAAATATATTAATTTGTTCATGACTTGTACCTCCGTCAACTTGATACATGGTGAATGACTTTGTATCACATTCAATCACAAAAAGCAACTAATTTGCCTAAAATCAAATTTATTTCAGATTAAATATACCACTATCATGTTGAATCATACACCTGTAATTAAAGAGCACCCTTCCGCCAGAATAAAGTGGTCATACAATCAGTGGTCTTTTATATAAGGTAAACTACATGTGATGAACATTTACGTGTAGAGACTTTACTGTGCAGTGGTACAAATGTGACTAAAATGCAGGTAGTCGTTCGTTACATGTTCTACATTGCATACGATCACAGACAAACATGGCAGTCTTTGCAATTGCTTATTAAGTTACTAGTTTATGTACGTGTATGTGTAAGACGAACACCTCAGGCCATCGACAGACAACAATATTAAATGATGATACTAGCGGATGCAGAGTAGGGTGGTACCCAACCTTCTGATAGTCCTACATATATCAGTACTTGCCCAGTACATTGAAAATACATGTAAAAATACATGTAAAAGTATACTTTTCTAAGGCAACACGAACTATTGGTAAGATAGAGCTGTGATGTCTATTCAAATATTTTAATCCTTTGAAAAGCATAAGTACATGTAATATGAGTCTACAGTCAACCAGAAACCCTTCTATTGGCTTTCAGCGGCAGCCAGTGGTGGTGTCTCTATCGCCAATCGCCGCTATGTACCGCTGGCCGCCGCTGTGTGCCGCTGCCTGCTGCTGGTTATATGCCGCTGAAAGCAGTTTATTAGCATGTATGTATGTATGTATGTATGTATGTATGTATGTATGTATGTATGTATGTATGTACGTATGTAAAATTTGAAATTCATTGGTTGACAGACATTTTTCTGTTTTGGAAGAAGTCGCAAAGGTGACGTCATGTGACATGCCTGTAAAAAATGGAGTCACGCGCCGATGAATCCAATAGAAAGAAAGTTCAATTCCTAATTACCTGCCGTATGACGCATGCGTATTGCTGCGATATGTTTCCCCATCTTCAGACACCGCATTCGTGTGGCGTTCGTATTCAGCCATCACAGCTTTGCTTGTGAAATCTGTCCGCAGGTCATAAAGATCTTCAAAATTGTGTGGTTTTCTGTAGCCTCGAATAATGAACCTGAAACACAAATAAGAAAAAATGGGGAAGATTAAAAGATAAAGATTTTAAGATTAATTTTGTTGTATGTTTATACCTTTGTGGGTTAGAGACATACTGATTAAAATAACTTCGAAACAAAATTTATTACATTTATCATGTTCAGCACATCAGCAACATTTTGTTAACGTTTATTGGCAATTGAGACTCAGCCAACATTTTTCATTTGCACATCCAGGCACCAATGGCACGCCAGATACCGGATGAGATCGTTGTCTGGTGTCATGATGTCACAGTAGATTTGGATCTTTTCTGAAGATTTTACATTAACCATTCTAAGAATGCGCAAAACTTTGGAACAAATGAGAAGCAGACTACCAACGAATGACCGGCAACTATCGACGGGTATATGAACACTTTTTAATCATGAACAGAGTTAAAATAATATATATTAAAGTCACAAAAAATATTTTTTTCCTTTTAAGTCACCACTGATTTTTTTTAAACGTTCGGACCGTGAAAAAGTTATACTTATCGACTGACCTTAAAATCCACATGTAAGTGTATTTAAATAGGAATGCTGCTGTACTCTCTGGAGAAGGCTTCTGTCAAATTGAGAAAAAGTACATTGCTTGGTCGATTTGATTAACTTAAAAAGAGTTAGTAAAACTTTTCATTAACAGACTCAGCATCAGTATCAAGAATCCTTTATTTGACCACTAAGTTACAGGATCGATATACAAGTAGCATAAACTGTGATTAGGAGACTCTTAGAAAGCCACAAACAGCCGTTACCATAAGAGCCAACTTGTCACCCACATTTGTTGAAATATGAGTACAAGCTGTAAAGTAAAGATAAAGAAGGCCAGTTGTTTGCGTTTTGTTCATATTACCAATAGACTTAAAGATTTTGGAGTGAATTTTGTCAATAAGACTGTTCCAATCTAAATGCTTACCAATATGTATTCCTGCAGTGCGAAAGTCACTTACACAATCAATTTTTGTATTATTTGTTTGTATTGCGGGGATTATCACTTTCCTGTGGGTCAAGCAAAATCATACACTTGTTGTAATTTACTTATTTATTTTTTTTTTTACTTTTTTTTTGTTTTTTTGGGGGGGGAGTTTTGTTTTGTTTGTTTTTTTTTCAATAAAGGCAAACTTGTTGGATTTCATATTTTATAATGCAATTCTTGATTTATATTTTTAGTTAAACTTTGAGTGATGTTAAAACAAATTAGAGTTTGCAGAGTACTGATAACAGCAGTGTTATTTGCATATATCAAAGGCTTAAAAGTTGATGCAGATGATGAATCATTCATATAGACAATGGATATCTAAGGACATAACATATGACCCGGTGGAACTCCAGCGGTTATGTTCAGCAGATCTAATTAACTATCACCTATTTCCACAGATTGTTTACGATTTGTTAAACAATTTGCATATAAATCTAGTGCAATAATATTTTAATTTGTGGATTGGCATCCTATGCTCTAATGTCACAAAAGCTTTTAATGAATCGTGAATTGGCTAATCGGAATTTTTGCTTATCTATGCTTTTTAATATTCTATCAATTGGTTCGATAGAAATCAGCTCTGTAAAATGTAGCTTTCTAAGTCCATACTAATGGTTGTGTTATACACGGTGTACTTCGAAATATTTACCACCTGGTTGAACACAGCTTTTTCAAAGATTTTTTTTTAAATCTTTCAGTGCCAAATTTTCGACTGAGTCAACAGCTTTTCTCGGCGCGCATTGGACGCGCCGAGAAAAGCTGTTGACCTCGGGCATTCTCTCTGGAAGTGTAGGCATGCTGGTACTTGAATGAAAGGTCTTTGTACGAGGAATACGAGTCTGGGATCCTTATAATTCAGACTAGCTGGACTTAAGTAGATGGACTTAAGTCGTGATTGGCACTGAAAGAGTTAAAACTTGACAGACTGGAAGTAGGCCTCTAGTAGTCAAACATATCTACACCACCATGTTGACTGGTAGTTATTGATATAAATTGATATTATGCTTTACCTTATGGAAATATTGAAATAACTAATTAAAATGTCGTGATGCAAATCATTACAGCATAGGAACTAGTGCTGAATTTTGTTACCTGTGTAAAAATGTGTTTTAGTTTTCTGAGGCATGACAGTGCACCGTTAAAATAATAGTTCCACCATTTAAAACATAATGAATTGTTGATTTGTGTATGCAGCAATGAATTAGGATCACCATCAAGATTTTGGATTGTAACAACAACCTACATAATTTGAACATGGAAATTGTATTGTCGTTGCGCGATGATATCTTTGTTGTTGCAATTAGAAGTATCGCTGTTTGTCGAATCTATAATAAACATAGTTGTTTCAAATTCTGTCATGGACCTTTGCAAATTTTCTTGTGCATACCGTTCGGTATTGACTGCCTTTAATTGGATCACAGTTAACTGCTAACGCACTTGATACAGTGTATACTGACATTTTCTGCTTCTTCAGTTGTTCCCAACAAAGGTTTCTTCTCCGCATATTTTTGCAACTTGGTACGGTTTGGTATGGCCTTGACATCGGCAAATAAACTGAAAATTAGCTCCACCCAGGATAACACACATTGTATACCTAACGCAACACTCCCAAGTACGTTAGGATTCAAACCCTGTGTTGAAATCAAACACAAAACAAAAATAATTATGCTCTGAATAGAGGCTTGTTATAAGACATAAGTATTTATAGTAACTTTACCACTAGAACCTTACTAATACATTAAAAAAACCTGCAAATTTTCTCAGTCTTCGGCAGTGTCACTTGTCACATACATGAATGTATGTTTATCACACTTTCTTATTATATCGGTAACCCTTTCAAGCAGCAAAAGACGCTGTTCTTCAGAGAGTGGGGCAATATTGCAGGTAGCAGAGATGCAAATAGAGTCGTATTGTTCCTTTTATGTGCAATTTTGTGCATTGAACGTATAATACCTGTTGGTTTGACTACCTTTGGTGAAGCTTTGGTAACAATGTTAAAACAAGTGTGATGAATACTAGAAAGTGGTTTTGGTAAAAACGACACAAATACAAATAGATTAATCTTTAAATCAAATGTTTGTAATCAAGGGTATAAGAACTAAAACTTTGAAAGAATGAAGCAGCATGCACGTACAGCAAATCTGTACCTTGGCATTTGCCCTTACAACCATTGAGCCCCATTGTCAGTGTATGTTTAATCACCAGTCTTAAAACTGCATAAAACCCATACCAAATAAATTTGAACGCAATGGAAATAGTCAGAATAAATTGTCCACTTCCTGTCACCGTACGTTTCTTAAACGCAATGTTGAGTGGCATTGTAAAGAAAGCTTGTAAACGATAGAATGAATAGTTCACCCGAAAAGTCCACAGTGACGCACCTCTTAATAAGGTATAACTTAAGATATAGTGGAAATAAATGTAACTGAAAAAAGGACAGACATTTACCTCAGAGCCAGTGACAAGTGAACGGAAAATAATGCCGGACACTAAAGACTGCAACAGCCAGAAAATGAACAACACTCCACTGGTATGTTTTCCCTTGATGAACTCCAGCCGACACAAACTCAGGAACAACACCTGCAATATTAAAGGACAATACAGCTCTGACTTAGATTACAATTTTTTTTTGGTCAAGAACAGGCTTGGTTAAACCCAGCAGCATTAATAACACATTTTTATCATACAATGAAATACAAAACAGATTTATACTTCCACAACACGCATGGGACATCAGTAACCTTGGTCACAGATTTCACAAAGACAAATCTGTCACTTAAAAGTCGCGCGAATAGTGACATATGTTTGCTGCCTGTAACACAGTTTCCCGTTTGAGTACTTACCATAGTAATTAGAGTGATTGCAGGAGCGAGGAAGCGGACTAGAGTGACTTCATCTCCGTTGGCTAATATCTGGCCAACAGCACCAATTTCTAGAATTGACGATAGGCATAGCACCATTCCAACCACCTGACAATAGGAAAATATGATTAACGGCAATCGGTTTCACTTAACAGAACTTGTCAGACTATGTACAGACCGATTTTTAACCGCTCTCATAGGTTTAATTATTGTATAGACAAAGCAAAGGAAACTAAATCTTTGGATGACACTGGTCAAGAAAAATCACCTGACACCTATCACACATGATTGTCAAATATTCGGTGCCCCCTGCTGAACAGTGGTGCCCTCTAGCAACAAAAGTGGTTCCGGAATATTCGATTCATAATAACTACCGGAAATGGTTGCCATCTAAGGAATAAAAAGGTACAATTCTTTTCGGCATTATAAATAAGGATAACAGGGTTAAATATCGGAAAAGACCTCACACATGCACGAAGTCATCCAATTTTACTCCAAACTGGCAACAGATATCCTTACTCGTAATAAGCTCGCCGGGCATTGTAATAAAAAAGAAAGTTTTATTTGGTCTACCCGCATAATTCTTTTTCTTTCATCTCTCTCTCTCTCTCTCTCTCTCTCTCTCTCTCTCTCTCTCTCTCTCTTAATTCTGTCCTGAGACCATAGAATATAAAAGATATGCATGCTGCACTGCTATTATCTGTAGTTACATGGGAAAACCGACAGATTATGACGTTCCGTTTAAATATAATGTTAACAAGTCATTACTGCTTTGAGTTTACTTACACATTTGGATATATTCAATGCGCTGCAGTTTTTCCAATTTTGGACAGTGGGTTGTGTGCATAGATACCAGAAATACGGTGGACAGCATAGCCATAACCAGGCACTGGGAAGCCATAGTAGCACGGACTTTTCAAAGCACCATGTGAAATCAGGGTTTTGAGTGTTGACAGTCAGACCAGGATCCTTTCAATGCAAATATGAGTTTAAAACGAGTGAGAAACAAGTTGAGCACCACGAAATCTTGAAGCAGTTATACGTTAATCCTATACCAGCGAAATAATTCAGCATTTCAACCACTTGACCACAACAGTAAAACCCGTAAGTGCTGAAATAAGGCTAGAAAGAGCGCTAAGTGATCAATTACAGCGTTAAACAGTACGCTTCTCTGATCTCTTATTATAAACAATGTTAAATTGAATTCAAAGTTGAGATTATTGTCTAACTGTTTTCACATAGTGGCCTAATACAGGTACAAAAGTGAATTTATGAAAGGCAAACGGAAAAACTCGCTATAAACAGCAAAAATGCCTAAATTTGTAGAAGAAGCTCATAACAGAATTGCATATGTTCATCCTACATGTATTACATTCAGATAGGTTTGACAGCAAATTGTAGCTTTAACTTCCCAATACGCGCCTTCATTAGTGGTTTTTCTCTTGAAATATAACACGCTTTTTTAAATGAAATTTTTTATTTTTTATGGAATAGGTCTTCGCAAAACATGTTTGAGGGCTGGATCAACTGTTTACAATACGGTTAAAAAGAAAAAAAAACTTTTTGAATCGTTTGATATCATTTTATATCATTTTTTTATTTTAAACTACATATTTCAAAGCTTTAAAAAACGACGCTGATTCAAGAAAATGAAAGCTTTTCAAACTCTCAGGAATTGCAGTTTAATTGACTGTATCAGAAACAGATGTTTTCCATATCTGATGTATGAAAGAAAGACCCAAATACGGCAGACATATGCAATCTATCTATGGAAGATCCAAGGTTTTTTCTACATGTTGGACACAGTTTATATGAGTGTTAGAATTCTTGTTTGTCTCGCAATTTATTTATGCCTGAAGAGCAAAAGAGTTTGTCATATACTTTTCACCAGAAACAGTGCAGTTTAACCGGTAAATATGTCCACGTGATAATGCCACAAGTATGTGTAGGACACCAAACAGCCAATCAATCGATGTGATGTTTATTTCGTCAGATCACATGACCCTGGCGAATTAGTGTTTTTGGATCACCATTTTCCCTTGAAATATTTCCAGAAAATCCGTTAATTGCAGTTTTCTTCCTACTGGTAATATGTATGGACCCGATACATACATTCCCAGGCGTCCGCCACTGCCCTGCATCTAATGAACCTTATCAATGCACTTTTTCACTGGGAATCATCATGTATTTATTCCAATTTGTATGCATGTCACATTTTATGCGTTAACTGTCAACTGCCTCTACTATTGCTCACCTCGTATCAATATCCTGATTATTTGGATACATTTAAGACTAAAATCAACTAAACAACGGAAATCAATATTTATTTTTCAACTTGCAATAAACATAAATGGTGAGGCAAGTACATGTACGATTTCTCCCCCAATCATGGGTCGACATTAATGATCATCAACCTAGCCTGCATGTGTTCCATATCAGCATGATTTGATTTGATTTGGCAAAATCAACATACAGCAAAATATTAAATACATATATAAAATAATACAAAAAGCATAAAACAGACGATTACACAATAATAAAACATCATATAAACTAAAATATAAAGTAGAAACATAAAAGATGACACATGAAGCTTATGAGGTTTTGCCATGATAGCCAGAAAAGTCCATGCATCAACGTCTTTCTATTGGGGGACCTGAATAAATATGTAAGAATGTGATGATGAGGTGAATATATATATAGATACATATATATATATATATATATATATATATATATATATATATATATATATATATATATATATATATATATATATATATATATATATAGTTTAGTTTAAACGTATTTATTTTCCATAGCGTGAAAAACAGGATTGGAGAAAAAGCCGACGGCTTCCATCAACTCCTCTCCTTGATACAAAGTTACAATACAACATAACAATATGAAAACTGTATTGACTGCCCAAGTACTGTTAAGTATGTTTACACATACTAGCAAAACTCAATTAAAACACTGACTCTTGGGCTGGGTTTTAAGTAAGAAGATTATTAATAAGACTTAAGTATATATTGGATTTAGAATGATAACACCATAAGTTAAAATTGAAAATGTGACATGTTTACCATGCACGTCCAAACCTTTTTGAAGTTAATATAAACTCGTGTACCCAACAGAAAATTTCTTCGTTTTGTGTGTCAGAGATATGGGGATTTTCACATAGTAGAGTTTTTACACTAAACCCAGAAGCCACTGGGATCTCTCTAAATAAGCGGTCTCGAATATTTTTGTAATTTTCAAAATCCAATAGAAAATGTTTTGTTGTTTCTGAACCTAGACCACAAGGACATGTCTGATCACTAACTAAATTATGTTTATAAAGATGATGGTTGAGGGCGCTGCACTCCATGCGTAGTCTTGCATGCAGTACTTGCCCTGATCGACTGCCGCTGTAGTAGTAACTGGAAATGGTAGTTTGGGATGCCAGTTTTCTTTTAAAAGATAGTAAGGATTCTGTGTTTCTTATCTGGGGATCCAAGTTGTTCCAGAGTTCCACAGTTGACGGAAAAAATGAGTTTTCTCGCAAAACATTATTGCAAGGTATTGGTTGGATAGTATTCTGATATCGAAAATCATAATTAGTTTCAGGGGTTTCAGGTAGTCTCTCAAACAAATACTGAGGTGCATACCCATTTACAATTTCCGCATCATAATCAATTTATGGTTTTCCGTTCGTGCTTTTAGCTCTTCCCAACCAACATCTTCATACAGTCGCCTTATGGACACATGTCTCGTTGCCCCAGTTACTACTCTTACAGCAGCTACTCGCACCTTTTCCAACATTTCAGCACAGGTGGCAGTGCAGTTGTTCCAGAGAACATCCGCGTATTCCAAACAAGGTCTAATGTAGGAAAGATATAACTTTTCTAAGGATCGCCTGTCCAGAGAGTAAGGAAGTTTACGGAGGCAGTCGACCCTTTTCATAGCATTTATATAAATCATTTCTATGTGATTATTCCATGCTCCACGTTCATTGAATGTTATTCCTAAATGTCTATATCATGTTTTTGTCGCAGTGACTTGTTTGCCGTTGATATAAAGGGGAAAATTTTGTGAATTTCGATTACTGATACGTAAATTGTATGTCTTTCTTTCGTTTAAAGTAATAAACCCCTGTTCTGCCCAAAGTGCAATAGCTGACAGGTCTCAGTTTAATTGCATAGACACCAGATCCTCATCTCCTGAATCACTTATTACAAACAACGACGTGTCATCTGCAAATAGTCTAATATTAGATTCAACAGCTTCAACAATATCGTTTATAAAAATTAAAAACAAAAGGGGTCCGAGTATGGAGCCTTGAGGGACGCCTGCCTCCGTATGTCTCCATTCTGAGCAGTTTCCGTTTATTACTACTCTCTGTCTTCTGTCAGACAGACAACTTTTAAACCATTCAAGTAAAGGGCCGGTGATACCTATACACTCTAATTTATATAGTAGTCCTTTATGCCAAACACGGTCAAACGCATGGCTTACATCAAGAAATAAAAAATTTATATCTTTACTCTGATCTAGGTCTTCAGCAATAATGTCATATATTTCAAGAAGTTGGCACACTGTTGAATCACGCGGTGTGTAAGCCGATTGCCAACGTACCAAGATATCGTTGTCTTTACAATAGTTGAATAGGGTTTTAAATATGCACATTTCTAATACTTTGCCAGCACAACCCAAAAGTGAAATTGGCCTAAAATTTTCTCTTAATTGTTTTGACAGTTTTTTGTGAACAGGGATGACATTTGCGTCTTTATATATATATATATATATATATATATATATATATATATATATATATATATATATACATATATATATATATATATATATATATATATATATATATATACATATGTATGAATATGTGTGAATAAATAAATATAACAAATAAAAAGCGGGATACTCTATGTGACAGTCTAGTCACTGACAGACTAATAGAATTTTCATTTTGTTTGAGTTTAGCGCATATAAAATATTTAATGGAACCTAAATGAATTGACTCTCCTCTTTTTCTTTCGCCTGTTGTGCCAAAAACTTCTTAACGCCACATTTGAACTGGAACAGACAATTGCACTGTTTTGAATTTTCCGGGAGGGCATTCCATTGTTTAATCGCTGTGTAGTAGATCGTGTGGCTTGTTTGGTTTGTTAACTGTGGCGTAATAAAGTAGGAAGATCTGTTTCTGGTATTGTGGTCGTGTTGGCTTTCTAACTTGGTGAAATATATTGTTCAAGGTATTTGGGTGAGGTTCCATTGAACATTTTATATGCAAGAGACAGTTTAAATTGCGCCACTCTAGCGTTGAAGCTAAGCATAGACACTCTAACTCAGGTTTTCCCGCCGAACAGATGAGTAACACAAAACAAATCTGTTTGTGAAAAAATGTTCAACACACGTTTTATTTTATGTTCAGGTTGAGCTTTCTTCAGCCAAAGTCGTTTATTTTCAGTTCATATTCATTGCGATTTCTTGATGTTATTGCATCTCGGACCGTTAAATTCCGAAATGTAAATAGTGCAACATGCGCATGCGTAGAACTACACCATCATTGGTGATTTCCCCCATGTCAGGCCCTGCTGGGGTCAACGACTGACCACAGCAGTTCTTGCATAATAAAACCTCAATAAACGTATATTCTAACAGATACACTAACTTCAGTTAGTATTAACATTCATAACCCAATTTGCGCCCTTTCTGATGTCATCCTGCATCCAACCCGGCACTAGGCCCAAGTCACAATCTGAGTACCGTATTTGAGCCGTACATATGAGCAAATGATAAACGACAGTGGACAAGCTTGCAAAGAACTTGCTCAGAAGAAAGAAAAGGAGGGGCGAGTGACATCATTATCTATAAATATTTACATTTGGACCGCCTACTGTCACTGATGGTGTTATACAATTGGTTCCTGAGAGGTAACTATTTTGAGTTAGACATATAATCCGGCTGACCCTGGGGATGCGCCCTTTCACTCCAAATTACACTGTGATACACGTACCACCAGGATAGCTAGTTTTCTCAGCTGTGATGCAGTCCCAACCCGTGCGGTGTTAAGTTCACAAATGGAATAGTGTAAAAAAAAAATCACTGACTTGTGTAATACGAGCGTCACAGTGGTGTGTCTTTGTATGCACGCGCTCATGCGGGTGTGAAAGGGTTATTTTCATCAAGTGTGATACGGAATTTTTATTTCCCGTGATTTGCGAATATGAAAATTGTTCTATGTGATTCATGATTGTGATCAAAGGCATTCCGTTTGAAATGTGAGGCAGGCAAAATCATTTTCAGTGAAACTTGATAAGGGCTCTACACCAATGCCAGGAAAAGGGGCATAAAAGCATTGTTCTCTTTGGGAAAGAATTAATTCATCTTGGACTTTGAATCCTTGCCTTGTTTATATCTGTGAAAAAAGTGAGGTGAGTTTGCTTCCCAGGCATTTTTTCATCAGTAATGAAACCAACACATAAAATCCCTTCTTGCCATGATTATGATAGTAAGTGCAGTCTAAATCACTTCCAAAATCCTCTCAAAATACACATTTTGATCACTTTTTTTAATTTGGGGGAGGCGGGCTTCATATTGTTGCTTTTAAGGATGGATACAAGTACGTTGAAAAAATGGACGAAGAGAATGTTCCTACCTTGGTAGCTGACGCTTATTAAGTCCAAATGACCTTAACCTTTAGAGGTCACACATAGAACACAAAAAGATACAGCTTTACAATATCTACAATGTAAGCCCAACATACATCAAATCATATGAAAACTGACGAAGTTATGGCTAAATGATAATTTCAAAGGGCCGAATATCCTTGACCTTTGACCTGTGACTTTCAGAGGTCACACCTAAATTACAAAGATGTGCATTATTGCAATACCTATAAGTACAGCCCAACATGATTGAAATGGGATGAACATGTAACAATTTATGGCGAGATAAAACTCCAAAGGTCCATATGACCTTGACCTTTAACATTAAGAGGTCATATGTAAATTACAAAAAATATACAGTCTTACAATATCTGCTATTTAAGCCCAAAATAAACCACATTAGATGAAACGTTACCAAGTTATGGCAAGATAAAAATCCAAAAGCCCAGATGACAATGACCTTTGACCTTTAGAGATTACATGTTAATTTTTAAAAAAATGCAGTGTTGCGATACCTACAATTTGGGTACATGCATTGCAAAACTTAGATAAAAATTGACAGAAAAATGGCTGGACGAACATTTCAAAAGTCCAAATGACCTTGACCTTTGACCTTTAGAGGTCACATGTAAAATACAAAAATGTGTAGTATTACCATAGCTACAATTTCGGTTCAAAATGGTCACACTTGGATGGAAATTGACAACGTTATGGCTGGATGAAAATTTCAAAGGTCCAAATAACTTTGACTTTTGACCTTTAGAGGTCACGTGTAAATTACAAAATTGTGCAGTGTTACAAACATGTGAATTGAACTTGGATTGGTTACCTGCACCTATAATAGTTTTGGAGATATTCAAGATTTAAAATTTCGAATGCCCCAGAATCGCATAATCTTCAACATATTTTGTCCTTTCGAATGAAAGGCACAAATTCATGTATAGACCCATAATTGTGCCAGGTCTGAGGTTTCTGAGTGTAATAGTTTTTAGGAAAACTGGGAAACAAACTTGGGTAGTAAAGAAAAAAGCAAGAAGAAACACAAAAAAGAACTCTAGGTAAAAAAAACACAATGTCTGTTTTGGCACACAGGCATAATGAATTGCTGAACAAAACCTGTCACCCCTGTTGATGAGAGGTAATGTTTGAAATATCTGTCAGGTTCTTATGAAACAAAAAAAAATTTCCTCATAAACTGTACAAATACAGCCATGAAAGCTACGTTCTAATTACCACAGCTAAAGAAAATAGACAAGTTTATAATTATGGCAATGCAACGAGACATTTTGTTTGCTCTTGGAAGATATTTGCACTGTACCAATCTTGAGAATACGGGGGCAATTTTCACAATGGAGACTGTTGTCGAAGTGCTATTCTTCATATGATTCTGTTTGCAATTTTACATCATCTACTAAGTAGTCAACATACATAGACCCAAACACACACACACACACACACACACACACACACACACACACACACACACACACAAATATATATATTACCCTACAGTCACTTGTACTGAATGCACAATAAAACTTTCATTATGTTACATATTTTGGGTACATGTTTGACAACCTCCACAACAACGTACCCAAAATGCGTCTTCCTGCGACCTATTGCCACACAACTTTGGCAAAAATATCACTTCATCCATGGTGTCCAGCATTTGAGGTAGCCACTCCAGGTGTTTATGGTTGGGTGATTTACATGTATCTGGCCACGTTCATACCAGCCCGATGTCCAATCCCTAAATCAAACAAGTGCATGCAACACATGGCAACTTACGACTCAATTGCCAACAAATAAATGCATACGGAGCTTTATAAAGTAGTACGCGCAAGCATGATATATATGACAGTGATGTCATCTTATCAAGTTGAATGTCCTTGACTTTTGCATGATGGTTTTGCGAAAGCTAGTATTGACTTGAATTTTCCATTTTTTCCCGAAACAGGCACTGCGCAGAACAATATTGAGAAGACCCATCCTGTAAACTTTCCTTTTAGCATAATAAGCATAATGTACATGCCAAGGAAGAGATAACAGCTTAACCTGGACCCCCCACTGTACACGACCTGGCCTTTCGTCTACTACGGGTATAGAACAATATTCTTCCTCTAAAGTGGTGTTTCCGTCATATTGTATATATATATATATATATATATATATATATATATATATATATATATATATATATATATATATACATACATACATACATACATACATACATACATACATACATATATATATACGCACACACAATTAATTCAAACATACATTCTGTTACTCTGCTGCTGTTTGATACACTTAACGTTTAAAATTCCCTATAAAAACAAAATATAATTAGTGCATTGTGATATGACTGCCTGTGGGATTTTATCGTCAGCATATTGAGCAACTGATATAGGTCTTTACTAAAGACAGTTGCCGTACATACTTGAGAATCTAGATATGTCAAATGTTACACTTCATTTCCAAGAGATTTTAAATGTTTTATTCATCGGAAAGACAAAGTAAAGGAGAGCCCCATCCATTCATGTCAACAGTAACCTTGACACGAAAAAGTACAGGCATGTCACGTAGTGCATCGCAATAGAGGGTCTTATTGTACACGAACACTTGACCTGCAAAGCGACTTTGTGGATAAAACATAAACAGTATGAAAAAGGTTAGCATTTGTGGGGATATGTATTTACGGAAACTTTTAGTGTGATATACTATCCCCAAACTACAGAATATAATCCATAGGAACCTTCAGTGTGTTACGTTTACATATCCGTATAATATTGAAGGGAAAACGGACAATTAAAGGTGCCATGTAGGAGTTAAAACAACTATATTTAAAATGTTAAATTTGGAGTAAATATAATACGTGATGAAACAGCGAAACACTTTGTTCTGATGTCTTTATGAATGGTGTCAGAAACTGTAGGATCTTGCCTGGTCATTTATGGCCAGACAACAATGTAAGCCAATCATGACAAATATGCAATCATTTGACGTCACAGACACATTATACCATGCCTTTGGCATTTACATGAGTTATGAGTGAACGCTATTAATAACAAAAACAAGGCTCTCGCACTAACTTCTCATTTCCCACCACTTGAATTTAAATATGTCTCCTACTAACTAAACTAGCAGGTTTTTTTTAAATTTCTCCACACTTACTTCTTTTTCCCAATTAACTTTTGGATTTCAAAAAATTTTAGGGGATGTTTTAAATCTGAAGGTGTCCAATTGGAATTTGTAGCTCAAACCGTTTAAAGATATTTTAAGACGCCATGATTTTACCACCTTGCTAAAAAATATATTGTGGTAAACAGTAAATCAAGAATATGTTCTAAACGTAAGTAGCAATCTAGCTGATGGTTAAAAGCTACAGCACAAAACCACAAAATTGACAAACACAGAGTTCTATAAAAAAAAAAGTGATAATTTTCGTCAGTGCCCGTGTTACAATAAAAATTAAATATCGCCTATAACATCTGCACCAAATTTGAAGCTATCAATTAAAAGGATACCAACTGCTGATTCAGAAATCGCAAAATGTGAAGAAATAAATCATTAAAATTCCGTGATTGATAGCAGTGCCAGTCGTTTACAAAGCCAGTAGACTTTTCTCTTCAATATTTCTACTAATTCGATGGAATCGCACGTGCTATTTTAGAAAAAATTACCCCCTCCCACCCAATAAAAAGAAAATAATAACCCCCAAACTACAATTTGATAGGAAAACACTCACCCGGTAAACTGTCCTCTTATCTTTTTAACTCAGCACATCATAAACCCTTCTATACAACTCTTGATACTTTTTGCAAGGCATGAACATCTGATCTAATCTGCAGTTCACGTCGGTCCCACTTTGGCGAACTATTGACAGTTTCTGTACCTTTTACATTTTCCACCTTCTTGCCTGTCGACACAGGTAACTTTTCTGTCTCCAAGACTACCCATGGCGATGAAGGGTCAATGGCCCCAGAACATTTCATTGTGATAATGAAGGTCAAACCCCTAAACTATTCCATGGCGATAAAGGGCAATATCTCCTATCAAACTCTATAGTTATTTCTTTCTCTCAAATGTGTACACAAATGTATGTACAAAAATACCCGAGGCATAATGACTGCAGTGACAGTTAGCTGACAATAGAAGATCTTTTAATATTCTTGCTTTGATATAGTAACTAGCAGGTTTGAGCACAGAAGTGTTTAGGAGCTATACATCCTTTTGTCACATACCCAAATCGCCTTAAGTGTAATGCAGCACAGGGAAAATTCTGTGCACATAGGTGTTTGCAAACAATATACATGCCACATACAGTATAAATCCCAACCTTATTGAAAACAGTTTACCATCTATATTGATCTGCAAAAAAAGATCTGGTCATGTTTCAATTGCAACAGTTACACATCGGTCTGTGGGGCAGAACTGCTATCTTGGGTATATTTTGATCTCTGAAACTGTAAGGAAATGACTTCTGGTGTCGAAGCATATGTCAGACTAATAGTATGTAAAACAGATCACTATATATACGGCTACATGAACAAAATTATGTATTATTCAGGATCAAACAGAAAAGGAAAACGTCGAAATCAGAGCAGTTTTAGCATTTTTTGCAGACAAACTTTTCCCCTAAAAACGAACGTGGGGAACCATCATATAATTTAAATGTGACATCTAGATGGCGCTAAACATGTGTCACTAGCATAGAATACAAGAGATTGATAAGTCTGGTATATAGGTACATGAAGTATACCCTAATGGACATATTATAGCGCAATCGCTAGCAGCCTTCCGGGAGAGTTGCAAATCTTATGTGATAAACAAAATGTTATCCATATAAAACTGAACGATGTCACATCTAGGATCACTAAAGTACCTACATATATAGTATTGGTCCAAGACTGGCAAGTTAGGCCAATGAAAGAAATATAAATACCAGCCACACACCTCAGTCATTTTCACACCAAATCCTTGTGAATGAAAAGCAGTCCAACAACTAGCGTGTTGTGTTCACCCGGCAAAGACTGAAGCAAGATGAGTGTTCATGCATTCATCAATATGATGCGCCACATGGTCATTGTACACGAAGACCAAACAAATTATCCCCTGTGTGAAAGCCTCAAAGTCATTCAAGCGCAATATCTAGAACAAAGTCAGAAAAAAATGGTTGGCGTTCAGAACAGCAAACATAAGTACATGCATGAAATTGGACGAAATTTCACACACTACGTACAAAAGATCTTGATTGAACTTTACAATAAAGCCTCTATGGCAATTATATACGTATATCTGAAGCTGAGTTTAAATTTTACCTGTTGGCATTTATCTAACATTGTAGCTGTAAATTAACTAAGGAAGTCAAATAAGCAAAATTATGTATATGTATATGAGCAACCGAGAAAAAGACATATCTTTTTCTTTAAAATGCAGGGCAGTGGAAGCAAAAATGCAATGCATCATCAAATATACCAAGACTACATCTTGTGCATATACTGTAAGCAACAGCAATCCTAGGCTTGGCATGGCACCCAAGCTCCATATTCATGTTCAGGATATGGGAGCTGGGCGAAAACCTATCCATACAATGGAATGGGTATATGACATGATGGAATATAATGAAATAATATCAATATAGCCAGGCTTTGTGCATTTTTTCTATACCCCCAACCAGCCAATGGCCTTAATAAGAACCTCAGTGACAGGAACAAGTGTGTACAGATCAGAAATGACACCAGCTCATGGGAAAATATCCTCAAGGGTGTCCCACATTTTGGGCCCATTACCATTCAATTTATTCTTAAACGATATTTTTTTTTTGTTGAAGAAGGACTACCTTACAGTTACGCTGACGACAATACTCTTATACTCTTTCCTTTTCACACACTTCTTAATATACCCTCGAATCGACACTGCAGTTAGGTTGCATCCAACTCATTAAATGGTTTGAAATGAACATCATGAGGGCAAATCCACAAATTCCCAAGTATTTATATTCGGGAATAAGACCAAAAACACAAATTCCACCTTTTAATTTCAAAAGTTGGTGTACATTGCTAGGAAGAAGTGAAACTCCTGGCCATTACGGATGATTTTATATTAAAGTTTAATAAATGCCTGAGCAAACTTTGCAAAACAGCTTCAAGGCAAATGAATTTGTTGCAACGGATTGGCCAATATTTAAATAAATTCTGTCAACTTGTGATATATCACTCTTTCAACCTTTTGGATACTGTCCTTTAGTTTGGCATTTCCGCAGTTAAGGTAACACTAGAAAAATTGAAGGAACACAAGAACGAGCCTTCAGGTTCATCTATGATAATCCAAGCTCATTTTGTAAATCCATCTTGGCCAAATTCCTATTCTTGCATATCCGAAAGATGAGAATCATGGCAATGGAAACGTATCCTTGCACTTGCAAGATCGGCGGGTCAAAAACAAACCAACGTATTCATTCAGGTAAACGATCATTGTACAAAAATAAAAAAAATGTGTACTACTAAATATGAAATTTAATCATTCAGATGCAGTGCAGCCAAACTATGGTAAGAACTACCAAATGTCTCGGGTTTTGCTCAGTTGAAACGATTAATTACTGACTCTCATGGCAGCACTTACAAATTTGTGTGTAAGTAATCTTTCCATTGTGGGATGAATTTTTGAGCTGGGAATATGTTTTGAAAATATTATTGTTGTTGTTGTTGTTGTTGTGGTTATTGTTGTTGTTGTTGTTATTATTATTATTATTATTATTATTATTATTATTATTATTATTATTATTATTATTATTATTATTATTATATGCATAGTGCTGTATGCGTTTGGAATGTAAAATTTTATTAACATGGCTACTGTGGATGATATATTATAGTTATTATTGTTTTTACATGCATATTTTGTTGGTAAAATAGCTCCCCAGAGCTATAGTTTGCTGTACAATAAAGGCCGACATGAAATAAGGCTAACTTGAGCTTGAATAATACACCTACCAATTATCAAGTGCCTTGCGTTTCGTGGCTCTCTTGGATCATACGGTACATCAATCACATATATTAAAGGTATGAGTAGGACAAATGTTCACAATCTATAATGATCTGTGTTAAATTGCAGTGGTTTGTAGGCCTAATTGCCGTATCGAGCCTCCATGCTATGAAGCAACTGCTTATGACCAATACAGTACACATGCATACCAAACAAATAGACAGCCTCATGTATGCATCTGGTTAGGTCTTCATACGCAATAAGTCAAATACAGTTTTCAGTCAATGATGCCCGGTAATAGTTACAATAATTAAAACTTTTGATATTGTTCCAGACATTTCTGGATGCTTGCCATTGTTTATCAGTTGGGTGCAACAGATCAAGCCCCACTAAGTTTGAAGTAAATCTGGTCGACGGTTTTGGAGAAGTCAAAATGTGCATTCAATTACCATTGACTTGCATTGTAACCAATGGTAAATTATGTATTAACCGAAAAGTCTCCGAATTACAAAAAGTCGTTAAAAATCAGATGAGCGAAATAACATCACCCAGGGAACAAACTCATTGATCTTTCGGCAAGCTACAGCTCCATTAAGTTTTAAAGGAATCAAAGACACGGTTTCGGGAAAGTCGAAAATAACTTGAACACAAAAATTCTCTCGAACGCATAGCCGTTGGTTTGAAATTGCAGAGGTACACTTTCACATCCGCCGTCACTATAGAAAAAAGACATTTCTATGTCATGGTCAGTTGCAATGCCACAGCTCTATCCTGTTCTTTATCTCTTGTTGTCCTCTTAATTCTATTAATTGAGTTCTTAAATGTTGATGTACCGGGAAAGATCTGGTCAAGAAGGTATATGAGTCTGTAATTTTCCTAAATTATACATGTACGTTAGTTGTGTCTATTTGGTTGTGTAAGGGTCAGGGGTAGAGACTGGACCCCGGTGGTGGACGATGTACTGGTGTCCTCTGGTCCCATGAACAATTGATTTAAATGATAGATATATAGTTAGTATATTTGACTCATAAAAATACCCTGGCGAGCTTTTGAAAAAAAAAGTGTTTTAAGGAACAGGTCAATCATTTTGTTTTGGAATAGTATGCAATGTGTCACAATTTTGCCACTCATGGAAACTTCCTCGTGATAACATTTGTGTAACAATGGTAATGTGAGACGTGCATGGTTCCTTATAATGATAATGGTAATCGGGAATTGTAAGAAGCTATTAAAATATGTACACATATTTACAATTGAGGTGTCGACTATTTGATGACCACCAATTATGGTACTGGCATCGCTTTCCATTAATACTTTGGATTGCAGGTAAGGCATCCTGCTTTAATATGATGAGTTGTTCTGCTTGAGGTATGTGTGAAGTTTTATAGACAAAAATTCTTATCAGTGACAATCTTGGCCTTGTTGGAAATGGTGTTATTACCAACATACGTGACATATCAAGTACGTACACTACAGGTAGTCAGATATATACATGTATATGGATATCAATTAATCGATCTCGTTTAATGAAAGTCAAATTAAAATATTGAACAAACTTTTTTAACGGACTCACAGTGGGTTGCCACCTTTCAAATCTGTGGAACACTGAGCATCTAGAGGGGATGGTCGTCCAAACCCCGTTATTCTTCTACTTTAATTTGTTTACAGACACCATTGGAAAGTCCCGCCAAATTTTTGGGTACACTTTGTACCTCTTTTGGGATCCTGTCGTTTTCCGGTATATCCAATATACTGGCTTAACCCTGTTGGGTGAAAGTATACGACTTGTTGGCATCAATGCTGAAACTGTGGCTGTTTTATTGTAGGTTAATGGTTAATATGTAATACGATGTATCTAATCTGTGGATTTAGAGAGGGCATTAATTCTGATATATAGCCCTCTCAAATTACTCTTAGTATAAGGTCATTGTCCATTGGTACCACGTTAAGTGTGGAATTGTATTGCACATTCAGAAAAAAAATGATGCCTTAAATTGGAAAGAGGGGAGTAATGTAAAATCACAGCGCATTTTAACCTCCAATACGGTTGGATATTTGTATTAAAATGCATTCCTTGTTCCATGGCATATGAATTTTGTAGGCGATTGGTAAATATATTTTCCCTCCACAAACACTCATTTGGCAGTGTGTTCAGGTTTGTTTCCTTTGTCATCTGCCAGATGTTAATCGCAAGTTTAGAGTTTCAATTTGGAGGCTCATTACTAAGTTGATGAAATCATTGAAAAAAGAAATTTTGTAAGAAAGTGGCCATTTACAAGGCTCTGGCGAATATAATATTCAAAGTATGGACCATGTATATTCTAGAAACGCATTAACCGGCAACTGACTTCAGTTATTTTCGACAGAAATAAACTTTGATGCACCTAATGGCCTCAATTTGGCAACGTGAGTGACCTTTCTGACAGCTGAGGAGACAATTTTTTCACTGTCAACAGAAATTAAAGTTTAAAATAAAGAGTACAATAGGTTGGAATTATTTCTTAATTTTAGTGGTGACGTGTGCCTGGGCACGTGATGTCACGATAATTGAACCATAATTTATGTAAAGTGGCTGGCTATTCATTTATGGAAGTGTCCGAGTTGAACAAATAGTTGCGACACTGGAAAATAAATGATTATTCTGATAGTATCTCACTTGAGATGAAGAGTTGATCTAAATGGTGGCAAATCAAGAGTTGTTGTTCATTGTGTGCCTGGGATAGTGGATGAAAAACCAGAACAGAAAATCTCTGACGCATGTCGGTGCACAAGCCGAGATAGAAAAGTGTCACCAACAGATGTGATCTTTGGGTTGATGTATTCACAACATGACCAGGCCTTGCGTCTTGCGTTTCAATATAGTCATTAATTTGTTTGTAGGAAGGTTCAGATTTCTATTGATTGTAACATATATGTTCTAGTGATGAACACACGTGTGTACACAATTTGTCATGTACTGCATTTCACTTAAGAAATCTGTGTATGTGACAAAATGGATTGTACATCCTGATAACATCTGTGTTTACAACTGCCCTGTACTGTACCGCATTTATCATTTTATGCTTCATGCATGACTGATGAGTCAAGAATGACTCCTATATTGTCAATGAAATCATTATTTACTTACTTAATGCGACAGGGTGCTAAATTGCTTAGTATATTCATGGACTGAGCTATTTTCCATTGGGCATCACAAAGCTCCACTCTTTAGGGCGACATTCTGGATGCTGGACTTGGTTTTTATGTTTTCCATTTCACAATCCTCTTGAAGTTTCTGCTCGAATACATAAACAATAGAAAAATAATGAAAAATATTGTTCTTGCCAAAAAGGTATTCATGTTATATGGCTATAATAAAAGAAATTGCATGGTACAACGATTATCAAATGGCAGCTGAGGCTTTCTGTGCTTAACACCAAGTTACATATTTTTTTATTTGTTAATTTGAGAACTGTTGTATCTGTTTTGGCAGGACTTTTCAGTTGCTGCCATATATATATATATATATATATATATATATATATATATATATATATATATATATATATATATATATATTGGTCACATATATTTGTCCACACGTTTGAGAATAAGAAATCACATTGAGTAGCGTAGGAGCTATAAGTACAATATTTGATGTACACAGACGCGAGACAGACAAACAACCTTTGTCAGCAGAGAAGAGGGGGCAAATTGTGCCAAATACACAAACTGTGAACAATTCGAAACTGTGCGTCAGCCATTTGCTGCAAATAAGATCATATGTTAACTAGGAAAGATGATTTGCTGCATAGCAAATCAGTGTGTGTGTCTTCAAAGCATATTGGTGTGGCAATGTACAACTATTCCGTAAAACAGGAGTACAAGTTGGAATGACATTTTTATCTATTATAGCTTTGAAGTTATTCAAGATTTAAAATTTCTAATGGTGCTATTTAGCAATTTAAATTGCTACAACTTTTAATTTTAATTCATTAGGTGATTAGGTACCAATGGTCAACAACCCCCCAGTAGAAGTTGGAATGACATCTCTATTATACTGTTGAAGATATTCAAGATTGAAAATTTCAAATGCCCCTAATTTGCATAATTTTAAACATCTTCATTTATCTGTATAAAACAGTCAAACTCCTCGTATGGAGGTACAATCATGCCAAGTTTGGACTTTCTATGTATAATAGTGTCCGAGAAAAGTGTCGGACAAATTTGCTGGATAGAAAGAAAGAAAGAAAGAAAGAAAGAAAGAAAGAAAGAAAGAAAGAAAGAAAGAAAGAAAGAAAGAAAGAAAGAAAGAAAGAAAGAAAGAAAGAAAGAAAGAAAGAAAGAAAGAAAGAAAGAAAGAAAGAAAGAAAGAAAGAAAGAAAGAACAGTATGTCTGTGTTGGCACACAGACATGATAGAATGCATGAGCAGGGATCTTGAGCATTTCCTGGACTGTGTAATTGTATATAAATAATGTAGCCCAAAATGTTTTTCTAAGAGCCACTGAACTGACTGGTGTCCAGAAAGAAAACATTAACTTATAATTAAATTACCAAACAGACATAGCTATTCAATCAATGCAGCCAATGTTTATATGACAAAATTAACTCATTCAGTGATGAACCCAAAGGATATGCTCTTTGCTAATTCTTTCAAATTTGCATTGCTAATACAATGTGTGAAACAAATAAAAAAGGTCAGAATATCACAAATTATGAGCAGATATTATATTCTATTATGATTGTCAGAAATTTCAAATCAGAACCCCCTCATTTAAAAGATAAGAATACTCAGTATATCCCTTTGATACAAATTTTACTGACAGTAAATGAAGACTTCTGTCCTGAATGAGTCCAGGGATGCGGCATTTTCAAAGGGTCATTTTGATGTCACTTCTTGTAAAATATATACCAGGATTATGGCTTGTTTGCAATTTAATTGAGATGTGACACCCCTGTAAAAATATCCCAAAGGTCTTACAATGTTGATAAAGGCTCTAGATTATGAGTGAAATCTATTGGGGGTAATAAAATACACATAAACTTAAGAGGAAAGGGTAGGGTTTATTTTGATGTGGTTACACTTGCCAGGACTTTGGAATAAGCTGGCCATTTGATACCAATCATTCACTGTCACTGTTCATGTGTGTTTGGTGGGGTGGCAGACACATAGCAGGGCCAGCACCACAGTAAAATGGTGTCCCTTTAGCCGGATAATTTTGTAAAAAATCCAATTATTTGATGCTACAAAAGTGAAAATAAAACCCATATAAATGTATACAGCAGCACCCATGTGGACCTGTTTACAAAGACCATTAATTATAGCAGCCGGGTTGAGTGGCAGGGCAAAGAGGTCAGTGATAGGCTGTTTGGCTCAACGGCACTGTGGTCACAACTAATGAGACGGCCCCCAGAGCTCAAGTTAGGTGGAATGGACTGTGTATTATATAACATATTGAAGATTTAAAACTTTAATTAGCCCTCATTTGCATAATTTTGAAAAGCATGACCTCTCATTATAAAAAGGCCAGACTTTATCTATAGAAGTATAATTGTGCCAAGTTTGGAGTTTCTACATGTTATACTTTTCAAATGAAATGTCGAACAAATTTGCCTGTAAAGAAAGAAAGAAAGAAAGAAAGAAAGAAAGAAAGAAAGAAAGAAAGAAAGAATTCCTAGAAAAACAGAAAAGTGTGTGCTGACACACACACTTTAATGTCTGGCCAAAAGTATTTTTGTCAGAATGGTCTCAAATCGTTTAAGCACTTTTTGGTCTATAAATAAATAAACATTTAGGTCTAGTCACTTCAAACACAAACGTTATCACTTACGGCGAAGATAAAGAGAGACATGGTAGGTCTGCGTCCTTTTGGTGTTGCGTCAGTCACCTAAACTGGCAGCAAACGAAGAAAGTAGGCCAACATGGTTTTTTAGGCATTTATGAATTTGCAACATTACAAAATCACTGTACCTCCATGTTAACTCTGAGTTGGAGAACACGTTCCCCAGCCCAATACAACCAATGGATCATAGGATGCTGAGCCATCGTGCTTAACTGGCCTGTGGATGTCTCTGATTGATGGATGCCTCAACGTAAGCTTGTAAATCAGAAAGTTTCACGATTGTTTCCCGAAATTTGATGATTCTTTAAAATTCTGATGGTTTAGCCTTTCAAGAGATATATGTATATCCCACTACGGGAATGGGCCGGTCAGTGTAAAGCCTTGATTTTGTTGTTAATTGCTTTCACTCATAATATATGTAAATAGCAGTGGCATGGTCTACCAAGTCTGTCACGTCAATAATTGGATAGTATTTGTCATGCTTGCCCGACTACAGATGACCGCTCATGACTCTACAGTCCATGAAACCTTCCACAAAGATATCACAACGAAGCACTTTGCTGATTCTTTGCTCCGTTTACTCCATCTAATGGCAAAATGCATTGATAACTTAATATAAATTACTATTAAAAACTAAAAATGATAAAAAAAAAAATAAATGTTTGATGACCAAACTTTAGTGGTGACATCCTTCAATAATGTGAATCAAAAGTAATTAGGCCATTCAGCATCTGATTTTGAAAAGCCAACACACACACACACACACAACAAAATAAACCAAAAAAATTCCGACAAAAGGATTGAAATATTTCAGAAGTCTTACAAATTACGTGCTCCAGTATATGAATAGCATAAAATAAAATAAAACCCTGTTTGCTGAAACCAATTTATTACATATGAATATTTAATTGTCACATAGAAAGATGCATCTGAGGCCAACTTAATCCATTGTTTCTGCTTCATCCAGTCGCTTTGAAAGAAAGGGATCAAATGATTTCGTACAATATAGCCCCAATATACAACAGTTTGTCATATGTCATGGCCGTACTTTTCCTTTCAAAGTTACCAGATAGCTATCTAGCTGTAACTGTTTATTTTATTATCAGTGGCATTCAATATAATGCCCCAGTGTGTTTCTACTTCAGTTAAACACTGGCAAGCAAAGGTGAACTACCAAACTAGAAAGGGTACAAACTAGTGCAGTGGTAAGCCAAATTATTCTTGTTCGAACTTGTTACATACAAATATTGTAATTATGTTTGGCTTGATAAGTATTCTTTATTCATATTAAAGCTCTGCATTTATAAGCAAAGCTTCACTTATCTAGCTAATTTTTCATTTGCCACGTTCATATTTATTATTTATTATGTGGGTTGTTTTTGCTGAATATTTAACTTAGACAAGGAGCCGCTATTTAGAGAGACATGAAGGGGTACACGCTCTGAAACATGTTTTACAGAGGAACGTGGACAATATGTACATAAGTGCTTTTATATTTGTATAGGTTGGACAGTGACAGGTTAGCTTATGACAGTATACAGTTTGAACTATAGAAAGGGTAATAACGACTAGAAAATGGCTCCATAGTACAAGACTCAAGTATTATTATTGACCTGGCGATCAGGCGATTTTGCACTCTGTTTTGGCACTATATAAAACATTTTAAATATCTTTAGGTTATCAGGTTTATCATTTGACGTTTCTAGGTTATTAAGCATGTACGGCAGTCGCCTTTAATAAGAACTTATACCTGTTGCTTAATATGTTAACAATAAAAACCCACATTAAGTTACGTTATTTATACGACTGCTTCGTAAGTAAAGGTTGACGTATAACTTTGCACCCATTTTGTTTTTAATGTTACAACTTTAAAAGAATTTAAAAAACAGTAAAATAACAGTAGCATCAAAGTCAAAGTCAAAGTAAGCTTTATTTCATGTCGGTCGTTTTTAACAATAAACATTAGCTCTAGAGAGCTATTTTCCGACGTGAGTATAAGTTGCAAAATACATAGGTGACTAAAAACAACAGTGTTTATATACATACAAAAATATGGGATGAGGTTAAAATATATCTTTCATGGTGACCAATAATGGGCACTAATAATAACATGTGTGAAACTCTAGTCAGCAACTTTGAGACAGATGGGTGTCTGTGAGATGCACTTCAGAGGCATCTATCTGCATGACATGCAGTTGCAGGTGTTACTATTCCAGTTGCTGACTAATTTTTTAAATTGATTAAAGCTGGAGGCATTTCTAAAATAATCTGGTAGTTCATTCCACAATTTAGCCGTACCATACCGAAAAGATTTCAAACCATACTTGGTTATTCTAACCCTTGGTACAGTGGCAGTGTTGGTGTATCTAAAAGAGTATTTTGAGTCTTTTACCACCAGCAGGTCATATAAATATGAAGGGCCTTGTTTATTTAGAATTTTGTATGCCTCGATCGCCATGGTCTTCATCCTTCTAATACGTAAGGATGGGAATTTTGATTTTTCCAAAAGGTCATCATGTCAAGAATTTTGATCATCATAGATGAATCTGAGGGCTCGCTCCTGAATGCGTTCCTTTTTCTTTGTACTGCCCTTACCACAAAAGTGCCAAACTAGGGGGCAGTATCCAAAATTTGAAAGAATGAAAAGTTGGTAAATGAGAATTTTACAACTTTTGTTGAGGTAGTGGCCGATTTTTTTTCAATACATTGATATGCCTGGATGCCTTTTGCACATTTCGTCAATATGTTTTTCAAAACTAAGTCGAAAATCAATTGTGACGCCCAGCAGTTTTACTTCATTCTGACTATGAATATCAACCTTGTCCAAATGAAAGGTGAGGTCTTTGCCTTTAGCATTGTTACCAAAAAGAATTCCTTGGAACTTTTCAGGATTGGCTCTCATCATATTCATCTCAAACCATTTGAGAAGATGAATACAGCCGGCTTCCAAAGTTGATTTCAGGGATGGTAGTGACTCATGTGAAAAAGACAGAGTATTGTCGTCAGCATAATTGTACAATACTCCCTCTTGAACAAAGAAAAAGATGTCATTCATGAAGATGTTAAAAAGCAAAGGTCCCAAAATGGAACCCTAAGGGACACCTTTCAGAATATTTTGCGACGAGCTAGTGACACTACCGATCTTTACATACTGTTTTCTGTCACTCAGGTAACTTCTCATAAGATCTAAACCAGTGGCACCCAACCCATATGCCTCAAGTTTAGCTATAGAAGATCATGCGCAAGACTGTCGAAGGCCTTGGATAGGTCCATTAACAAGGCGGCCACATATTTCTTTTCGTCCAGGGCTCTCTTCCAGTCCTCCACGGCTCTGAGTAGTGTTGTCTGACACCCATAACCATGTCTAAAAGCTGGTAAAAACGGGTGAAGCATGTCAGAGAAATAATCACACAGTTGGTCATTTATGGTACGTTTAAAAAGTTTTGAAATTACTGTCAATACACTGACAAGTCTATAGTTTTTCTGGTCCATTGGGTCATCCTTTTTTGAAAATAGGAGTGACACGAGCTTCTTTAAGTCGGTCAGGGAAGGTACCGGCTGTCACAGTTCTATTTACTAGGTTAGTTATTGGTATTACTAAGGCTGGTTTGACTAATTTTAATAGCTTTGCAGATATGCTGTCTGTCCCTGTTGCCTTTCGAAGGTTCAATCTGTCAATTGGTTTGGATATAGACACTTCGTCAACTGTCTTAAATCCAAACTGATTTTGGACATGTACTTTGGATTTGATTTTTTCAATACTAGAATGCGAGGAAGAATTGAAAGAGTGGTCAGTGGCAATTCCACTTGTGACCTTGATATAATAGTCATTGAATATTTCACTCACTTCCTTTGGATCGGTAACAATAGAATTTCCAGTTGACAAAATGATATTGTTATCATTTTTTCTTCCCTGTGTGGAAAGAAAAGGTTTGATGGTGGGCCAGAAGTCCTTAGAGTTTGGACCACCAGCACACCTCTCAAAGAAATAATTTCGGATGGACTTTTTTCGCAGTTTGGTCACAAGATTTCGTTGTCTTCTGTACTTTTGCCATTGTTTCTTGTTCTTGTACTTGCGAAATTTGTTGAGGAGCATACGCTTGCTATAGATGGTCTTCCTGAGGGTCCTGTTCATAAAGGGTACAGAATGTTTACGTTGTTTCCGCTGCTTGATTGGGGCATGTTCATCTAGAACATCAAGCAGTATTTTCTCACTTGCCCAATATATGTCATTCATATCATCAAAAACATGAGCAATATGAAAAGGGACATTCTCAAGATCTTTTATGCACGCCTCCTGGTCAAAAGAACGAAAACTACGGCAGCTAAAGTTTTCTCTTTTTATATCCGGGGTAATCCCGTGAATTTGGAAAGATATCAAGTTATGACAGTCACTCACGCCGGTATTAAAGTTGGTGATATTGCAACATGAATTTGGTCGATTTGTTAGAACAACATCTGTAAGAGTGGGTTCGGCCTCTTTAGTAAAGCAGGTGGGCTCTTCAATTTTGTTAAAAAAATAAAAAAAATATCACACATATCTATCAGGGGTTGAGCTCTCCTGGGTTTCAACATGTTATAGTTCAGATCCCCCATAACAACCAGATTTTCATAACCTACACTTACTTTGTCCATTGTGTTGTAAAAATCATGTGAAAAGTCACTGTTTGGCATAGATGGTGCCCTGTAGGCACCGTATATGAGCCATTTGCCATTGTTCAGATTTACCTCCACTGCTATTGACTCAATGTTGGTGAATTCACAGGTCACTTTCCTACAGCCTGGGATGTCTGACCTCAAGAAAGCTAAAACACCTCCGTCCCATTGTGTGCGGTCTGCTCTCCACAGCCTATAGTCAGGAACCATGAACTGAGAGTCAGGAAAGGAGGCATCAAGCTTTGTTTCAGATATGAACAGCAAGTCAACAATTTTATCAGATAACAGCTCACAAATGTCATTGTGCTTGTGTCTGTAGCTGTTTATGTTCAGGTAAGTGACTAGGAATTGTCTTGGGTTTTTCCTTCTGTTTTCTCTCAGTTCTTCAAAAATCGATGAGATGTCTGATGTATCATTCTCTGGTGGACCCCCGCCTTCTGTTAGTCTAGAGTTGTTTAAGTCAGTAAAAGATATATCACCACAACTGGAGTTAAATAGAGTCTCTGTTGTGGAATTGAGACTTGAAACATCATGGTAAGGTAGATTGCCAAGAATACAGGGTGGGCATCTCCAGTCAAAGTCTTGATTGTTTGCTAATTGGTGATTGTATGTTGCTGGCGAGACATTAGCACATTTTATGTGGGTCCAGTGTGCACAGTCATAGCATTTTAGTAGCGGTGCGTCCGTGCAACTGGTCGTTTGCATACTCAACAGGGGTTTTTAACTGGACCCGGGTTTAATGAAAAATCACTACTTAAAACAATGTCATAATATGATGGTAAAGACTTGTATGTGGGCTGCATAATTTTTTCATATGAGGCAGCATGGTCAGGCAAATACTCTATTAAGATTACATCCATACTAATAGAGCTCTGTGTGCAGTTCAGATGCATGGTTTGTTTTGGTAAAGTACAGTTCCCAGGGTCCAGGTGAACGTCTGCAAGTATGGTTATTCCATTCTGGGGTGTGGCTGTGTTTCACAAGGTGACCTGATGATAGTATTGTCCAAAAATTTAAACACACTGCAGGGTCACGTCAATACATCCACGTTTGTCTTTCTGTCTGTGATTTCTGATCCTCGTGGCCCATGACCATGTATTAAAGGACTCTGTTGTTTGTCTGAAGTGGGTAGAATCCAATGCTGACAGGTCACTGGCTGGCACCTGTTGAAAGGGCTATAATTGCTGTCATCTGCAGTTATATAGTACATTGGGGCTATAGATCCCAATGTCAAAAAGTTATGATTAAAAATATGGGTCACAAAATCACAATAATGTCTGTATATCAAGTCCAGTTAGGTCCCTGGGCATTCACAAAATATCAGTGAAAGTTTGATAAAAATCAGTGAATCACTCCTGCAGAAAACGGGCAATAAACAGCAGTAGACAAGACAGTTCAGTAGACGAGACGAGGTCAGGTCAGTACTCTCAGAGTATATGATTAAATTTGGTTTAAACATACTTAATCAACGCAATTAGGAAACCGGGCGATGCCTTGTATTAATCTTTCCTCCCAGAGGATTCAATTTATTGGAAAACTCAACTGTGGCCCTTAATAAGAAAACTGCAGCATTGTTTCCTGAGCTGCCCAAATATGAAATTGGCTCAGTTTTTTTTAACCTGGCATTGCCCTCCCAAAACAGTTTTACTTATTACCAAGAAAATGGACTTATCCAAACTGCATCAAACAAGGCAGCCATCATTATGTCTGTGTGCCAAGACAGACGTGTTGTTTTTCTATGATTTTTTTCTTTCTTTCGTTCTTTCTTTTTCTTTCTTTCTTTCTTTCGTCTTTTCTTTCTATCTTTCTTTCTTTCCAGGCAAATTTGTCCTACATTTCATTTGAAAAGTATTACACGTAGAAACTCCAAACTTGGCACAATTATACTTCTACAGAAGAAGTCTCGCCTTTTTATAATGAGAGGTCATGTTTTTCAAAGTTTAAATCTTCAATATCTTATTTACTATAGTAGATGTGGTTCCGACTGCATAGGAGTTCAATCATAGCAAGGTAAAGGTCGTCTCACATGTCAAGGTCAAAAGTCAGGTCAAAGGTCAATTTTAGGTCAAAAGGTCATTTTAAAGGTTAAGGTTCACTTTAGGTAGAGGTCCTCTCAAGGTCAAAGCCACTTTCGATGGTGGCTTTCTTGTAGACATAAATGGTCAATTTTATCCAATTTTGATCATGTGGGGCTTAAATTGTAGCTATTGTAACACTGCACATTTTTGCAACTTACATCTGACCTCTAAGGGTCAAAGACCAAGGTCATTTGGACCTATGAAATTTTCATTCAGCCATAACTCAGCCAATTTTCATCCAATTCCTTTCATGTTGGACTCAAATTGTAGGTATTGCAACACTGCACGTTTTTGTAAGACAATGTAACCTCAAAGGGCAAACATCAAGGTCATTTGGCCGTTTGAAAGTTTCATCTTGCCATAACTTGGTCAATTTTCATCCGATGGTTCATATTGGGCTCAAATTATGGATATCGTAACACTATGCAATTTACATGTGACCTGTAAACGTCAAAGGTCAAGGTCATTTGGACTTCTAATTGGCATCCAGCCATAGGCTTAATGTAATTTGAAGTGCCAAAGGATGAAAGTTGTATCATTTAATATTTACAGCTTTTGAAGGCAGACAGACAGATATGCTTTGAAGCAAATCTTCTTTTCTAGTGTAATCTATGTTCTTATAATTACAGCAACCTTTTCAGAAATTACAATCAATAAATTAATATCATTATTTTGATGAGAAGAGTACTAATTTCAGTTTTATAACAAAAAAAAAAGCCACACTGTATTCATCAATTCCTAAATATGTTAATTGTCCAAGCTTAGCATAACGTACTCCCGCTTTTATAAACTGAGATTTCCACATTTTACTCATTCTAAAAATAAGAAGGGGGTTAATTGCCCCCCCCCCCCCCATTTCCAGCGCTTTGGTACATGTGGTAAAGTCATTGAGATATTACATCGTTCATTGTACTTTCTTGCCTGACCCCATAGCGTCATGGTGTAAAGTTATCGATATATCACACCATTCGATGTACCTTCTTGCCTGAACCCATCGCGGCATGTTGTAAAGTTATTGATATATTACATCATTCATTGTACCTTTTGGCCTGACCCCATGGCGCCACGCCTGATCATATCTGTGTCAAGTTCTAATAGTCACATACTGAACGCTTCAACAGCAGGTTGTTGATCAATGTACTTGAAAACAGAGAACCTCAAAGATGAACGTCATGGAAAATGAGACAGATCTATAAAAACAATCAAAACAAGTCACGATACACATTATCAGTTACATATTTGTGGTGCAAATAACATTTTTTGCCTCGGAAAAGTCTATTTAACAACAAAGGCATGGTGGATACAAGTACCAGTATTTTAAACTGAATGCGACCAATGTTTCATGGACATTTACTTCGGTGTGCTAGGATGAGAATCTGGCGTCCAATTACACAAAACCCCCCATGCAAGAATCTGACTGCACATAGATGCCATAACAAATGGGATCCAAACATTTTAAATCATGGACATATACAATTACGCTGGATATTATAAAGTTAATCAAAGTCTCTTTTAAATCAACTTTGAAATCAATGATGGACTCCCAAGTAGATGCTTATTGATTAATTTGAACTTGAAATACATACATATATATATATATATATATATATATATATATATATATATATATATATATATATATATATATATATATATATATATACATACCCCATGGACACTTACATTAATTGTCCTCATTTATCAGATAAAGCTGGAAATTTTATGGGTGTTACTCATATCCGCAAACCAATAAGTTCGTCGCATAGCAAATTATTTCTCATTCCTCACATGTCAAATATATCTATCCACTCAAGTTGTTATTACAGTTACTCACATGTAAGAAACGTTTTTTGTGGCGATAGCCCAAAGAGACTCTGGATATAAATATTTATTGCAAATGCAGAATGTATTTTGCTCATATTTGGCAGTATGCTTGTCTACCATGCAAAGATGAACAAATTAGATTTTGGTGTCATCATGACCTAATTTGAGCAAATGGCACCAATGTTTGCCTGGCGGACCCTTCAGTCTACGCTTTGCGTTGAAGGTAGGTCTTGTTTCCATCTGATCCAAAGGGAAAAAAAGGAAATGTCATGTTCTACATCAAAAAATTGTGTGTCATGTGTCTTAGCATTTCAATGTTTTGCTTGTCTATGTTTTTGTCAGACCACCCATGCTTTTTGCAGATAGAACAGGGTTATATTGTCATGAAGCCATGATTATATTGAACGGATTGAAAAGATATTGTAAATGTATGTGACTAGATATTAACTGAATTTCCTACGATTTTGAATTTCTCCAACATTATTCCATAACTATTTCTGGTCAGAATTCTAGGGAAGAAGTCTGCAAAACCTCCTGGTGGTGTGTCAGGTGCTTTTCTGTGGGGTATCGGGGGATCAATAGCTAGAAGCAAGCATAAAATGCGAACAATTCTCATCACTGAAGAAACAATAAAGGATATAATTCCTTTCATCATATACTGGAATCATATTGGTCTGCTTATATGCATTTACTTCGCTTTACCTCTTTAATGATTTTTCTTTTTTTTTTTCTGTTCTTTCATCTTGTGGCACTTTAATTCGATTTTATTTTAAATATTATTTCGCACGGACACTTGAACTTCATCCTGACCCCCAAGTTGGTTTTTCAGAAAAGTTTTCCTGCCATCATAACTTCATAAAGTTTTCTTGAGTTTTCCAAAGGTAAAGCTCACATACATTACACGTATAAAGCCGGGGTTCAAAACTTTATGATATCTTAACTATTTAGTACCTATAAGAAGGTCATCACGTTTAGAATAATTTGGAATCTGTGCACCTATCTCTGCTTCTTTCTGGTCTCACTCAAATGTAATTTAAATAACGCTTGACCTAAAACTGGGATATCGTTTCTCCCGGCGATACATTGGTTTTGAAATGGAGAATTTTCTACATGTAATATTTATAACCATATTCAAATTTCTCATAAAACTCTGTATCCTATGTTCCCACTCATATCACTTTAAAATAGGTACAATATACAGCTACGTGCTATTGTGGATTGTATCCGATCTGACCATTGATGTAATCCCTTGTTTACGATTAATGAATACGTGAACTATTGGTGAATGACCTGGGCCAGCATTACCTTATTTGTCAAATGCCATGCGCAATTTTGTCAGCGGGCGAATCACACTTATGAATGTTTACCAACATTCCACCCCGATGCTATGCTGAGGCTGTTTTGTATCTTTGAAAACCGCTTCACAACTGCGCCAATTTTTAGCCATGTTAAATGTCTTTTTGCTTTGAAACAGAGTATTTGTATCTGTATTATGTGTGCGGAATTTCCGTAAATGATCAGGTTTTTTTTATTGAACACGGGGGGGGGGGTAAATTTCTCCTTTCCTTTTAAAAATGATGCCCTGAATTGCCTAAATACGTTTGAAACATATTATTGAGGATGTTACTGCTAAAAGGTTGTGTGAGACTAGTGCGTATCATTATCGCAGTTCTAAATTCAGTCCAAATCAAGAATCATCCAAATTTTGAAAAATTCTATACCATCATCACCAGATATAACAGCAAGACTTGATTATCCATCAAGCGATACGTCGTTCATTCAATGTCTAAAGATGACAAGATGTGACATTGACAATATAAAGCAGTACTGTCATGCAAAATAAAAGCGAAAGACAGTTGTCAACACTGCTAGATGGACTGCACCAAAACTCCAAATAAACAAGAGCGTTCCATTCCAAACCTGTCAGTCGTTAAACATGCAATATCAAAATCCGGAAGTCCAAAGTTGAAAGGTATCGATAGAAATACCAACAACTTTTTGTATCATTTTTATATCAATGAATAAATTTTAAAATATAGTAAGAAGGAAAATATCTCTCTCCCGACTGACGGAACTATCTTGCCGCATACTCGCACGTATCGGATCAACATGTCAGTTACAATTATTAGGCGTTCATATTTACTGCGTCATTTGCAAAACATCTCAAATTTTTACCAGGATACTTCAAAAACGATGGCTTTCATATCATTTATGCATATCCCTGTTTCTCAAGCCTTTCAAATAGAAGGGAATGATGGGACTCAAAGTTTTCATGATCGGTGCACAGTCAAGCAAATGCGATTAACCGTGACACATAGACACCATACGTAGGCCCGAGATAAATATTACTATCCATATGAAGGTAATTTCCACCTTATGGACACAGCCCTACGCATCAAAAACATTCCCACCCCGAATTTCACCGTTACAACGTTACTACAGTTACAATCAAATATCATGTCCTATTGCCAGATTTCTTCTGCTCACTATGGGCCTGTTGCAATGGCAATCTTTCATGACAAATATGTACACGGATGTACAGTAATTGCAACACTTTCAGTTTCATTCATCGCCAAGAGAACTAATTGGACATGGAACAAAAGTGTGCAGGTCTATTGCATAATAACAGTGTGCAACCTACAAAATATTGTGGTTCCGCTAACCGTTTCCTGCTTCCAGGCAAAAAAACTATTTTGCTGAAGCAAAGATGCAGCACGACCTTTTATTGGTTATGATATCTCTAGTGTAAGGAAATATCTATTTGCCTTCTCATTTACTTATAATATAAACTCAGCCAGAGAGATATAGTTGGCTCCAAAAACATGTCATTTCTTATAACACATGCAGGCATCAGCAGCCCAAGCTGAAGTATTCTGATTCACATGACTATCAGGCTTACCTGTGGAACATAAGACATTATCATTGGCAACTGGAACATGGGGTAATTGAGTATTTAGTGATGGACATAGTCAGGAAAACTGCTTTCCGACCAAGAATGTTCTTCGGTGATTTCAATACGTGCACACATTTTCACACCACTAGATTAAATTTTAGAGGGACACCTTCTGCAATTTGTAATTCTTCAAGTAATTAAAGTGCATAACATAGTTCAAAATTGATTAACAAATAAAATTTTACACTTTTCACTTTATTTCATTTTACTTTTATTAGCCACAGTTGATTCTTGTACAGCTTCCATATGTTTTTCAATATGGATGTGTGTATGTTTCAACCAGAAATTTTAGACTTGCAGGTATCTCAGGTAGGTCATACAATTTGACTCATGTACCCGTCACTGCTGCTAAAAATATGTGTCACCAAAGGTATATATCATCACCATCCATATTGGAAGAAGAGACATTTATTTTCCATGTTACAGATAATGGAAATTGTTTGTTTAGGGCAGTTCATACTTTCTTGTTTCAAATGAAAAAACTACATTCATTACTTCGTTTCAAAACCTGTCAATTCATGAGAAGTCACAGAGATAACTTCACTTCATACGTGGACAATTTTGAACATCACTTGCATCACAGGTGGCACAATTATCAGTTGGGGATCGGATGAAGAAATATATGCCACAGCAACATTATCTGAATGTCCAGTGTATGTGTTTTGTGAATATGGTGGAAATTTTCAATGGACAAAATTCTGTCCACTTTCAAGAACTTCCACAATCCTACCAGTACCATATATTTTAACTGGAAACAATGTGGTACATTATCATGATGTGTCACCAACTAGCAAATGTGTCTGTGCCACTTTTCCGCCTGCACTCTTGGATGAGCAAGAGTCATGTGTAAATGAAGATGAAACAACAATCAGTGATGATGATGATGATGATGATGATGATGATGATGATGATGATGATGATGATGATGATGATGATGATGATGATGATGATGATGATGATGATGATGATGATGGGGACAATGACGGTCATGGTGATGATAATGTGGATGACGATATTGACAAATATCATGATGAGGATCATGGTAATGATGGTGACAATGATGGTCGTGGTGACGATATTGACAAAGAAACGTGAAGGCCATGGCCATGACATTGAGAATGGTCAAGGTGATGATGATGCTGATGATCACAATGAAGGTGACAAATAACGTGATGGTCATGTCGATGGCAATGATAACAGTCATGATGATGGTGATAATGACGACGACGACGATGATGATGATGATGATGATGATGATGATGATGATGATGATGATGATGATGATGATGATGATGATGATGATGATGATGATGATGGTAACAATATAAATTATGATTATGGTAATAATGACAGTGACGAAAAATAATGCCTTCATCCCCATCACATCGTTCTGTATTTTTTTGAAAAAGCACAGCACATGAATCTTCAAATCACTGGCAGACAGCTGCAAAATCCCAGACCACTCAACATGGAAACGTTATCGCTGTATGGTCATCGTATTATACCACTTGTTAAAATTTATTACCCCGTGTTTGTTACTCATTGTGTTTCAACATTCGTAGTCAAACGGAAACTGCCAGCTACATGTTTAGTCAAGCTTATATTGTACATTGCGTATATATATATATATATATATATATATATATATATATATATATATATATATATATATATATATATATATATATATATATATTAGAAGAGACAAATAAGTTTTTTAAGCCTGCGGGAGTGATGGTGCCATTAGTCAACAAACCAAATATTAATGTTACTTTGAGTTTGCATAACAAATTCGTAAAGGGATTATTCACTTTTCCATGAATTATGTAAGAATTTGGTTTGGATTCTGCAGCGATTACAGTTTTACTTCCCCAGTTGACTACAAATTTTTGTATCGTTGGTCTTGTTATAGTATATAAATTATGATAATTGTGTGTGTATATACGTACATCTATCTGTCTATCTATCTATATCTATCTATATCTATCTATCTATCTATCTATCTATCTATCTAAATATATATATATATATATATATATATATATATATATATATATATATATATATATATATATAGTATACATGTACCATAAGGATTAAAGCTACGCTCGATATTTATGGGGCTAGCTATTTACATATTAATTGTCATGAAAAATAGAAGCGTAAAAACAGTTTCAACAATGTACATGTAGTTTATGTAGTTTCGCAAGTGAGTAGATGTTGGGTAAATAGGCACGTACATATGTTCCCGTTATGTGGCAATACAAGTAACTTTCCACTGAGGTCCACCTGTTGCGGACGGAGACACAATGAGGATCAACAAATCTTGCCTCATTCATCAGTCGAAATGTCATGTGACACAGGAAGCCATACTACAACTATCCAAGTTCAACACCATGAACTCTTTAAGCAAAACCTAGGATCGCTCACATACTGTGCGGGTGGAGCTCCTCCTGCGTTACTTTGTCATGGCATCTATTGTCATTATTTCAGTTTGTGAAACAAGAAATCACGGAGCCTGACATGAAATGCAGACTGGCACCGCCTGTCAATTATTAGACCGAAAGACCAATGATTCGATTACTGCAGATATATTCACAGAAATAATGACACATATGCCCCACATAGTACCATTTTCATCAAGCCAGAAAAGAAAACTGATTTTAGTATACATACAATTTACTTAAAAGAGTAAGGTAACAAAGTAAACTCTTCAGATAACAAGACAACAGCTGTGATACACAATTATCTTCAGTGTTACAGGGCATATAGTCACAGTGAACCGCACAGATCTCCATCAAATATGACTTTCTTCTCAATATATTTGAATTGTGGCAAAGACGGGTACATTTGTAATATATGGCACAAGGTCTGAAACACAGTGAATAGACTAATTACTAGTTGTCTTTTTAGTGGTATAAAAAAATGGTATATGCATCTGGCACATAATAACCCATCTGCGAGTATACAAGAACAATGGTATAATTGGCCTGTTAATAGCTGAATACACAAGTCACGTCCCAATGGTCTTGCCTGATGTCCAGCGAGGGTGGGGGTATTTTACAAAGAAATACACTAGGAATGTGTACATTTTCCCTAAAAATTGCCCACAGAAACCAGGGATACATTTTGTATAAAAAATGCTGAAATGAAAGTTTTTCAGTCACACTTAGTGCTTTACATACTTAAATTATGAAATGCCCAGTCAATGGTGGAATACATACTTTATTCCAATTTATCATAGTTTGCAGAACTTTCTATTGTTTTTCATTTTCACTCATGCATTTCACGCATATACACTACTATGTCCACCAAAATTTAATCATTCTTCAATGCAGCTGGTTTTAGTGATGGGCATACACTCCACATTTCGGTTCTACTGAAGAAAATGTTGTCCGCTTCGCTTTCATTTTCACCCAACGGCTACAACATTGAGCTATCAGATCAAACCAAGCCCGCATCCTTAGCCATGCTATAAAGAGACGACTTCTTGTTTTGAAGTAGTTTGGATGGACTGTCGAATTCCTTGATGTGCCCTTTGTCCAACACCATCACTCTGCAATATAACAACTACTTGAACAATGTATGAATAAAGATACATAAATTACATTGAATAAGCCCCGTTTATGTACATTGAAAATTACAGGCCACGTTTATCTGAGCATACCCATCACAAAATCGCCAAAACAACAATGGAAAATAATTGCTGTTGTATGCAGGCTGGATGCTTTTTTTGTACCTGGTATGTTAGTTTTTATTTAACCCTTTTTTCCTGATCAGAATAAGATTAATTTAGCAATATACAGGTACAGGTTGTGTGTGGTTTTCAACTGTTGACCTTCGTTGTGCCACGGTGGCATGTAGTACATGTATCTACCAAGTATCTGTATCACATTCTGAGGATATTCCTCTTAAATATGCAAAAGTTGAAGTAGACATTTGTTGGAAATTACAAAAGCAATCAGAGAGAAGGAGAGAGGGGGAGAGAATGAGAGAGAGAGAGAGAGAGAGAGAGAGAGAGAGAGAGAGAGAGAGAGAGAGAGAGAGAGAGAGAGAGAGAGAGAGAGAGAGTCACAATTTAATGAGAGAGAGAGGGAGAGGGAGAGTCACAATTTAATGTTTACATGAGACGCTAAGTACACTGTCTAAGCTTATGAGCGGGGCTTCAAATATGTTTCTCTCACAGGAATCCTCAGAGAGCCAACACACTCGCCAATATATATTTTTTACCGGGTTCCTACCTGATGAAACAACACTCGACAGAGTCACATATGTGACGTCTACCCAAGCAAACCCAAAATGTATTTGCGCATTTGCCAAAGCGTATCTGATTTGAAATTCCCATGACAGCTGCGACAATGAAACACTATTTTGTTTGCAAATAGATGCACTGAATTGATAGAAATTTTAGATGAACATTATCATAAAAGCATATACTGAACATAATTAAGGCCCCGTACACAATCCATTCTTTTCTCTTTTGTCTACGCAAAACGTTTCAACAACCGAAAGAGAGATTTAATCTCACTAGATCAGTGAATATAAATCCTGTTTTTGTATTTGTTTTCAAATTTTGTTTAAGCTGAATGTATCCTTATACCTCACCTATCATAGTCCATCACGGTGCTAAGTCGATGCGCTATTGTGATAACTGTTGACTCTTTGAACTCTGACCTTATAGTTCGTTGAATAAGGTCATCCGTCTCCAGGTCAACAGCTGCCGTGGCTTCATCAAGAATTAGAATCTTGCTCCTCCGTAGACACGCCCTCGCTAGACACACCAGTTGTCTCTGCCCAACACTACAGGTATGTCATAATTATTAACAATTTAAAGTGATAGGCTAAAACTAGGTGAATGCTGAGACATAGTTAATCTTTTATCTGACCACAAAAAGACACGAGGCGGTATATCGGACGAATATGGGACTTCCGTATTAATATCTCGTCCAACTTTGTAACCCGACTGCTATGCAACGGAGACAATCACGGACATACAGATAGAAACCCAACTTGTGGACAAAAAGGATACGTGTTCCAAGCATACATGGCAACAGCTTCTTAATGAAGCTAAGTGTATGTCTTCAAGAAAAAAACTATTCCTGTTTTAACAGTCAGTTTTATACACGTTGCTTCTTTCGCAAGAATATATTTTTGCGATGCTTAATAAAAAGAGTCTGTCGTACAATCCACATGAGTACTTCCTTCTGTTATGATATGGGCCAAAACAACACCGCAGATTATTTGAATGTCAGCTATTGGAGTATATAAACAAAAATTAGTGGCTGTGGTTAGTATCCGAGTCAGCATTAACCAAAAAAAACTGAGTAAATTGGCAAAATACGTATTTCTACCCTCGTGTGCTCAAAACCATCCGACACAATTTGAGTTCACTGTCTACCTGAGAGCTTCTCCTGCTTCACCGCACTCATACTGCAGGCCGGCTGGTAGCGAAGACACAAACGTCTTGAGATGGGCAAGCTTCAGGACTTCCCAGATATATTGGTCATCATGTTGACCGAAGGGGTCTAGATTTAGCCGCAGTGTACCAGAGAATAGCACTGGATCCTGAATGACAATGGCCAATGCAATGTGGATGTGTTTGTTGCTATGTTCATTTGGTATTTATTATTTTAAGCCCGTTTTTTCTCTGGATGTTTTTCAGGAGGCGTGGTCAGACAAACAGTACCTGTAGTGACAGTCGTAATTTGTTTTATTCTATTCTACTTTGTCTTATTTGTTTCTTCTACAAACGTTTCTCGTTCAGTAGCATATTTGGGACGATTATATGCACAATCCATCAATGTGCTGCTACGATTTACTACTACTAAAAGGTTAATTGGCATATATTTTCCTAGATTCCATCTTCTTGGGACAAAAAGTATTTTAACTTCGTCAAATTGTCAACAAACTCGATACTCTTGCTAACTAGCAAAGTTGACGCATGAAGAACTGAATACCTGAGGAATGATAGTCAGTTTTGTTCGAAGCTGATGAAGTCCAATCTTAGATATATCTACACCGTCTATGTGGATGGTTCCTTCCGATGCCTCAATTAGACGGAATAAAGCTAAGGTCAGTGAAGACTTTCCAGCACCAGTTCTGCCTACCACCCCCACCTTTTCTCAAGAATAACGAAAAGAACGCAGTTGCTTTATCTTCCTTGTGATAAATGTTGCAGAAAATATACATTTGCAGTATCATTATACAAGACGGCAGGGACGCTGTTGTGGTTATTCATAAATAAGAGTCAATTATATTTCGAAATAATATATGTGGTCATTTGTTCAGACAAGAATATACGATAACATCACAGACAATTCGAAAAGGAAATGCACTTCTCTGTCAGTTACAAAACAGGCTTCTGAGAGTAAACGACCTCCCACGAAAGTTGTCACGTGCTACATGATTCACTCCTTATCCAAAATCACAGGAGTTAGAGCCCTCTAATACTTACCCGTTCGGAGGGATCTATTGTACAGCTGATGTCTCGAAGCACGGGCTCCAGTCCGGGTCTGTAACGGGTGCTATAATGTTTCAACTGTAGCTGCCCGTGCTCTGGCCAAAATTTGCCTGTAGACCCAGGAATCTGCCAAGCTGCCTGGGTATCAATCATACTATTTTAATGACTCATTCTTCATAAGACAAAGCAAATACGCCACGTATGCTACACAAGAAAATGCTACACCGATCTCTCAATTTCGCGAATATGTAACCCCAAAGTGTATTTCCTTCTCTGTTATACATGTACATAACTGCATCCCAATACTGTAAGTTGTAACAAGTTCCCAATCACACAAATACCAAAACCCCTATGATGAAACTCCATGCATTCAATGCCTGTTCATGTCACAGGCTCTCAATAACAGAACGTTATATACATTTTTAGGAATTTCGGGGGTGGGGTGGGGTTGTTTTTTGGGTTTTATGGGTTGTTTTGGGGTTTTTTGTTTTTTGTTTTTTTTTTTTTTTTTTGTTTTTTTTTTTTTTTGTTTTTGGGGGGGGGGTGGTTGGGTTTTTTTGGTTTTTTTGGTTTCTTTTCGTCATGTTATTTTTTAATGCAGCTATGAACGTTCTGATCAATAATTACATCATATTAACGCTTTCTGTCAGCTTTTTAAAGCAAGTTTTACCTCGGATGGGACCTCCATATACTCTTGTATTCTCTCTGCAGACACGATCCACGTTTCCACCTCCGTGGCACAGCGGATGCCAATATTAAGGTATAAGGTAACCTTCAAAAAGCGACAGTAAACTGTAAGCATGCCACATGTTTCCAGTAAAGTGTAGGCATGGTTATATATCCATGCACAATTTTATTTTGACAGGCTATAATACTGTTCATCCTGTGATGCAGATCTTTTATGTTACAATGGATGTGCAACCCTTTCATTATACCTATCACATGAGCCAATTTAGATGCAAAACCGGTTCACTGTGATCAAAAGTAATGTTAGTGTCAAACATTAATAAAAGGACTTTGACAGTTTTCCGCTCAGGTGAACTTCGACGACCAGACTGAAGAATTGCGTTAAGGTCACTTTTTAAATAGTTCTCAACATACTACTCAAAACATTTAATTCACTACAGTAGTAATTTAACGTTAAGAATTTGGTTCAGGTTAACCACACTTAGCTCGCTTTACCCCTTATATACAGCACCACTACCACATGCAACACTACAGTCGACCAGTAATGATTTTCTTGATATCAGCAGGGTACAAGTAAAAATATGTGACTCTGAAATATATGCCATCAATGTCACCTATGGTCAGTGTTTTTGTTTTGTTTTGTTTTGTTTTTTGTTTTTTTTTTTTTTTTCAAACTGGACCTTTCGGAGGATCATCAGCCACATCCTCAATCCCATAGTTTGAGAGCCATTATTTTTAAATAAAAATGACAGTTCCCTTACCAAAATGTATGCCAAAAGGTCGATTTGACCCTACACGGTTCTCAAGGTACACGCAAAGAACACACAAATGTACCTTTCTGTTTGAGTTGAATAGTAACCATGGGACTAGGATCTACCATTACAAAGACATGTCAATATGTCATGTTGACCAGATTCGCTGGTATCTCAAAATTAACAATATTGACATGTCCATGTACCCTCACTGATAATCAATTGATTTCCAAAGTTCAGGAAAAATTGGGGAAATGCCACCAGCTTCATGTATTGAGCAAAACCCATTGGAGACTGACTCTAGGTACATTACGATAAAGTTTGAAGAAAACTCAGCAAGCGATTTGTGGACAGCAGAAACAAAATCTGTTGCGCCTCGGGATATCGATAATTTTTCAATTTCTAAGGAATCGGTCAAGTGCTAGAAACATTCTGCCCCCCAAAAATCATTTTAAAAATCCAAAAATCGAAGGAGAGTGATCATGTGGAAAAAGTATTACTTGAAACCTCCGTACACCCCGATCTATTTTCAGGTGGACAGCGGCTTACACTTATTGAGAAGATGATGAAAATGCGAGACTGTTGGAAGGACAACAACGGACGTTGACCCATATTATAGGTCTAGCTGAGCAAAATACTGCCACCTTTACTCGCTTCATGCTGTTCATTCCGCACTTTTATCGCTACCAAGGATGTATGGTGGGGCATACCAAAATTACAAACAATTGACACGCCCATTTAGTAATGGTGTACATATCATGTCAGGTTTTGTACGGAACTAAGGTGACATGGACCCGCCTATGTTATTATGGCATCTAGAATTCGGCGGTTAAGGTACTTATATGCCTCGTAGTGCACGGTATCCCCTTGATTTTTAGTAAAATGGCATGTCCTTCGTCAAAACCCTGGTGAATTGGATATATTTGCGATGGTGAGACTTAATAATAAAGCATGCAACAAGATATCACTCAAATTTACATATTCTTTGGATGAACAATTTCCGTCACGTTGTGTAGCTGATCTATTTCATGACCGAATAGAAAGGACTGAAAACGATTTTCCTCACCATAAATGTATATGTGTGTTAGGTAGTTTCTCTTTTTACACCCTGAAAAGCAAAGTATTGGAAGCCCTTAACATGTCCATGATATACACGTACTTTAGTGAAGGTAATTCAAGAAGTGCCAAACATCAAAATGGAAAATGATATATGGATTGTTTTTTGTGCAACTGACAAAGTAGTTAACTGTGATTTAAGCCCATTGCCCAACTGCAAAACAATGGTTTACTTTGATTAAGCCTGTGGATATGGCAGGGAAATCATGGCTTCAATGGCTTCCTTTGGGCAAAAAAGGTACATTTTTTTATTTTCCTAGTTATCAAATTACCATTGTGAGCTTATATAATTCGAGATAACGTCATACCTACTTTTTAGTAATATATACCAAGTCTGCCTAACGAAGGTTGAAAGCCAGACACAAAGACCACGTCAAAGCAACACCTCATGAACACAAAGGTTGCCAGTGCGTATCACGCAGAGCAATGTAGAAATTATTTCCATACATTTCTGAATACAAATGCTGTCAGACTTCATAGTTATAGCAATGTATGAATTATGTTTATACATTGCTTGCTCTGGATCTGTCATTAGGGGAGGCTTGGTTATTTTATAGTATTGAAGACGATAGTGAAAAATACAAAATAAGCTTGTATATTTAACTTCAACAAGGGTAAAATGTGTAGATGTAAAGTATACCTGATGCTGAGTTGACCTGACAACGGAAATTTGGGCCCGTAGTCTAATGTGTGCCATATGAAGAAGATGTTCTTATATTTTGCCATACCATATATATTTAAGGTGCGTGTGTGCCGGGTGGTACATGCCATACCGAGAAACTATCCAGAGATGACTAACAAATCCTTTTATATATTTTACAGCAAATCAATAGGACAATGAGGACACTAATTAGTTGATATACCAGATGAGCGTGGACACTTTGGTACCTTGCATGTTCATCAGGCAACACATGTTAAGATTCCATCACAGTTGGGTACCGAAAGAGTTCTACGTATGTATGAGTTAACCAGAGTGGGTACCCCGTTCGTTTCTCAGTCGCAACGACATAATTTTAACCTGCCGAATAAACTATGGGAGTTGGCAGTCCTGATCACCAGCCGCACCCGCCTGGTAACTAAGACTGACCACACGGGTGGTTTTATTTTCTACTCTTTACTTAAAAAATAAGAAAAATATTTTTGAGTAGTGCTCATAAGAAACCAACTTTTATTCATGACAATTTTGCATTTGGCAAAAAGCATACCAATAACCAACATACAATCAGAAAGTAACAGCATAATAAGGTTACCTTACATCGGAAATCTGTATTACGATCATCATCATCACAGTAAAACGTGCAAGCACAGAATATTCGAGGAAATGAATTACCTGAAGTGCATAGCTAATAGCCAAGCCAGCTGAACCTGGTGACATCGCATCACTCTGCAAAACTGCCAGCAAGGACACCACCAGAACCACGGTCACGCCCAGAATGCCTTCCATGAAAACTCCCAACCACCTGAGCATGGACGGTTAGCCATGAGAGAAAACATATGTCGTAGCATCATAGGCTTCAAAACATGTCAAAATGTTCAGTACTGTGCTGTAATATTTCGCGGTAGGCATAAAATAGTAGTACAACACTATGTTTAAATGCAAAACTTTTTAATGATCAACGAGTGACATCAATATGTAAAAATTGAACTGCTCTTCAATGTTTTTAAATGGAAAAATACCAGTGACATCTGAGGTGTCAAATATATGCAAGATATGCACTCATTACTTTCTCATACATGGCTCACTGAAAACAAAAGATCTAGCTAAAATATAAACCCATTTATTTTGCGTTGATTATGGAGCACTCAAAAACTAATACATGTTGCATGCAAGTAATTTGTGGATATGGAGTTTACGAGCTCATAAATATGACATACAAGTTATCTGTGAATATAGATTACAGTACCACAAATAAATATGATCGACAATATATGTTATAAATACTCAGCATCTTATAAAATAATCAACTCACTTGTATTTTGTGATCATACGGTATCGTACCTCATAGAGGCCGTGCTAGACATTTTGTAAATATAATGTATCTCACCTCATACAGATGATATACAAGTACCAAGGCTTCTGACTCCTGTCAACCAACTGGTCGCATTTCGCCACAAAGTCTCGCTGTCTGCCATAAGCTCTCATTGATACAACGCCTACCAGGCTCTCGTCGAAATGCGTGTAAATGGGAGACTTTGCTATAGCGTCAATACGTTTTAGCTGTCTTACGTTGCTGATGTACACGAGCTGATAAAAATGTCATGTAAAACAAGGCAAATATATAAATTGAAGAATGAAGGAGTGTGGAATCACTCTGAAAATTCTTAATTTACACCTAAGCGTCATGAAAGAATTTTCCTTAGATGCAACATCAATTCTTGTACTGATTTCATAAAAAACTAGTAAGATGTCTTAGGAGCAGCTATACTTACATAACGTGTATATTACTTCCTCTGTAGTGCAATTGTAAGTTTAGTATGGTGCCCAGACAATATATCCAATAACTTCGTGCAAATTGCAGTCGTTAAAAAATGTCTATGTACCAATTGGTACTGCTAAATAGCAAACTAACCCTTACCTGTGCCAGATAAAATATGATGGCTATAGGAACCAAAATAGCAAGGAAGATGGGAACCGAGTAACAAATAACGACAACGGTGGTCAATAAAGGAGCTATGGCAAACATGTATGAACGAATAGATAGAGGCAGTTGGGAATCCACGACGTCTAAGTCCTTGCTAAATCTATTGATGATTCGTCCAAGCGGAGTCGTGTCGAAGAACGACATGGGTGCATGAAAAACTCTATTCAGTGTAGAATTGTGTAGGACACGTGACGCCATAACACAACCAAGAGCAATAGCGACTGACTCGATGCAAATAAATACAGCTGTGAAAATGGGAACAAAAATTAAATCACTATCGTTAAAATAATGAATTTAGCAAAGCTACGTTCACCTCAATTACATTCATATGTAGAGGGAAAACAGTTTTTATCTTATATTAATGCCATATATAGTCCGATAGTTAAACAAGGGCTGACAAAACTTGTTTTGGCATGGTATCTGTACGCCCTACGTGAATAGTTGACTCTTTTTAATATATAATGACAAATACGTTACATCCTTAAAGTCAAGTGGTAAATAATAATAACACATTCCTCACAATCAATCTGAAGATGAACATATAGACAAATCAAACCCATAAAGGTATTGTTAATAAACAAAACTGACATCAATATACATTTGATGACCACTATACAGTAATGATATGTAATTTATTTAGGCAATTTACAGCAACGTTTGATACACTGTATCCGCAATATTTCAACATAATAACGGCTATTTCTTGCATGAATATTAGTAATATCTTACTTTGTGCTATTCCTAGAGCACCATAAATACCAAGCCTCTCATGCAAAAGATCTTGATCACGTGACATATTTTTCACAGCATCATCGGACCAAACACTGAGCCAGATGTTGGTCAATGTCTGAGAAGTGATGAAGAGTAAGTGAGAGAGGACGGACAAAATAAACATGATCCAACCTCCGGCCTTGACATACGAACCGATGACTTTCCAGCTGACCTAAAATGTCACGCAAAACAGATGGATTAGTCCGCATATAGCATATGAAATGTAACGCAAAAGAGATGGATTAGCCCGCATACAGCATATGAAATGTAACGCAAAAGAGATGGATTAGCCCGCATATAGCATATGAAATGTAACGCAAGAGAGATGGATTAGTCCACATATAGCGTATACTTTAAAGCCGAAGTAAACTTGACAAGAAGCTTAAGCCCATTGAGAATAGATTTGTTATGTAAACACAATGCAGAGCAGAGTGGCAGGACCAACGCTATGACCAAATTGAATATTTTAAATAAGGTTGAAAGACTTTGATGTTATCACTGCTGGACAGGTGGCAGGCTCCAGGCTAGGCCTATTAACATTGCATTTGACACTTCTCCATTCAGCCAAATGTTAGGGAAATCGAGTAAGTATAAGTAACTGATGGTAACGCGGTCATTAACGGGAAATGATTTACATTACGTTTGGTAATTTGTACGAGTTTCTGAGCAATGTGTAGTGAATATCTGCATCGCTAGTGACATCACGTGTGCTGTTATCTGTAGCGTGAGATGATTGTGCGGCCCTAAACTCTATAGCAAATTTGGTCCATGTAAATGTGGTTAAATATCATAGCCGGTTGACACAAGTTTTTGCTCTTTACATAGGCCTAAATGTTTACGGAACTGGAAGAAGGTTGCTTTTCTCTATATATCATAAGAGAACGCACTTCCGTTTGATATACAAGATCAAGGACGTACCAAGCAAAAAACGAACGAAAGCAGCACGCACATTTTGAATCGCACAGAATCACCACTTTTCTGCTCAAATCACCTGAAAACGCCGGATTGTAAAAGGTCGTTTCAATATATTTACTTGAATCTATCGCTTGTAGAAAATATTTTGGAAGAGGAATGTAGGTGAGACCTATCGGGATGCATGGCTTAGGTCAACAGGTGTCGTCTGCGTGGGTTAGTCGCATTGCGATCTACCTGCCCCAGAGAAAAGCAGTTGACTCAGCCTTATTTTAACCAGGAAAATGGGATGTAGGGGTGCTCAGTGCAGCAGCGAGTAGGCCTACGCGCTGGCCTGTCACCGCTGTGGCCCGGGTTCGATCCCCACCGGCAGCACAAGTTGTTCGGCACGGGAAGCTCCTTCGACCCGCGTTGTGTCTAATTCCTCCGAGGGTTTGAATTGCGCGGCGTTTTTCGGCTGGGAAATTGTGGTCGCATGTGGCAAGGTTCCTGAACACCTGCTAGGTACCGTAGGTTTTCTCCGGAGTCTCCGGTTTCCTCCTTGATTAAGTTCGGGATAATTGGGCTAAGATCATCATCATCATCATCATCATTATTATTATTATTATTATTATTATTATTATTATTATTATTATTATTATTATTATTATTATTATTATTATTATTATTATTCTGGTCCACAATGAAAACATTTGCACAAGAATCTACCCGAGGCACGTGATAATGGACTAACGTATAACTGGGTGCAATCACTGTGCATAGTGTCGTATTTATTGGTTACCTTGCCCACTTCAGCGGTTTCCGTGGTGATTAGTTTCATCAGTTGATCATCTTTCTCCTTATTGCTCTCTTGTGACAGTGATGTTGCTGTTGACTTCCTTCTTCTGCTGAGAAAAAAATGAAGCCTAGCACAGCATGTCAAATGCAAGCTCACTATAAAATGTTGCTGTGCTCAGACCCATCTGTAAAAATACAATTACTAAAACGGATGTGAGATGATGATGATGATGATGATGATGATGATGATGATGATGATGATGATGATGATGATGATGATGATGATGATGGTGGTGGTGGTGGTGGTGGTGGTGGTGGTGGTGGTGGTGATGATGATGATGATGATGATGATGCATTAATTTCCCGAGTTTTTTGGGGGGGGGTTGTTAATCCAAGACAAAATGAGTATTTTCATGCAATTGCTATTTAGTCGATTCTATATCTTGAATGTTATGAAGTTATTAAATTACTCGCGATTACAACAGGTCTGAACAACTGCGCCACCTATGCTCATGGCGTACAACTAATGTAAGAAAGAGTGACCAGAAACGCAGCACAGGATTTAATTGTTTGTAATCACAGTCTTCAAAGTACTTCACATTACCAATATCATTGTCATAATAACACAGCGCGAGAAACCTCAACGTTTTAGCGCATAGTACTTATGTGGTGGATTCTATTATGTCCCGGGCTTAAAACAGGTGTGAACCCGTAAAGGTAATCCGTTGCTTGAATCGACCCTCTTACCTTTAAAGGAGAATATTGATCACTACAGAAAATTGACAGACCTAAGTAACAACTTTGACACACTTTTCCCATTTAAACGGTCAGCTGAATATTCCTAAGACACACCAAAACAAAGTCAATCTGTCATTCATCCGTCATATCATACCACATGAAAACACAGAGGCAAACTGTAACTGTTAAAAATCCACTACCACAAAATTGAAAAGTACCAAATGCAAAAATAAATTGGTAAAAAGATAAACAAATTAAAAAATGGATAAAACCACCAAAAAAAGCCAAAAAATCAGAAAATCCTACACCAAACTTATATTTTTCTTGAAAAAAAACCTACAAAATAATACTGAAACAAGCAAAAACAAACAGAAAAGCAAACAAACAACCAACCACAAGAAACGAGAAAAAACAGAGTGTACACAGAGAAAATCCTAACAATAAATAACAAAGAAAAAGATAAATAAATAAGTAAATAAAAAAAATAGATAAATAAATAAATAAATAAATATATGAAAAATAAACAAATAAATGAACAATCAATAAAACTTTAAAAAGGCCAATATATGTATATTAACTTACCTCGCTGCAGCACGTTGAGCTGTATGTTGAGGCTCTGTGTCTGACATGCTGACCAGTCGCTGTATTACATTCTGAGGAAATTCCTCTTTAATATGCAAAAGTAGAATTGGGTGATCGTAGAGGTCATATTAAAGGGATTCCTGAACATCAATAGAGATTATCATAATCTCACTGTCATAATTGATGATTTGATGAAATATTTCCAGATATTAGCCAAAACGTCAACTTTTTATATCTAATGTGCATGTGGAGTTTTTCAGAGCAAGTTTTTTACAGAAAAAAAATACATCTTTCTACAATCTAAAAAAGGGAGAAATAATGAATGAAAACCAGGCTAATTTTTCATCTGTATGTGGCAAATTAAACTACAAAATCATAAAAAAGGTAACTGAAGAAACCAATTATGACACTAACCCATAGATGGCGCTGCTGGCTGATACAAAGACGTCCCCCGCCATTCCAACCTGTCAATGGTGCAATTTGCTGCCAATCATTTGCAGATCCCGAAACTGATAACATTTGAACAGATTGTATTTTTATGAATGTGACTATTACATACCGTCTGTTTCACTGATATTTATGATCTCCTCTGTACTGTAAGTCTTAATAAATTCTGCAAAGGCTCCTTGGCTATCTATAAGTTCCTCTAATGTACCGCTTTCATAGATCTGCCCCTCCCTCATCACCACAATGTGATCCACTTTGGACAGGTACGTAAGCCCATGCGTCACAAAAACTCTTGTCTGAAATATATGAATTTAAATGTAATGAGACAATATCTAACATTTAAATATATGTTTGCTTCATGGCGTCTCCAGAATACACTCGAATTCACCCGAACGAGCGTAAATATAATTCTTACAGATAGTTGGTTTTTTGTTGGTTTTTTTTGGGGGGGGGGTATTTATTCCATGATAAATTTAAAACAGCTTTCACCGTTTTTGTTATAGTTCAGACTAAGTACATGCACAAAAATGCCACTTTTAGGATCCAGACCCTGGTTTTCATGTATAATCATGAGTAAATGTTCACTGGCATTAATGAATTGGTGTACCTAATTTTAGATTCTTTAAAAGCTTACTTTTATGACGATGTTTGTACAATAAACGTTACTTCGTTTAAATAAAATTTTGTTCATTTACGTTGGAACTTTTACATAAGAAATCTAGCTGGCAAAACCTGGCGCGTGACAAGCAAAGCTGTCACAAAGTGTATACAGTGTAGCACGTTCCACATAAGTACACAATTTCATCGGACAATTGGTGAAAATCAATTGTAACTTCTATGCCATACCTAAATGCATTGCATGTATACTCCTATGTAAATACGGTTGCGTTATAAACCGGTGTACCACTCTGTGGTGATGACGAGATCCCTGTTCTCAAATGTTCAAGTTATAGACTAAATTTGTATACTCAGATGATAGGCCAGGTTCAAGGCTTTTACCCATGGAATGAAAGAGCACTGACTTAATATAACAGTGTAGCTTATTATCAATGTCCAAGAGTCGGTTATAGGTATTTCATCTTTCTGAGCGCACCTTTCCTGACAAGATTCCATCAGGCCCAATAACGTGATCAAAGATGTGTTTGCCCACGTGAGAGTCGACGGCGCTGAGTGGATCATCCAACAAATATAGATCTTCGTTCTGGTAGACTGCACGTGCCAGACTAACACGCTGTTTTTGTCCTCCGCTCAGGTTAATACCCTGGGTAACAAACAATTAACGTTTCAGCAGTTGGTATTTATAGACATTATACAATAATTAGAGCTTAAATGAAATTTGAAATGTCAAAACTAGTGATTTTGTCATGATTTTCCTTTCACTTGCCTTTTCTCCTATTTCCGTTTGGTCACCTCCTGTGAGTATTTTCAGATCCGGTTCCAATGCGCATGCTTGGATGCATCGTTTATATCGGTTGCTGTCCTCTGACTTTCCAAATAAAATGTTGTCTTTCAGAGTTGCATTTTGAATCCAGGCTTGTTGTGGAACATATGCAAAACTGCCCTACAACAGCGTGTTTCAATACGAAATTGAAAATCATATTATCTTGGCACTCTTTGAGACTTTGTCAAATACAGAACAACACACTCGATAAAATACAATGCTAAAGTTACTAGAAACAGATCTTCTACTTGTCTAAGATAGCACCTACGGAAGTACAAGTAAGCCTTTGCATAAAAAGGCGTCTTAACATATATTAACACACTGACTTACATTAGGTAAAGATTTTTCATTCACTCGTATCTAAAACTGATATCAGTACGCGCGTCTCAGGTATTGTGGTCTAAAGTTTTAATCACTCAGGCCAACAAAGTTGCAAGATATAACGTAATGTTTTCGTAGTTGCAAACGTAAAGACGCGCATCACCTGCAAAGCAAGGTCTCCGGATACATTGTTCATTTCACCCAAGATGGCGGATACCAGTGATGACTTGCCGGCACCAACATGCCCAACCACTGCTATCAACTGACCGTGTTGAATATTAAGATTGATGCTGTCATCAAAATCACACAAGAAAGTAAGGTCATATTGCATACGTTCTTTAGGGCTTAGACATTTGGCTAAAATATCGCCATCCCCAGTTTGCCTATTCCAAATTTACAAACGTAGAGACGCGTTTGTACATTTTTGGCTCGAACTTTTGAGTAGAAGTTGTCCTTTTTTCCCCTTTGGTAAAGTGTATGCATGGCAAACGTAATACTAATTGATGAGGCTCAGTAAGGCGATTTACCACATGTTACTTTCTTTGTTTATCTAAAATTGGGGTAAAGAACAATCATCTAATGCATTAACTTACACAGATCGTAAAGAACCTCCTCTGTTCAACCATGTCATTCCCATGTGAAAAAGGCATGCAACACAAGGTGGTGATATAGATTACATCTTAGCAAACCGTATTTTCAAAGCGTTTTTTAAAGGAATATTACAAAGTAGAGCAAACAATTTGTTCGAAAAAAATGTTATAAAACGGCTACTGGATGATTGTTGAGCATAATGTGTAGAGAAATTACAGAATATTATTTTTCCAAGATTTAACAGTTTATTCCCTCCCAATATCTTGGGCAATCGTCCTGTAACTAGTTAAACAGTATCACAGAAGACATGTTTCTAAAAAGTTTTCCTAGAGGGTTAAAATATTTCTAATGAAATGGAAGTGATCCTTTTTTCAGATAACAACATGCATAGAAAAATGTATTGTATAGTAGTTGCACTTTCATACATATTTAATTCCCGCTTTCAAGAAAGATTTCTGTAGGGCTCTTCCCTCATTCCTAATTGCTTTCCTCGGAATAAAATATGTTTAAACCAAGTCCCGCCTGGTGTTTGCGATATACTTTTAAACTTACTTCTTTAGTGCTGGGGATTCTTCTACACCCCAACTAAACGTTCCATTCCTTATTTCAATGACATTACCTGAAATAGCATTTGTTTAAGGCAAAATTTTTTCAGTGCTTTAGTCACAGGAAACATTTTATATGTTTTTTTTTTAAATATTTTATTCTGACATACATTAAATTGTGATAAAAATGATCCAACCACAGTACAAATTGCTTGTAATCTATAATTAAATCTACAGCATATTTTACCGATTTACAGATGAAATCCGCGATACACTATGCTCCCTTAAGCAAGACTATGTTTTGCCAAGGAAAGCTTTTTACTCATTCATTGTTGCTAAGCTGCCAATCCACGCCCAGGACAGCTATTGACCTGATGCCTGTTATACTGATAGGTCTGAACTACAATTTTCATTTACATTGTGTTTTATTACTGTTAGATCTAGATAAAAACATTGAAGGAGACTAAATTTGACCACAAGCCGGTTTTGAGCAGTTTAAGAGAGAAGTCAGTCTTGGTTTTTTGGCTTGCCAACATAGCTTCCAATAGTCTGCTTTAGTTAAAACTTGTTAAGTGCTGCTGATGCTAAGCTGAAGCACAAAGTAGTCAGATCTGAAATTTACGATAAGCCTTACGTAGTGATAGTAAGCACTTTTAACTCATGTGATACCTGGAGACATAATGCTAGATATTATGGGTTGTTCTTGTTCTTCTTCTTCCGTGAACCTTGATATCCTCTTCAGTGATACAATGGCCTGGGGTTGGCAAAATGGCATAAAGATTAGAAATTTGTGATCTGTTCAATCAACGTTGGCTCTCTTGATTAATGATATCTTCAGGGCATCTGGCAAAGGGTTTAACAATAGTTAGTGGTGACAAGTGCAACAACCAACGCGTTTACAATTTTCGAAGAGTCCAAGTGGCTGAATAAGCGGCTTAAGTTCGTGGTTAAGTTAGAAATGTGATAATGTTAACAAATGGCATTTGCCTGTGTAACTTTAAAAACCAAAATATCAAGGTTTGTTGCGTCATGATTTTTATCAAATGAACATTCTTTATGTCGGGAACACACGATTTGTGACAGGTAACTGGGAAAACCTTCCTTGGCAGGCTTGTGTAGTGCAGGTGTTCCCGATCGTCGGCAATCCAAATGAACAGTGGGTAAATTTTTTTATAAGCACATTTTGACATCAACTCATATTTAACCCTTGTAGGAAACAAGTGTCTATTTTTTAATGCAATGGGCAAATTAAGAATTTGAACCTAGGGTCCTAGACTCCTAGTATGCACGTACGATGGCACTTGGTCGCCCCCCCCCCCAAAAAAAAGTGGCATTTTCAAATGAAATGGATGATCTGTCCAAAAATCAAACAAATGACGAAAATCATCAAATCGTCAAAGGTCGCTCTTCATGTGTTATGCATTCGTCTGCATTTTATTTCTGGGACACCTGGTCACTGAGCGGCAACGAGAACTGTCATTCCGCCTTATGGACATTTCCCCACATATATAAAAATTCCTGTCCGGGATTGCTACCGTTATAACGTTATAATAGTAACACTAACTACCACGTCCTATTACTAGATTTCTTCTGTTCGCTGTGGGCGTTTACAAAGAAAATCAGTCACCAAAATATGTACACGTATGTAAAATATTTGTTACACTTTAAGTTTTATTTATCGCCAATAGAACTAAAACCATAACTGTGAAAGTCTTTTATATAATATTAGTGTGCAAGCTTACAAAATAATTTACTTCCGCAAACAGTTTCATGCTTTCAGGTAAAACTAATTTTACTAAGGTGACAATACCGCAGGAAATCGTATTAGTTATGATGTTTTGACTGTAAGAAAATATCTATTCGCGCTCTCATTTACTTATAAACTCAGCCAACAGTTTTAATCGGCTCCAAAAACATGTCATTTCTCACGACAATTACATGCATGAGGAGCCCAATTTGAAGTAATTTGACTCTCCAACACCCTGACTATAAACGCTACGGTACCTGTGTAAGATAGGACACGTTCATTGGCAACAGAGACATGGGATAATTGAGTATATTAGTGACGGACAAAGTCAGGAAAGCTGTCTTCGGATCGAGAATGTTTTCCGGCGATATCAGTACGTACACCGCAAAGATAATCAGGGTCACCTGCAAATGATACAAATCAAAATAATAGGTTACGTCACTGTTACATGACAAGGTATCTGTTTGTTATACTTTGGAAAAAACGTCGCGTGTCAATTAAGATAAAGGCAGTGCACAGCCTTCATGCGATAGGGGCATATCCCTTTCTAGTATTTTTTTAATTCCCGCTGTCACTTGACAAGAACAGCCTTCTTATGACTTTCCAATAAGGTATTATGTGCACGTTGTTTCTACTTCCTGGGAAAATGCATTTGCTCCTGACCTTAAACAGTTTGATCACGTTCACGTTTCTTCCTGAAAAGCAGCTTTGAGCCGCTGTAACATTATGGTCAGATGGGCTCAATTGCACCCCGGTTTGTAACATGGTCCTGGTCTCCATGATGCCCTTGTAGGAAGCATAAGGTTCACCTGGTCTCACTGAGCATGGAGGTCAAGCGTTACTTTTTACTCTATTGTTGTGCGGTCATAACGATCAAAGGCATTAGGTTTTTCCATTTTAAATTTGGACGAGTGAAACAATGTTCTCAAAGCTGCAATCTATCAGCAAATATTGCATAAATTGGCTGAATATATGACTTCTTTCGAATTGGTTCTACTTTTTGTCGATGTGTGTACTCCACTTGCTAATTTGTCTCAATACCAGCCCCATTCCCACCCATTCCACCACTGAAGTTCCCGATAAAGCCTTCGTCTGCGTCCAGGATTGATATACATGTACAAGCAGTCTGATACTTACTAAATTATATTAGTTGGTATGGAACGCTTTTTTACACCGCAAATTCCAAGAATGCATTGCGCTTACCAAATATGGTGCCAGAAACCAGCCGATAGCTCCCACAGCATTTAGGTATGAAGCTATCTTGAGACACCACAGTTCCTTTTCACGAACATCGTTTATCCTCTTTTGAAAATAAGGCTCCCATGCGTATAATTTTAATACCTGTCACATTCACCACAAGGAAAGAAATATAATAGGATCATGACTTACACCTAAATCATGCTGCATGTCAAAATATGTTAGTGCAATTAGTAGGATTACCAAATAGCCCCTAGTGACAACACGAAAATCAAACGCCTGTCTAACAGATGTGCCCGTGTCATATGTGTTACATGCCATAATCGAATAAAATACTTTATACCACGGAAAGTAAGGATAAATTAACCAATCATATAACATATACACACATGACAAATAATGAATAAGATACAGTACTGCATTTACTGGATAATATTTAGTCAAAAAGACATTTTACCGCATAAAAAGCTCGTATTTGGACAATACTTAACACTTAGGGCCAACTTTACTTTAACCATGTGTGAGAAATTCAAAAACAACAAAAATATGTCAGCGACATGACATTCTTCACCTTTATTCCACTCAACACCTCACTGAATATTTTTATCCTGGTATCTTTTTCCACCATCTGCGAACCCTTGGATAACGAAAAGTCACAAAGTATATAAATCATCGTCAAATTCGTTTAATTTTGAATCATTATCTTTAGATAATTATATTTACGAATGTGATATTGCTGCATGTCTGTTGATGCAGGAGTATGCATTTATATTCATTTGCTATGAAACACTAAGCGTGATTGTCTTTCCATTCATGCCTCTACTGGTAGTACTTTTGATTTACATCAGACACGAAGGATTCTTCTGCATAATTTTAACAACCGTAAACATCTTTTCAATTTGCTTAGCAATCGCCCATTTGCACTTCATGTTTTGTATTCTGGACAATTCACTGTAATAAATTGCAAAGGAAAAGATCACATTCCTCTGTTTTTCGAAGTAGGGTCCTAACTAAAGCACATTCTTCCATTGTTAACTTTGGCATTTCGTAAACTGATATCAAAGAGCCGCCGTGCCCTTTTACTTTATTCTATCTTGGCCGCCTGGTTTTAATATCCTAAAATTCCCTGACATGAAATATGTTTATGGTAAGCCTGACTCGACAACTTAACTGCATGCAAATTGGTCGTCAGCAAACAGGGGATCAAAAATTCCTGCAAATCTTGAACTGCTTTCAAACAGTTTGAGCAGGAAATTGACAATTTTAGCTCGTATTGTTCTTACTTGTAGTTTCCTAATATGATTTGCCAGATAAATCCCATTTATGATCAGCAGAATGACAAGGAAGCCAATGCCGGCAAAACATGAAGGTCCCACAATAAACCAAAGATATATAATACATCCGATCAGGCTTAAAGGGATGGAATGAAACTGATGAAGCAAATACATGCAGTCTTGTATCTTGTATGAGTCCACTGCCATCAAGTTGACAATTTCCCCGACTGTTCGCCTCCTCCTGGCCGCGTGTGAAAGTTTAAGAGCCTGCAATAAGTCCCCCGAAGTCAAAGTTAGTTTTTACGTTCAGCATTAACAATATACGGTAATGTAAATCTAATATTTTGCATAATTCTTTATTGCAACATGTTGTTACGCTGTAGGTGTTGCCATATTGTAAATTCCTCTGACATACAATCTTTATCTGCAGAAGTTTTATATACATTACACACACTAAAATTTGGCGATACAGTTGCAATGGAATATATCAGATTAAAATGATCTTGCGTCATGCTCCATAAAAAGCGTGCCATCCTGGCACATATAGACTTTGACCACATAAACTCGTAGAAGAATTTGTAGTTACATCAAAATCCGCCTGTAATTGTTCAGCTGCAACTGCTAAGAAAATACGTGTATTGTCAAATCTGTCTCCAGGTTTTAACATTCTACTAACATGCTGTGTGATGCTTTACCTTTCTGTAAATGACTGCATTGAGTAAAGTTCTAGCCTTGAGACCAGCGTTCATTCCAAAGTAAAGCCAGGCATGAATTACCATGGACAGGACTAAATTATTGAGGCCCAACAGCACCGCGTACAGCACACCTTTCCACAGGTGGGAGTCACTGCTTCCAGCGAAATCTATCAACAAACTTTAAAATGATTTTTATCAGAGCTGGTCTGTGATAGTTTCTCCGGTTCATATAAATGCATTACGGCTGCTTACATAAAGCAAGGAGGCTACATAGAGGCTCTATCTAGCCTCCTTACATAAAGTATTCATATAAATTGACTACTTGTTGTGTGGGCCAGCTAAAAAATTTTCTTGAAAAAAAATTATAAAAACAATAAAAATTCATATATATATATATATATATATATATATATATGTATATATATGTGTGTGTGCGTGTGTGTATCTGTGTCTGTGTCTGTGTCTGTGTTTATGTGTTTTCTTTTTAATTTTCAAGGGCACGTTTGGCTGACCATCACAAGATTAGATGAATTACACCAGGTACTTTTTGTTAACAACCGTCATACATTTTTGGTGCGCAGGAGTCGCCTCAATGTAAACTACAGTGACATTATTTCAATTTAAATCTGGTTTGTGCGTACCGAGACCATATGACGGTTTTGCCACTTAACCAACATGTCCAGATCAAAACGGTTTTTCTCTGTATGTCTTCAGTATGCCAGCTGAATGTAAACTGCATGAACATTATTTCAATTAAAATTGGCTTTGTTCGTACAAAATCCATATTTACGGGTTTTGCCACTTAACCACCATGTCCTTATCAAAAATGTTTTTCTGTGTGTCTTTATGTCGACTCGTCAAAGCATTTTAAAAAAAGTAATGTTTAAACGGCCCAGCCCCCGTTTTGTACTCATAATGTACCCGCTGATAGTTTTTCTAATATAAGTTCACGCTCCTTTTCGTAGATAAGCGTAGCTTGAACAACAATATATCCGTAAGAAAAACATATCATGAGACACTTTATGATTGTTGAGTTGCCGCAAACACAGAAAAAAGAAATATGGAAACAAACAACTTGACTTTACATAATTCTGGAAATTTTACTATGTGCAAGCCTACAAACCTAGGTTCAAGAGAATTTGCAGGTGGTATGATGCAGCCAAATCGCAACTTTGAATAATTTATTCTCTTTGAACGCCCAAAATGTATATGAGCAGTTACCTGAGCAACAACGGATTGCAAAATTGAAGGCCCGTGGCCAACATTCGCATGACCATTCCTCCAAAATGAAGCAAGGCTACGCTACGAAATAATGCCCAGGCCAATGTCTTCGCCTTTGTGCCACTTCTTACGGTGCTATCTCGTGACGTCGACTCTTTCTGGTATTCAGTGAAAGAACTGGAGTGTTCTTTGGAATCACTGCTGGACCAGCTGAAATGGTGAAAGAACAGAAATACACTGACCAAAGTTATGCATTCAAGTGATGTGTCTTGTTTTGTTTTGTTTTGTTTTGTTCTGTTTTTGGGGTTTTCTTTTTTATTTTTTGTTTTGTGATTATACACACACACACACACACACACACACATATATATATACATACATACATACATACATACATACATACATACATACATAAAGACGTCGCGCAAAAGCGATGTCACGAGAAATGCATGCATATATACATGTATCAATGACACATCCAGTATAGTAGTCAAATATTCAATTGTTTCCTGACGATACGTCATTCTTTGTCAGAGCTGATCAGGAAAAGGTAGCTAATTTGACCCTTAATATCAATCTTTCTGCTATGTTGATTTGGGTTGATCAATGATTCACCAGTCTCAATGAAAACAAAACAATGTCCATGACTTCTTCAAGATCAAAAAAAAAATGAAAATGCCTTGTTCTTTTAAAACATTTCCCAGTTTCTGACTCCGAATCTCATAAATACATTGGTGTAATTTTATTTTCTGCTTGTTGCTGGACAAGTCGCCAGCATAGGTAAAAGCAATGAAACGTGTTGACTGCTTTCGTGGCATTAAATGCATACTTAGTAGAAAATCCTTGGAGAAAAAAGACTTGGTACTTATACTACCGTTCCTGGAATACGACGACATTCTCTGGGACAATTATTCCCTGACATGCTCCAATAAACTTGAACCTGTGCAGTTAACGGCAGCGCGTGTTGTAACCAGTGGCATTCTAACCACAAGTAACGGATTAATTTATAAAATAACACAGTCGGGAATGTTAAAAAAGAGAGAAGATAGAAATATAACTTAGTACTTTTTTTTTCAAAATTACCAATGGTATGGCTCCTGTGTAATTCTAGAGGTTCTTGCCACCGGTCACAACAGAAGACATATTGACAAAATCCCCTTAATATTCTGCAAATCTGAGCAACGCACTAAGTCCAAATTCCCTTCCACAATTCACTGCTGCCAAAAACCTAGATGCGCACACAAAGAAATCCGAAACAATTCAGGTATTCAAAATAAGACTAAATCGTAACAAAAACATTCTCCTGAATTACTATGGAAGAAACAGACTTAATGAAATTTACCATACCTGAATGCATCTAAACTGCCGTCCTCTTAATGACCTATGTTTCAGAATGGGTTTATAGATTCATCAAGATGTACCTGGGCAGCATTCATTTTTGACTGAATGCAATAAATGTAGCATATTGAAACTGTAGCACTTTTCAGCTAGAGGTCATTGTAAACACAGATTTTTTTAAAAAATTTGGTGATGCGACCAAATCAACAGATTAGGGTGTAAAGTTACTAGATAGTTACAAAAGTTTATTCTAAAACAAACAGATTTAGTACGGAAAAAATGTCCCCCTACTTTGTTTCTTTATCTTTAGTTTCCTTAGTACTGTAATGTCATTAGTGTTTCAGAAGGCCGGTTTTCTGCAGATGCTTTTAACCATAGAACCATCGAGACGGATTCATGAAAGCTTCTTTTCCAATCGAATTTATAAAATGAAATAAACTATTTTCAAAACAAATACCCACAAAGGTGAAAACACTTGCCGATGAATGTACTATATATACCTGCCGCATGCCGCATAGGTTTTGTCGTGATGTGTCTACAATCTAGCCACGTCGCATAGCATTCGCATTCAGCTGTCACAAGAAAGTTATATTCCTAATTACCTGCCGTATGACGCATGTGCATTGTTGCGATATGTGGCTCCATCTTGAGATACAATATTCATGTAGCGCTCGTAATCAGCCACCACAGCTTTGCTTGTAAAATCTGTCCGCAGGTCATAAAGATTTTCAAGTTTGAGTGGTTTTCTGTACCCTCGAATCATAAACCTGGAACACACATCAGAAAAAAGGCCAATGGACACAGATGATATATATTTCAATAGTATTTTTGTTGTATTATAACTTGAAGAGCAAGAGTCCTAATCATGCGCATAACTTCGAAATTTATAACAATTTCTATTACCAGCGACATTTTATTAGCCATTCTTGGCAAGAGAGACTTACCCGAAATCTTTCATTTGCACATCCGGAACACAGTACGCCAGATATTTGGTTAGGTTGTTAACTGTTATCATGTTGTCACAGCAGACCTTTTCTAAAACCTTTAGACAAACCAGCCGAAGAATGCGCAACACTTTAGAATGAATTCCCGGGAAGCAAACTACAGACAAATGACAGGCCACTGTCGATTAGTGTATGCGGGAAAGCATCCAATCTGGTTGCTGAACAAAACAGCTATCGCCAGGAACACGTGATAGCGATAATAGAATATTTTTCAAATAGGAAAATAGTTTTCAGAGAGAAAACCTACTTAAATCACAAAACAATATACTTTCCTCTTTAGCGTATACGTCACTACTGACAAATTTTCAATGTTCATATGGTGAGAAAGTTTTCCTTGTCAACTGACCTCAAAATCCACATGTACGTGTATTTAAACAGGAATGATGCCGTCCTCTCTGGACTAGGATTCTGTAAAATTGTGGAAAAGTGTATTACCTTGTCGTTTTGATGAATTTACAATTAGTAACTGAAACGTTCGTTGTTTACTGATATATATTGCCTCGATTGCTATTGATATTATGCCACCACTTATGGAAATATTGACATGTCCAATTGATATTATTGATGCAACATTATAATCATCCCGGCAAAAGAACTAACCTTGAGTTTCGTTACTAGTGTGTAAAAAAAAATCGTTTCTGTTTTCTGACCCATGACACGTGACAGTTCAATGTTTAAACAACAATTTCAGCATTTAGACAAGAATGAATTGTTTATCTGTGAAGGTAGCTAACCAGAAGGATCTCCGCATTGTCACAACAAGTCCAATAATTTGAACAGGGAAATTTGATTGTGGTCGCATGACAATATTCGCTTTTTATCAAATCTGTAATGGAGATATTTGCTTCTAATTTGGTCATATCGTTTTTGAATTAAAGTCTCTTATTTGATCAAATATGACTGTCAATCTATGCTCACATTATTTTCCTCTTCGGGTGTTCCCAAAAGTGGTTTTTTCTCCGCATATTTTTGACACCGGATACGGTTTGGTATGGCTTTGGCGTCGGCAAATAAACTGAGAAATAGCTCCACCCAGGATGACACGCATTGTATACCTAACGCCACACTTCCAAGTACGTTAGGATTCAAACCCTTTGTTCAAATCACAAACAAAGCAAAAATGATTATGCTTTGAATGAAGCCTTGTTACTATGCATAAGTATGTATATTAACTTTACCACTTGAAGGTTACTGGTGCATTATAAACTGCAAAATTAATTCAGTTTTCTGTAAGTACGTGTCACTTGCTTGAATGTATGTTAACAACACTGGCCTAATTATATGTCAGTAACTATTTTAAGCAGAACAAGAGGCTAATTTGTCAGAGTCTGACTAAATATTCTTGATAGCTGAGTTGTGAATAAAATTGTGTATTTAATTTTACATTGAATTTATTTTCACCCGTTGGTTGGCTGCGTTTGTTAGAGCTTTGGTGATCATTTTTAATATCAATCTATAAATCGGATGTCTGTAATAAAGGGTATAAGTACTAAATTCTTCGAAGGAAGAAATCAGCATAGAGGTTCAGCATAATCTAGAATCTTCTTGGTGGCATATGGCTTTAGAACAGTTGAGCCCTATTGTCAGTTTATGTTATACCATCAGTCTTAAAACGGGAGCAATCGATATCAAATTGGTTTGGAAAAAATCAAAATAAATTGCCCACTTTCCGTCACCGTACTTTTCCTGAACGCAATTTTGAGTGGGATTGTTGAGAAAGCATGCAAAACGATGACGTACATAGTTCTCCCGAAAGGTCCAGAGGGACGGACTCTTAGTAAGGTATAACTCTAGATCATGCGACTGGAGTTAGACATCCGTGGACACAAATGCAACTGAAAAAGGACAGACATGTACCTCAGAACCAGTGACAAGTGAGCGGAAAATGATGACGGATACCAACGATTGCAACAACCAGAAGATGAACAGTACTCCACTGGTATGTTTTCCCTTGATGAACTCCAGGCGGCACAAACAGAGAAACAGCACCTGCAATATTAAAGGGCAATACAACTTTCACTAAAAGTATTTTTGTTTCTACAGGCTTGGTTGTACACAGCAGCATTAATAACAGACTTATATCAACTGCTTGCACAACTTTTTATCAACTGCTCATACAATGAAATTCAAAAATAGATTTAAGCTTCCACAAAATGCATGGAACATCGGTAACCTTGGTCACGCATTTCACAAAAACAAGGCTGTCACTTGAAACTTACGCCACCAGTGACCTATGTTTGTCATCTGTAACATAAATTCCAGTTCGAGTACCTACCATATTAATAAGACTGATGATGGGAGCAAGGTAGCGGACTAGAGTGACATCTTCTCCGCTGGTTATCATCTGCCCAACGGCGCCAAAATCCAAAATTGCCGATAGACACATCACCACTCCAACCACCTGCCCACAAAATATGTTTGATAGCAATATTTTTAACTTAACATAAGTAGTAAAACTATTCTGAAATCGGTTTGCGGGCACTTTTATCCATCCTATAGACAAGCCAATATGAGTCACTTGATGAAACCACTGGTCAAGAAAAAATCACATGACACCCCCCCCCCCCCCCGCCACCCGATTGTCATATGTTAAGTGAGGCCTGTTGACCGGCGATGCCATCTAGCAATTAAAGTGCTACTGAATTCGTCAAGTTTCATTTTAAATGTGGCAACAGACAGCGTAACTCGTCGTATGTACTACTGATAGTGTGAAGAAAAACTAACACAAGATAACTTCAAAATTTTGCATTTTATCCCGATTAAATTTTCTCTACTTATCTTTTTTCCTCTAATTTTCGTGAATGGTTTAGAATGTAACAGACATACATGTTACGTTGCTGTTATCCATTAAACATGAAGAAACCGTCAGATTATAGAGTTTTAATATTTTCATGTAACAAGTCAGTACTGCTTTGAGTTCACTTACACATTTGGAAATATTTAAAGCACTGCATTTTATGCTGTTTTTGAATGTGGGTTGTTTGCATAGATAGTAGAAATACGCTGGACAACTCAACCATAACCAGGCGCTCGGAATCCACAGCAGCACGGACTTTTCAAAGCACCATGTCAGGTCAGGGTTTTGGGTGTTAACAGTCAGACCAGGGTCCTGTCAATGCAAATATATTAATTCAAAACGAATGAAAACGTGAAACAAGTTTAGTAAACGGAAAATTTGAAGCGGTAACCCCCCCCCCCACACACACACACACAAGCATTAGAGATATAGTTCAACGCTTCAGCTGTTAAGCTTTTGCGGTCAAGTCTGTAAGTGTTAGAATTATACCATTCTCGTGATATGGATCTTATCATCACTCTCCTTTATATACATTTGAGGGATCCATTTGATACTATTTACAATGCAATTAAAAAGAAAAGTATATTTGTTTCACTCGCTTTAATATATTAATTTTAAACTTTAGTCAACATACATAATATATTTATAACAAAACCCGACTTTTATTTAGAAAATGAAGACAAACTTTTTCAGCCTTCGGGAATTGCAGTTTAGTTCCGTGTATCGAAAAAAAAAGACATTTTTCATATTAAAAAGAGCAAAACAAAAAACAAAAAATACCATTATCCATGACAGATAAATATAAAAACTGTCACCAAATAATAATAAGGATAAAAATAAAGATAAAGATAAAAGGTTCACGATAACGATAACTAAACAAACCAAACGCTGAGCATGGCAGTGAGGGTTGTTCTCTATTCAACTCACTGGCCACAAGATACAATTTTCTCTCAATTAAATTAAAAATGCACCATGTAAGTGTGCAAAGAACTGCTCTGTGTGATAGTTTTGCTTGCTAAGAGTGTTTGCACTACGGCATCGGTTTCACTTTGCTTACGGGGGTCTCTTAGCAAGTTGATATGGAAAAGTCTCCTCAACATATTTTTGTGAGCAATACTTGACGATATTGCAGCAGTAATGGTTCCGTGAAGTTTTCTGCACCTTGGAAGCAGTGTATATGAGCATTGGATTTCTTCTCTTGATTTCATGTCTAAAGAACAGAAGTGTTAGTCGCGTACTGTTCACCAAAACAGCACTATTGAATTAGTACAAATGTTCAAATGATAATGCAAAAAGCATATTAAGGGGAGTAGGAAAGCAATCTTTCAGTGTACAAATTTACTAAATAAATTGACATTCATAGCAAATTTTGTCCTCTCTTGATCATCATAAAATTAAGCCTCGTTGCGAACTACTTGATTTATCTGCTGGAGATTTTCAAAGTTTGTCCTTTTTCAAGGGCATAATATCGATATTTCGTGGACAATCTAGCGGGACTGTTTTGTCAACAGTTACAAAGGTAACGTCCAACCGGTTTCGTTAATTTAATTAATCTGAGATTTTGAAACATTTCGGGAGATAAACTGTTATCTGTCACATGTCCAAATTTGCAAGTTCGTGCATCAATGCAATTTGAAGAAATGAGCAAAGTACTTTTACTATCAACAAGGAAATCAATAGACCCAGTTAACCTTAGATCTTGATTACAGATAATAACCCTCTGCACCAAAATGGCCGTTACACATGGATATATTTCTAAAACTGATTCTCAAATTAAAATCAAACAAAAGCTAATGAACGCAATAGATGCTTGAGGGTAAAAGCGTATGTAGAAATTTTCTAAGAAAAGATCGGGTTTTTTTAAAATTGTTATCAGAATAGAGGAATTCCGCTCCGCAAAATTCATAATTTGTGTTCCGGCTTTAGTACACCAGATTCTGAAACGCTTTGTGGTAAATTGTGTGTGCAGGTTTATTCTGTTATAAATGCATAATCTGTGTCAATTTGCCCGTTTGCACATCACTTTAAACCTAGCCTGAAGCACACGATACTTTATATACAGTCGGTGGCGAACAGTTGTAGTGCGGTAGTGTACATGTGGCTATAACAGATCAAGTGCTTATTACCTCAACGTTTTTTTTTTCTGCAGAAGTCACGTTTGGTGATATAATATATAAATACGTAAAATCACTTGACTCTATACAAAGTGTCAAGAGACAGAAAGCCCCTTTTTTTATAGACAATGAGCAAATCAATGGGGTCTTAAAATGGGATTTTGTCCTCTTCTCATTCTTTATCTTCACTTCAAAATGAATCTACCTTAAAAAATATCTGACATCACAGCTGGTATGCAAATCCGTATATACGTCACAATGTGCAACATATGAAACTCATTAACTGGGAACGAACATTTAGTGGATCAATGCTAAATATTAAAAAATAAATCTAATGAAGGTACATAGATTACAGTCAGCTTTATCTAATGTGACTAGGACAAGAGCTGTTATTTATGTGAATGGCTTAGGAAGGGATGCCTTTTGTACGTTATAAATTGATACGTATTGAGGACATGCTTTCTTTAGAATTTAGAAAGAAAAGTGCATCAGACTTTCAAATGTAGAGATTTTGTAAATCAATTCACATAAATACACTCACATACACACACATGTCTATATATATATATATATATATATATATATATATATATATATATATATATATATATATATATATATATATATATATATATATATATATATATATATATATATATATATATATATATAACCCCCCTCCCCGGAGCTATCGGTGGCAAGCAGCGGCCTGCGACAGTTACAAGTTTGCCTTATTGTACTTAAAATTGCGCTACGAAAAATTGTTTTGATAACATGTACTCTTATTGCAAAGTTCATAGCCACATAATTACAACAGAAATGCATCAATCAGTATGATATTTGACACAAATTGAGCATATCTCTTATTTGTGAAAGGGGTAAAAATAAGATGTTCAACATTATTTCCAGTGAAAGTTGCATTCTTCTCATTCAGTTTGTTCATAAATAACATAGTCTCCTGCTCTGAAATTATCATTTTAATTAAATTCAGTACCTAGAAAAATTGAAATAAAGGGAAACTTAAAAAGAAAATCAGTGTGAAATTTTGGCATGTTTGTACCACTAGAGTCGACCAATAGCTGAGAATAACCCATACGCACACACACACACACATACACACACACACACACACACATATATATATATATATATATATATATATATATATATATATATATATATATATATATATATATATATATATGTCTTTTTGCGCAGAACCACTACCTAGTAGTCATTACCATATTCCGCAGACCGAACTCTTTACTCTCCATAAGCTAACCTGTCCCTGTCTAACCTGTATACATATGGAAGTACTATTGTCCATATTGCACAGGTTCCTGTGTAAAATTTTGACATAGGCTGTATCAGCCCAAATAAATTAAAGGGTCGTCAGTGGGTAACTACTCAACATGTTTCGGGGCCTATTACCCGTACATGTCTCTCTGAGTAGCGGCTCCTTGTCGAAGCTAAATATTCAGCAGAGACAACCAAAATAATGATGAATAAATATGAACGTGGCAAATGATGAATTAGCTAAATACGTGAAGTTTTGCTTATAAATGCAGAGTTTCATTATGAAAGAAGACTACCTGTCAAACAAACCATAATTACTAAATGTGTATAGTACAGGTTCAGATAAGAACAATTTGACTTACCCCAAAACCAATATATATCCCTTTCTAGCTGAACAGCTTATCCTTGTTAAACCACCCGCCAGTGTATAACTGAAGTGGAAACAGGGTGGGGCATTACATTCGGTCCCAGTGATTGTAAAATAAACAGTTGCAGCTAGACCACATGTACAAACCAAGGGAAATCCTAGGAGACAAGGACTACAACAATGGACATCCTGCACCACAAACGTAAAACAAACTCCATGATGACACCTACCCCTCAAACCATGAAACTCTATTTCACTGCCAGCCCTGAGTCAATGGATGAACGTAATGTGTCAGGTTTGTGACATTTGAGAAAATACTGTCAATTTTGAGTGCTGTTTTTAATATTGAGTAAATGTGCATTTAGGAATGTCAGAAAAGAACGAAAGTCATTAGCATTTATGGCAAAAACATGTTATCAAAACAACAGTTCTTAACAGGATTTTAAGTACAATTGGGCAAACATGTAACTGCCGTAGGCCGCTGCTTGCTTCCAATAGCCCCCCCCCCCGGGGGGGGGGGGTTAACCTGACAAAAAACACGCAAGCCTAAAATGTCTGAAAGTGAATATTAAAACAGGAAGGTGCCAAAGATAAAGTTAAGTAGCAAAACAGACAAGTCTAAAAAACCGTTAACTATTGTTGCCAAACTTTCTAATAATCTTTGGATATTAACAGCAAAATTATAGGGCAAGTCAGAAAAGAATGAAAGTTATATGTATTTAAGTCAAGAGAATGCAAAGAAAATAATGTTTTCATTGCATTCTCTTATAATATTTTTAACCAGATATCAAGTACAATTGGGCAAACTTGTAACTGTTGTGGGTAGCTGCTTGCTACCTTTAGCCCCTGGAGCTTTGACATAACGGACAACAAGCTAGCCTAAAATGTCTGAAAGGTGAACATTAAAACAGAATGATGCCAACAAGTAAAATTAGGTAGCAAAACAGGCAAGTCTAAAATCTCTAAAATCATTGAAGCCAAAGTTTCTAACCATCTCGGGATATTTACATCAGAACTTGTAGAAATATTTGATCAAAAGTATATTTTTGAATCCTCTTGACTCAAATCACCCACATGGATTACAAAATAACAAAAATTTCAAAGGTGTTCCAAGTACACGTATACGATTATGTCGTATATGTTTAATGTTCAGGAATAAGACAATTATAGTTCTGGACCTGAAACTGCTTCCATTTTTGCATAGAGCTAATTTTAAAAGGGACTTCTTACCCATTTTAGACCTACCAAATCCTCCTTTCATTACCCCAAAAACTCTGATGAAATGCTAACATCTATTACATTGGTAAAGCACCTTGCATGGATGTGATCCACATCAAGCAAGAAACGTTTGGTGCAAATCTAGTATGGTTATGTTCACTTTAGTGTGGCGTTAATGGAGAATATTTCAAAAGTTGAGACCAGTTTAAAACCACCTGTTGCCTTTTCTATGTGACTGCCTATCTCAAGTCAGGAGTGTAAATTAACCCTTCTCGTTGGTATTGGTAGATGCACGCTGAAGTTATGGTAATTCTTGAATCTCTGCATTTTGCTGTAATTAACTTGCTGTCATTGTTGGGTTGAAATTTATGAGTATGAGCAATGTTCTCCTGGAAACCATATGGTGCAATTTATTATCAGTTAGAGGCTAGCAACCCTGCGAAGGTGCAACATTTAACACAAAAATGGCTGCATATAACAATTCCAGAGCCAAGAGGAGCTGCTTCTTGGTGATATGAAAGCGTCTGACCAAGACCAATATATCAACATACACCTTTGACATAAAACCAGAAGAAGGTACAAAGTTTACATATATGTTGATTTCGGACCGAACTGTATCGGACATGACGTTTTTGGAAATATTTTATCATATTTTGAAGAAAAAAAATCTTTGTTATAAAAACTTTAGCTTAAAATGAATGAAATCATTCAAACATTAAAATAAAAATTATCTTTTTTGCCTCTCCACGTGTGTGAAAGTGGCTACTTAACAAGCAAGAGTGACAATTTTGGCTTCTGCATTTTAAGGTTACCACACCATTAACATTTAATGGCTACATGTCCAACGATTTTAATATTGTGGGAAATATAATCGCCTTTTTATTATATAGCAAAACACTTCAAAAGGGAGATAAACACTTGATAACTTTGGGAATATATTGATAATGAGTCAGTTGCTCTGTTAATAAGGTTTTCTTCAGAGTGCACGATAATTTCTAGATTTTAGGATATCGGTTGGTATCCACGGATATTCTTGTTTATATTTATGAAATTTTATTGTTTAATTGGCAGATGCTTTTGTTACGCTTGAAATATCATACATTCTAATTTTTTATAGTTTAAATTTGAGTCTTTTCATAGATCGCTGGTAGCTTCATAATATTTGTAATTGCTAACTCTCCGTCACTTGAACAAGCAGAATCTTGTAATTGCACAATTGAACATAAACAGCTATCGTTACAAAGCACCTCGTGTCCAGGACGTCTGTCTGAGAGGCGCATTGGACAAAATGTGCATCAATGAAACCACACTTGACGGATCTTTTCCTGACTGTTAGTTTGCAGTTGATGCTGTAAGAGTTTTTCGTAATGACCGCAACCTCGGAGGTGACGTGACATGTGCTTACATCAGATCTGATCTTCCCTGTCGTGGAATGCCACAGCTTGAATTGGACATGGTTCAAATGATAATCCTTGGATTCACATTGCAGAGGTTAAAGTGCTTTCTTATGTGCTGTTACAAACCACCCAGTTTTAGTGAGAATGCTTTTTGCAAATGCACTAAGTTCAGCTCTGGATTGTGCATTTGCGATATGTGGTAACTTAATGGTTGTTGGTGATCTGGGATCTCTTTCCTACAAAGAATACTACGAAAACAAATCACGTATTAGGATTCTGTGACATTTTTACTTGCACAACTAAATACAAAAGCCTACATGTTTTAGGTCCAAAGCTAGGTCGCTCCTCACTATTTTCGTTACAAATAAACCAAGTACCTTCAAAAGCTCGGGCTGTATTGATAACATCTTGAACGACCATCACAGGTGTAAATGTTGTGATGAATTTAATCCTAAATACGCGGCAGGGATATTGTTTTACATGTCTTATGAGAACTTCGCTTCCAATTAATTTCTCATGGACTTGATTTCAGTGCCCTTTTAAATTTGTGGAATATTTAATGATATCCTAATGAAGCTCCGACACCCTTTATAGTCAAATTTAAATGAACCCACGCCGCCCAAAGTAAGCGTGTAAGACCGAGCCAGACACCTTTAATTAAAAGCTAACTGGGAAGAGCCTCAATAGAAAGCCACTCGTGGATAAGTATAAAAACAGAAGGCCTGACATAAAATGGAAAAAGTATGTTAGAGAAACAAATGAAGTCACAAAAATTACAAGAAACTCCATTAATCAATTTTCATGAGCACTTTAACAAACTGTTAACCTTGAAAACAAGAAATTTTGGACCCATTAACCCTTTTGTGACCAATAAGGATAAAAACACCTCAAATATTCACCTGTATGAAGAAGCATGTCTTGTTACAGATAAAAAGGTAGCAAACATTACGAACCAACATTATGCTAATATTATAAATAGTGCAATTGTCAATATCCGACCACACCAAACATTCAAGTATTCCCAAGATCCACAACCAGTGTAAAAGTGACAAGGATTTCCATTCTTTGCAGTATCTCTCCAAAATACTCATGATGTCGTAAAAACTTTAGATACATCCAAAGCCACCGGCTATGAAAATATATGACAATATATGACAATATAGCTCCGAAAATTCTCAAACGCAGCCTAGGTAATATCTGTCCCTCCTACAAACTTACCAACTAAATGATCACCCATTCCTAATTTCCTTGTTTCTACAGCAAAAGTTTCTATATTATACACACACACACACACACACACACACACACACACACACATATATATATATATATATATATATATATATATATATATATATATATATATATATATATATATATACATATATATATATAATGCATTAGTGGCAAGAGCTATGGTAGCTCGTCTTGTGTGTTCTATACACTGATAATACATTGAGATTACTTATCTATCTATATTGATCAGTTATGGATTGTGGTTTTGTTTTCTATTTTTACAAATTTAGGTGAGCCAAGGAGGTTCTAATTTTGATTCAAGCAAATGAAATATGAGAAATGATCCAACAAGAATATGAAAATTGCACTTGTTGGACAGAAGCTTTTGAAGTGAGATGTGCTACAAAATATGTTGTCAATTAATGTGGCATGTCTTCCACAGAAACGTGTTGGTAGCTTCATTTTAGATGTAACGTTACTGTTCAGCATTAAGTCGGGGTACTCAAGAAACTATCCCCATGTGTTTATCTGTAACAAATCGATACTGAAGACCACTACAATCAATTTATCGGACCTTTCTTTGGATAAAGTGTCAATAATTTGGGTTGTTTCGGAGATAAATTGTTCCAGGTCATTGTTTCTGCCTCGTGACGGTCTGTAAATATCATGGTTTTTTTTGGGGGGGGGGGGGTGTTTTGTTTTGTGGGTTTTTTTGTTTTTTTTTGGTTTTTTTTTTTGGTTTTTTTTTTTTTTTTTTCGTTTATTGTTTGTTGTTGTTTTTTTCTTGTTGGGTTTTTGTTATTGTTTCATTGTTTTTTGTTTTTGTTTTTTTCCATTTTTTTTGTTTGTTTGTTTGTTTGTTTGTTTGTTTGTTTTTGGTTTAGGGGGGTGTTTTGGGGTTTTTTTTGTTGGGTTTTTTTTGTTGGTTTTTTTTTTGACCGGTTGTAGTGACCCCAATAAATTGACGTTCCTATAATTTGGTGCGAGAGAAGCAGTCACGAACAATAAGTTAAATTGTTTTGTGAAAGTATACCAAGAGACCACTGTAAGGACGGCATGTGGCCCCGAGCGGAATAATGTAGATAAGTGATTTTCCTAATCAGAGAGGGATACATCTGATTGATCGCTTTCAATCAAGTTCAAGTTTGAAAGAGTGATTTTGATCAAGTTAAAGCTGTACTGTCCCTGAAATATGCCTGTGTACCATTGCATGTTATCGGGTTGTAGCGCTGATACGCATTAATTGTCGAATCTTGACAAATATCCATGGATGTGTGGGGTTACGTTCCAAAGTTTCACAGTTTAACCTCTGCTGTGGTAACGATAGCGGGTCCATAGCTTGTCAACACTTAATGTAGAGTAAGGTTGGTAAGGCTATTGGTGTCCTTTACATTCATATGATGGGTCGTTGGTAGGCCTTCTGCCTCTTTGCTTTAGTAGTAGGCTGCACCTAGCCGAACACCCATTTAGCTATTAATCGGCGGTTCATTATATATATATATATATATATATATATATATATATATATATATATATATATATATATATATATATATATATATATATATATATATATATGTGTGTGTGTGTGTGTGTGTGTGTGTGTGTGTGTGTGTAACTTTTGAGTCAACATTGGGGCTATAAATTGCCACTGATATAATTTATACATGTATGTAGCTACCTACTAGGCCTACCACCACCTGTAGTGCCATAACATTGCACAGGGAGGCAGTGTCAGATACGACGTCCTATCTGTATTGTGAGTTACGGGACCTGACGTAGGCGTCGAACCTTTTGTCTGGCAGGAATCGAAAAACCAACAATCTACGCGGGACACCCGGGGATGGCGTGAGGCCAAAACCCTGCGTCTGCCGCGGAAACATTAAAGAGTCAAGCATCGAAGGAGCCAAACAAGTTCCTGCCGGTGATAGGCGGGTCTCATCTGACGTAACATTACGGAAGTGTGTGATGGAGCTCATTGAGGACACGGTAAAACACCCTGAAGAAAACTTCCCATGATGAATGAATGACTTTATTACTGCACCATAAATACAATAAATGGTAATCTGTAACTCAATACACTAAACAATACACTATACCACAACAGTACAATACAACACAGTACATTACAACAATCCCTGATGTGTATGCCTTAGGGGCAGCTCCCCCCCCCCCAAAAAAACAGCTCAAAGTATTGTAGGTTTTAAATGACTTTAGAGTACTATAGTGTACCCCTGATTTTCACTGTTTCCGATATGAATTTTGTAAATTGCCATATAATTTCAATTTCGTCACATTTCATAAGTTTCATGAATTTGTCTTCGGACGATAAATGGTCAAAATCTACGATAAATTTACTCAGAGTATCAAATAATCTATTTCTGGCTTCTCTAAACTTTTGGCAATTTACAACGTAATGAATTTCATCTTCGACTTCCAAACACGAATCACAAGTTCTCTCATCAATGGGAACCTTAACTGGCCTCCTATGTCTACCTTTTTCAATGTTCAAATTATGTGCGCTTATTCGTAATCTGGTCAAGTGTTTCCTTTCGTTCAAATTCTTTAATAGAATTAGGTACTTTTCTATTTTAAAATCTGATTTAAATTTCGAATAGGTTCTCAACTTTTTATCTGGATAGGCTTGTTTAAAGAAGTCATACTGCCATTGAAGTATAAATTTCTCTTTTAATAATTTCTCTATTAAATTGTGAGAAAATTCCCCGTATTCATCACCGTCGTTGTTCCAAATATCATTACAGCTAATTAGCGACATTGTAGTTTTGATATTGTTCAACCAGGTCGAGTTATTCGATGCCAGCAATTCAACATTACATTTGTAAGCATCGTACTAGGGAGCATGATGTTTCCTTGTGCAAATCATTTCTGAAAGTTAAAGCAAAAGACGGAACCCTACCAATGATAAATACTTCACTGGAGAAACCCCAATGATTATTGTTGTAAAACCAGCCCAGTGGAGTAGCTATTCGAGTCACCAGACTGGCCCCGTGCAAGCACTCGGCTAGTCTGTGTAACACTCCACGCGACTGGTTTTACTTTTATCCAGTGACTGGCTCCCTGTCCGTTTCGAATGGTGATACCACAGCAACACCGGGGGAACCAGGCTATCATGATCCTTGACATTGGAACTAGGAGGATATGGACAAATGTTTATCTCATGTATGTGTAGTCCAGAGTAACCACAGACGGGCCATTCTGCACCGTGTAGAATTTATTGCCGATCCACACGCCCGTTGATTTAACGTCTGCTGCGGTATTCGTAGTTGATTGCTGTTTCGACACAACCCTGTAATTTCTTGCAATTACCTGGCCGTAAATTCTGTATGACACTCGCGTACCCGTGGAGCGGAAGGATACACTCGATGGCCCGGCTACGACGGGCTGCATCTCGTGTATCCTTCCGCTCCACGGGTACGCTTATGCCACATCAATGTGCAGAGTTTACGGCCAGACACTCACACTCGTGTAGTTTTATTATTTAGGCCTAACCTCCAGCTTGTATTGTCCATTGGGGGTAGGGGGGAGGGTCGGTTTTTTTTTTTTTTTTTTTTTTTTTTGTTTTTTGTTTTTTGTTTTTTTTTTTTTTTTTGTTTTTGCCTTTTTTGGGGGAGTAGGAGGTAGGGTTTGGGGGGTGTTGGTTTGGTTTGGTTTTTATTATTATTTTTTTGGGGGGAGGGGGGTATAAAACAGCTACAGTTACAGGGTAAATAGCTGGGTTTATTATATGTTAATCTAAAAGACAAGCGTTATAATGAACGAAACAGTATTTTCGCTAGTCTAAAGCGCCTCATGCAAAACAAAAACAGTTGAAATAACAGGGTAAGAGAAACATCCAAAGCAGCTGGAAGTTTTCACCTACAGAGCAAGAAACCCTTTACTCTAAATGGGCCTTGGGGATCTACACACAACCCAAAGTCAAAGACACTACAGCCCACGGGCTGGTGGAATAATGCACGCAATTTTGTATTAGGCCTACTTTGTACCGAGCATCCCCATATGCGCTGGGGAAATGTCACTCTTTCTAAATCAGCAGAGGGACAACAGTGCTGTGAATGTAATGAACGTCAAACTAAAATGAGGTCGGTAGAAGATCAGCGAAAAACAAGGGCCGTGGCTCCGAAAATGCGAGCAATATCTGATAATTTGGATTACCTTGACCTTGTAGCTGTGTACAAAAAGTTCCTTCCTTGAGACCAGAAAGTATGAAAGAACCCAGTTCACCGTTTTAGCTTGCAATCAATCCATCAATCAACCGTCAATCTTGCGACAAAAGAAAACTCAAGTTGGTTTGACGTCAAGCCCTAGGAATATGCTGTGTCATATGAGTAATGAAACAAAGAGTTTGCAAAAGCTGGTCTTGCTTCAATTATGGCCGGAAATGTTATAAACTACAGTGCTATAAAAGACATTGGCACACACTTTTAGTTGAAAGGATAATAGTGTTCTCGACACGAACATTATATAATGTACTGCCTAGTGGTCATAGGAACTTGCTGTCACTTGCCTCTTATTCTGCGATTAACTTAAAAAAAAAAAGAACAGGAAGAAATATCTCATTTGATTGGCGGTGAGAGCAGTGACCAGGGCTGGAGCCTATAGTGATACAAGCAGGTGGCAACCTGGCAGTTCTTTTAACCAGCATGATGGGGATAGACCCCTGCCTGCCTGTCCTGGGCCAATGGCTATGGCCATGCTTCAGATAGGCCAGTGATGCCGCATATGCAACAAGCATCCACAAATCTACCGTGCTGTCTATTGGTAGGCCCACTTCACTTCACGAGTTAAACAACCTCGTGATGACTCTAATGGTTGCCTAACTAGTGTGATTCTTTACCCAGGGCAACAAAATGACAGTTCATCAGCATTCAGCAGGCTGCACCGGAATCTAGTCGTCCAGCACTTACCTAGTCGGCTAATGCAATTGTTTGCTGACTTCCATGTATGGGGAGTGGGGGGGGGGGGGGGTGGATATAAGCACATCTGTTAACACTTTCAATTCTGCTCAACAGAAACGAGCAATACGACGCATTATCATTATGTATGACTCAGAGACTCCGATTAATTGAGCCCGGAACGATTAGTGTGACCAGACCTATTATTAAGCTATCAATGGTCTTTTTGACTGTTTTTATTTTATGTCTAGAATTGCTATACATTTGGTATCTCAGTACAGGGTATCGTCAGAATATGTATAATTTTATAGATATATTTGTGCATAGGCCTAATTTAAGTATATTACATGTAGGCCTACTATATATTTAACCTAAGAACCTTTTCATTTTGCATTAAAGTCAGTTAAATGGCATAAGCAGACAGCGGTGGTCAAATCTCAGCATTGGATATAATATGTGCATATTAAGATGAGAGAGGAGAGAAACGCTGCATAATTATTATTATTTACAACATTCTTGCAAATTACTACTTTGACCCAAAGTACAGATAAATATGTCCTAGCATTCGCTCACTCGCTCGCCTATATGGCATTATGTGAGACTTGGCACTTTTCACATCCGCAACAAAGCATGCCTCAGCCTATATATATATATATATATATATATATATATATATATATATATATATATATATATATATATATATATATATTTGTATTTGTGTCTTTTTGCCCAGAACCACTTCCTAGTAGTCAATATCCTATTCCGCAGTTCGAACTCTTTACTCTCCATAAGCTAACCTGTCTCTGTCTAACCTGTATACATATGGAATTACTATTGTCTATATTGCACACGTTCCTCTGTAAAATTTTGACATAGGCTGTATCAGCCCAAATAAATTAAAGGGTCTTCAGTGGGTAACTACTCAACATGTTTCGGAGCCTTTTACCCGTACATGTCTCTCTGAGTAGCGGCTCCTTGTCTGAGCTAAATATTCAGCAAAGACAACCCACATAATAAAGAATAAATAAGAACATGGCAAATGATGATTTAGCTAAATACGTGAAGTTTTGCTTATAAATGCAGAGCTTCATTATGAAAGAAGAACACCTGTCAAACAAACCATAATTACTAAATTTGTATAGTACAGGTTCAGATAAGAACAATTTGACTTACCCCTGAACCAATATGTACCCTTTCTGGCTGGACATCTTATCCTAGTTAAACCACCCGCCAGTGTATAACTGAAGTGGAAACAAGCTGGGGCCTTATATTCAGTCCCAGTGATAGTAAAATAAACAGTTGCAACTAGACCACGTGTACAAACCAAGGGAAATCCCAACAAGGACTGTAACAATGCACATCCTACACCAGAAATGTAAAACAAACTCCATGATGACACCTACCCCTCAAACATTAAGCTCTATTTAACTGCCAACTCTGAGTCAATGTATCAACTTAATGTGTCAGGTTTGTGATATTTGAGAAAATACTGTCAATTTTGAGTAAACGTGCATTTAGGCATGTCAGAAAAGAATGAAAGTCATTAGCATTTATGTATGTATATATAAATATATATATATATATATATATATATATATATATATATATATATATATATATGTATATATATATATATATATATATATATATATATATATATATATATATCGATACCTTGCTTATAATGCACATGTCTACTGCAATCTGTGCCACATCACACTAGTAATTACACCCAGTGATAATGAAGCACGCAAAATGAATGAGACGGCTGAAAATAAGAGTTCTTGAAGACATGATAAGTTCTAATGAGCCAGTTTTTAATATAGCAAGAAGCCAGACGCATACACCAGGGACTGTGCACAGACATGTTGACAATGCTGTTTAAACTATCTATACTCATATGTATACTGCAGTTAGTACACCGATTTGTCAACTGCTGTTTAAATTGCCTTTAAACTGCCATCTAAACAGTCCTGTTCTATACTGTTCTGGTTCAGACCTGGAAGTACAATACATGCACACAATACTATCAAAGCAAAATAACAATTGTACTGTAACTTCAAATGTACAGGCAAATACACAAGAAAATGCACATAGATAAACAAACAGTCTATATATATATATATATATATATATATATATATATATATATATATATATATATATATATATATATATATATATATATATATATATATCCAACATCATCCCACAATTCTAGTAACATTTTCAAGAAAGTCTTGCACGTATCTTAAGTTGCTTTGTCAGTCTCTCACTCTATCTGATTCTGACTTATCTTAGTTGCATAGACAATATATATATATATATATATATATATATATATGTACCCAACATCATCCCACAATTCTAGTAACATTTTCAAGAAAGTCTGAGATTGAAAAGTGGGTGTTATAAGTATCTAAAATTTTGACTATCCAACAAAAATCAGTTCAAACCTTTATATAGAATTCGGACCAAAGTGTGTGAGGGGAATTCTAAGATAAATTAAACTTTATTAAAATGAATCCACTACTGCTGATATACAAGATGCAGTACTCTCGGCATGGAAGCGATGATTCGTAAGCACACTGACGTCTGCTCCCATAAAATCAACATACGGTGTGACAGAGACGACATCTGTTTCTTATAACTGAGTAAGAATGCCCCTATATATTTCACCCGAAGTTGACACATATATTGTGAAATTTGTGTCACTTAGGGATACAGGCAAACTCCGGTACAGCCGCTCTTTTCATCAGTAAACCTCACTGATATTAAATTTTTACTTACTTAGACTTTAAGAAATCCTTTTATACTTTTTCTAATCAGATATATAATTATGGTAATCAATATAATTGTATATAACACAAATACAAGGCATCTATATCTCATAACTATAACAACCATCTTACTTTGTTTACAAACTAAGTTACAATGTATATAGGTCAGACAACGACAGGTTAGCTTATGGAAAATAAAGAGTTCGGTCCGTGGAATAACAGGGTTTTGACTGCTAGAGAGTGGTTCTGGACAAAAATACACAACTACAAATACCGTATTCCACAGTGCGAGCTCCTTACACTCCTTAAGCTACTCTGTCACTGTCTAACTAACACACACACACACACACACACATATATATATATATACATGTATATATATATATATATATATATATATATATATATATATATATATATATATATATATATATATATATTATGTATTTCTATATCATTGATGTCTAATAATCTTGATGAGATTTTCATGTCAATAGGATAATACTATTATATTGATTGAACAAAATGACTCCTGAGCCCTGATCCTCTTACATGTTCGTATACTCGAAGAAACACACACACACACATATATATATATACATATATATATATATAAATATATATATATGTGTGTGTGTGTGTGTGCGTGTGTGTGTGTGTGTAATGTGTGTGATGATATAGTAACTTCGAATTCACAATAAAAAATTGTTATATATTTCGACGCATATGTGTGGTCACCCAAACGAAAAAAAAAAAAAAAAAAAAAAAAAAAAACATACCCAGAAGGCGTCTTCCCTTGACCGATTGCCACATAAAAGTGGCAAGAATATCGGTTCCTCCATTGTATCCAGCGTTTGAAATAGCTCATCCAGGTATTTATGGCTGAGCAATCGACTTGTGTCTGACCGCTTTCATCTCCCTCACACCAACTTGATGTGCAGTGCCCGGATGACACAAGTACATGCGGCACGATGGACTTGAGATCAAGTGACTTGTTAATAATTGCATACGGAACAATAAGTGGTGCACACAAGTATGTTTTTACGCCAGTGATGTCATTTTGTCAAATTGGGATGTCTTCCAAATCTGTATAAAAGTATGACGAAAGCTGCTATTGATTTGATTTTTCACTTTTTTCGAGACAATCAATGAGGAAAAATGTTGGGCAGACTACAAATATATCATAAGTACGTACTCTTGCCACGTAGCATATACATGTTCATGCGAGGCCACGAATATTGAAAAAAAATCAATCATGTATTCTGTTATTATACAGCTGATTAATTTAGCTCATTGGGTTCATTTTTAGATGCTTCTAAACTGTAAACGTTGAAATAGAATTAACACAAAAGTAGTATGGCAACTTCGGCGTATGAAGCAGTGGTTTAAATAACCCAACCTACTGTAGGATTTAAATGTTAACATATTCAGCAACAGATAATATAGGAAGTTATCAAAATGATTACAGTTCATACTTGACAACCTAAAGATATCAAATGTATCATGGAATGACAAAGTACACAACAAAGCGTCTGATCGATTGATATTGATAAAAGCTTTGACAAAAGTACAGCTTTGTTGCGTAACCTAACCGTTGTTAACTTTGGCCTTGTTGTGTATAACTATTCACTATTTGCGAAGCGACTTTGTGGATCAAGCAAAAACAAAATTAGTAAAGGAGGTCGGCCGCAGAGGCATCCTTCTTTGTGAATATAATATATATATGCGAATATTTCCTCCGGGTTTTTTTTTCAACTTGTCCCTGAACGACAGAATATCCTTCAAGGGAACTTTCAGCGTGTTATGTGCACAGAGAAGCGTGACGTGTAAGGAAACCCGACTACTTGTGGTGTCAAGCTGGAACATGGGCGCAATTTGTCAACAAACGCCAATGCTGGCAGAAACCTGGTAAATTGTTGACAGCTTCTGTTCCTGTTACATTTTGTTCACACTTGCTCTCATCAGATATGAGCACAGACGCTTGAATCAGACCGCAGCCAACTGCAAGAGGCACTGTAGCGTAACCCGCATTCATTGTATTATAGTAAACACCAACATTATGAAACTAGTGTCGGAACCGACTGACACTTTTCTCACAAACATCCCCAGAACTTTTGTTTCGACAACTTTCAAGCAAAAGGATTTGGTTGTTTCTCCTCTTATTGAGTGAACGTCACGCCGTGTTGAAATGAAATCATATGTTTGCAAGCGCAAAATGAGATTAAATAGCTTTTTCAATCCTATACCACACAAATCCTTTCAGGGACATTTGGTCGTGCATTTCTGTCGGTGTTTTGCTTGACCAAACGATATGATTGGTCACCTTACCTTATGTCAAAGTTCAAGCTCTCTGGGACTTGTGGGGGTCACGCACTACACCACACACAGTGTACAAAATTAATGAAATCAAACGTGCGCTTGAAAAAGAAATGGAAATGGATGTAAAACAGATTATGGACGTGCAGTCACTTGCACTGAAGGGTCATAATATTATTCTTACAGGCCAAATGGGCAAGGGAAAGACTCATCTTGCCATTGAAATAGCCTGCCTTTTAAAAAAGGAAGGGGATCATGTGAACATTATTATTATTCATAATCAATGTTTATCACTGTTTTTTTTTTTTTTTTGCTTCTTTCTCCCTCCTTTCTTTTTTCTCTCTTTCAATCTCTTTTATCCATTCTAACTTTCTTTTTTCATTCCTGTCTATTTTGTCTCTTGGTGGATTGATTGATTGATTGATCGATCGATCGATTGATTGAGTGATTAATTGATGCATTACATAGACATGCTTTGTGCATTTAAATAAAGGTAAATCTTACTGTGCTTTTAGGCTTCATGCGATGGGCGCTTTTCGTGCACAGTTTGCAAGAATCTATAATTGCACTGAATGGTAGGATCTGCTGGCCTGTCTGAGAACGAATCTGGGACCAATTGTCTTCACCATTCTCAATAGCACTTTTTTTGTTTTGTTGACATTATCAAATTATCACGGCCACCTTTCCCTTCGCACAGAGAGAGTCAAAAGAAGTTTGAAAAGTGTCACAAAGTACTCTCTGGTGAAAAAAAAAACGTTTGGTGTATATCCATAATTTTTCAAATCAATTTGGGTTTCCTTGAAACAACGAGCCACATCACTGTGAGTGAAATATAACACGAAGTCTTGTTTGGTATATTTTTTAATGTTTTTTTTAAATGTCACTGCATAGCACGAAACCTTTCCTGTGTAAAACTGTAGTCCCCTCAGAACCGCTCCATCCATCTAACACGGCGAAATTTACATGAATTTTTCCACATTTGCGTTGTACATTGTGTTCAAGTTTGTACAATATTCTGGCACACGCACCGAGCTGGATGGAATTGTCACCAGTTGCTTCCACATGTCAGTTATGGATGGAACTGACACCAATGGTGTGCCCATTTCCAAAAAGGGACATGGATGACAACATTCTGGACAAACGTCCTCTTTATGAATATCTACTACGTTGCCAAACTTAGGACAAGGTGGACTGATCTTTGTCAACTGAATTATTTATTTCAAAATACCAGTGTATGAAAGGTACAATAATAGGAGTTATGAAAATCAATAGCAAAATAACAAAACAGAGACCCGAACAGCTGTATAAAATAGACTGGTTTTGACGATCACTTTACAAGTGATAACAAAACGTGCTCACATCGTTTGACATTGAATTTCTCATATACTTAGTATTGTTGTGACATGATGATGATGATGATGATGATGATGATGATGATGATGATGATGATGATGATGATGATGATGATGATGATGATGATGATGATGATGATGATGATGATATTGGCGATCATACTTTTAAAGAACACTGTGAGGTTTTATTTTCATCTGCGGTAAGGACTGTAGTCCCGTCCATAGGACTCATGGTAGTACTCATGGGACTCGTCTAAGTACTCATGGAACCCACGGTGGTATAATGGTACTCTGTCCGTATATCCTCCTCCAAAGTCCCTGTTTTTACTCTGCGGATACCACTGACATTGCTCATAGTCGTCGTTTCGGTCGCACATGTCCTCGGCTCCGTGGCTGGGGTACCGGTGTCCATAGCAGCGACTGTCCTCACGACTGCCCCGGTCCTGGCCTGGAGCCTGCCTCGCATGCCTCGTTTGACTCGCTCCACATACGCCATTCGTACCTGAAGCTTGCAGGCCTGCAGCAGGTCTGCCACGGCGACCTGGTGGGTTTGGGTGGAACAGCCGTGCACGTATATTTTGATTGAGAGACCAGTTGTCAGCTTGCAAAGTTTTGGCCTCGTCACACTTTAACATTGTAACACAGAAAGCTTTCCGTTTATCCCCTCGCCTGGACAAATCTTTGATTTCTTTTGTCGTGACTCCAAACTGAGCCATAGGAGCTTTAATATCATCCACGGTATTTAATGGGTTAATACCACCAGGGACGTGCTATAGCACGTCCCTGATACCACCAATGTACACCTAAGACACACTCAGTACCAGATATAGATTTGGCCGCGACCCCACTAAGAGGTTTTGCCTGTGAAACAGACCTTTCTGAGTTTATATTATGGTCAGTACTAATGTCCCCTGTTTTAGTTTCTAGCTTGGGTTTTTTGACAACATCTGCGTATGATATAATCTGGTTAACAGACTGAGTTTCCTGTTCATGCTGTCGACTAGCAACTTTTTTTTTTTTTTTTTTTTTTTTTTTTGATGTTTCTGTTTTCTTCTCCTTTTAACCCTTGTCCATTTACCCTGCATAGAGCTGGCCTCCTCTGGGTAAGAAAAGTATATGCAACCATCAGTATCTTCATCTTAGTTTTCAGTCTCACTTATATTTAAGTCGATCTCGGAAATCACTGGTCTGGATGGCTGTTTGACATCCAGATTGGGCTTAACCTTTAAAACCTCACACAGTTCTACAATCTGAGCATGAAGTTGTTTGTTTTCAGCAAGAAGACTTGCGAGATCACATTCCATTTTCTCAAGCTTAATACGGACAGTAGCTACAGTCTTTATAAGCTCAGATAGTTCCTGCCCAGAAGCGTCAGATACATCTGTCAAAGTGTCTGATGGGTTAGAGTCATCCCCTCGCCCTGGTTCTTTACGAGAGAAGATTTTCTCTATCTCTTTGACGAGGGAGCCATTAACAAGACTATAAGCAATATGAAAATTGTCCGACACGAACCTGTGCTTGACGAGCCTATTCACGGGTCCACAGTCTTTCAGCACCGTGAAAGTATCCTGAGCCCTTTGGCAGAGAAACTTTCGTAAATCCGACTGTGTTTCAGTGTCCACTTTAGATATTATATCCTAAACGTCCAGAGCACTATAAGAGAAAATAGTTGGTATAGTTGATGATGAATTGCATTTTTTCCTCGATTACCCTGTTTTGAGGTAAACTTAAACTTAGGGCAAGTTTCAGATAAATGCTTACAAAGGAGGCTGTAGTGTTTGTATATAGTGTATGAAATCCGGTACAATTTCATCACATGTACATACGTGTGCTGTTTGTTACTCCGCCAAGTTTTTTGCTAACGTTGTGTTGTAAATTTGGCTTGAAAGAAGGCTTCGAACAATTTGTTTGGCTTTCAAGTACAATAATCATGCAGCTAATGTTGATGCTCATCACTATGTGAACGTTCAAACTTCAGGCTTTACCCGTTTAACATAATATACTGGTTGCTGCACTTCTTTTCACTCACAAGAATTGGGTGTCAAATTGACTGATGTGTGTGACAGGTTGACACATTCCGTTTCTTTGGCATTATGTGCCAGTCTTCGACTAATACTGTATATGTAAATACTTAAGTGTCCCTATATGTTGCATCGCTTGGTTGTGTGTAGTTAGCACTTTGTTTCGTACATACTGTTCTTCAAATCTCTTGGAAGTCCGCGAAAGGGTGCGTGTTAACTCATTCCACCCTGATAGAAGACTGAGTCAACAGCTTTCCTTGGCGCGCTCTGGGCACGCCAATGAAAGCTGTTGACCATGGGCGTATAATTTGGAATTATCTTTCATGCAAAATTCATCCAAAATTTTAAAAAATAATCCCTAAATTAGTGAAAAACAATTAGCATACGACATCCAGATACTAGCAGGAAAAAGCGTCATTAGGGTGGCATGAGTTAATGTTACTATAAGGGTCTATTTCATGTAGCTATATTCTAGACGTATCAATATCTTGTATGTCAGTGGTTCAATATGTGTGCTCAGTGTTACTGCTGCAGGTGACACGTGACCAGGTCTTATGTTTTGCCGTGCAATATACTTGGTAAATTCTTCACAATAAGGTTGAGATTTACATTGCATGTGACATATGTACTGTCTTTGAACATGTGTGACCAAAATGTGCTGCATTACACTGAAAAGATCTGTGTGCGTGACATAATCCTGTACAGGTCCTGAACAAATCTGTGTTCAAAACTGCCATGCACTCCACAAAATGCATATTCTTGTATCCTTTATGTATGACTGATGAGTCAAGAATGACTCTTGTGATGAGTCAAGAATGACTCTTGTGATGAGTCAAGAATGACTCTTGTGATGAGTCAAGAATGACTCTTGTGATGAGTCAAGAATGAATTGTGTTGAGTCAAGAATGACTCTTGTACTGCCAATAAAAGCATTAATTACTCACTACGCGCAGTGTGCTGGACTGTTCATTTCAGTTCATTAGTGGACTGCAGATGAGAGGAGAAATACGAAAACAGCTGTTATTTTCCATGGGCATGACAGACCTGTCCTGTTCAGGGCCCATACGGGTTGCCAGACTTCGATTTTATTTTGCGTTTCACAAGCTTCTTTTACATTATACTTAAAACATAGCGCATGGAAAAATAATGACAAATGTTCTTGGTTCAAAAACCTTAATCACTTTTTGAGCAACAAATTTCCATTGGACGACTTTAGATTGAAAACAAGTACCTAGAATAAATTTGGAGTACATTTAAAATTCTCAAGAGATTACTTTAGTAAAAAAAAAAAAGAAAGAAAGAAAATTTAGGAGAAATTGTTGCATAATTATTACATGAAACTTATAAATGAAGATTGTGTTTACACGGAGTGGCCGAGACTTTTAGCAGGGGGTGTAAAATGATAGCATGGGGTCCAAAGTATAGTAGGGTGGGACCCCGCGCTTAGCCTGTGGAAAACCCTGCTTGATGATGTTTCAAGGAAATGTGGACATCAGAAAATTAATCAGTTGTTTCCCGATTTTTACTGAATTTTTAAAAAACCCTTAGAGTCTTGTTGCTCAAGAGGTAAATTTATATTCTGCTGGCGAGAAAGGGGCGGCATGAGAGCCTTGGGTTTTTATTATTTTTTATATACATATTTATTAACAGCTTTCACTCATAATGTGCGTGAATGGTAGTGGTATGGTCTTGCCGGTCTGTGATATCAATGATTACATATTAATGTTTGTCATGAACAGCTTACAAGACTCTCCGTCCACAGATGACCAATCACGGTTCTACAGTTTCAGTCAACTTCCACACAGACATCAAAACGAAGTGCTTCCCCGTTTCTTTACTCAGTTTGCCCCACCCCATGGGAAAATGCATAGATATCACAGAAAGATGTATCTGAGGCCAGCTTTGATCGTGCCGTTTCTACTTTATCCACAGATTCGCTTTTGAGGTGAAAGATCGAATGTTAATGATTATATACAATAAGGCCCTTACAAACAACTATTTATGACGTGACATGGCTGTACTTTTTCGTCTCAAACTTATTATTGACATGAATGGATCAGGCGCTCTTGTCGCTATATAAAACTTTTAATCTAGGTAGGTTATTACGTGACATGGCTGTACCTTTTCGTGTCAAACTTATTATTGACATGAATGGATCAGGCGCTCTTCTTGCTATATAAAACTTTTAATCTCTGTAGGTTATCAGGTATACCATTTGACATCTCTAGGTTATTAAGCATGTAAGGCAATCGCCTTAAGTAAGGACCTATATCTGTTGCTGAATGGACCTATATCTGTAGCTGAATATGTTAACGATAAACTCCCACATTATGTTACTTTATTTATATCACTGCTTCGTAAGTAAAAGTTACCATATAACTTTGCGCTGAATTCATTTTCAATGTTTATATTCCAGAAGAAAATTAAGAAAGTATATTAAACCAAACAGCAACAGAGTAGCGGAGGATATGACTGACTTATTGCAAACCCGCGGCCATGCCTCAGAAAAAAATGATATATATGTATATATGTATATATATATAAACATATATATATTATATATATATATTATATATATATATATATATATATATATATATATATGTGTGTGTGTGTGTGTGTGTGTGTGTGTGTGTGTGTGTGTGTGTGTGTGTGTAATATGTACCAGGGTCTCAACAAAAAACATTTAGCCACAGGACGTAACTAACTATCAGTACTAATCACGAGAATTTTTGATAAAGGTGAAGGACATGGAAACGTTATGGTGTTTGCCCAACACTATCCCCCTCAAGTGTCTGTTTCCAAAAAAAATTAAACACAAATCAATGACAGCATTCGTAATAGGCCCATGCAAATTACAAAGACATGTCAATTTGATAAAATGACACCACTGTCGTATATATATCATACTTGTGTGCACTACTTTCTCTTTTCTGTATGCAAGGAGTTGGTTGCCATTGAGTCGTAAGGTACCTTATGCCGCATGTACGTATATCATCTAGAAACTGAACTTTCGGCAAGTGTGAGCAAGATGAAAGTGGCCAGACACATGTAGATCATCCAGCCATAAATACTTGGAGGAGCTACCTCAAATGTTGGACACCATGGATGAAGTGATATTCTTGCCACTGTTCTGTGGTAATAGGTCCAGGGAAGACGCATTCTGGGTACGTGTTTTTTTTGTGTATGTGGGTTATCATACATATGCACCCAAATATATGACATATAGACTAATAAGTAAATGATGCAAAATATTATCCTATCATGAGAAAATAGTCTTTCTACAGTAGTCTCCATCGTGAGAGTTGCACCCGCAAGCTTACCATTTGGACAGTGTGTGATTTAAACAATTCACCGTAGGCCTGCATACAGGACATACCTACCTTAATAGACAAAGACAGACGGAAAATGGGGAAAGTAGACGAATTTACACACACCTCAGCCAGACACATGAACAATTATTCATCTTGCAGGACCAATAGAATGCTGTAGAATATAACACGACACTGTGCTGATTACTGGTATTATTCCTGTGTTGGAATTCTCTCAGTGATATAAGCAATACTATCTGGTCCTCAGTCCCTATGCTACCTAAAAGATGTTTAAAGACAACCCAGTATCTTATTATGTGATAATGCAGCTTTGCTTCCTGAGGTGCACAAATGTGGAACTGCTTTTTGACATGACATTGCCACTCCCCAAACATTTTTGTTTATTGACAAGTAAACTGACTCATCCATACTTGGCCAAACAAACGCACCCGTGATCTATTGTGTTTTCTTATGATTTCAGCAACGCTTTGAGATGTAACAATCAATTCATTATCATTATCATCATCATCATCATCATCATCATCATCATCATCATCATCATCATTCCAATTAGGAAAGATGGTAATTCCATTTCTATATATGCAACAGCACACTGCATTCAACAATTCTTAAATATATTCAATCTACAATCCTTGCATGACGCATTTCCACCCTCACGAAGTAAGATTTACATATTTCGCAACTCACCATCAGAATTTAAGTATTAACCATTAAACAAGAGGATCACGATGATCCTGTGCTCCGCTGACTGGAATCTGCTTTTTCAGTATTGAGAAGAAGTCGAAAATGTAAATACAATAGTGCAACATATGCACTGTATTGCCACATATACATACACAGTGGCAGCACTCACTTACAGTTGCAAAGTTTGATATCTGGTGGCCAAAATAAGAACTAGTTGACCCTAGGTGACCCTATGTGAAATGTCAAAGCAATTGGCCAAAGAGTTCTGAAGATGGGAAAATTCAATTTATTTTCAAAATATAAATTAAAAAATTAAAAAAAAATAGAAAAAAATATTACATCATCATCTCCTTCGCAAACATGGTACAGGTGTACCTGGGAAACACCCATGTGCAAATAAAAACATTCAATGCAGTGGTTTTTGAGAAGTCGAAAATGTAAAAAGCCTAATGACAGATGGATGGACGGACGGTAGGACGGTCGCAGCGCCACCGGGTGACCAAACTAACAACTAGTTGACCCCTGGTGACCTCATGTGCGATATTAAAGCAATTGGTCAGGTAGTCCTTGAGACAAGGATTTTATTTCAAAAATATATTTAAAAATTCATAAAAAATGGATAAACTATTGCATCATCATCTCCTTCACAAACTTGGTAAAGGTCTACTTGGGCAACATCCATGTGCAAAATCAAAACATTTCATGAAGCTGCTTTTGAGATGAAGTCAAAAATGTGTATACAATAGTCCAACATATGCAGTGTATTGCCACATATACATATAAAGTGGCACCACTCACTTACAGTTGCAAAGTTTGATATCCCATAACTTTGTCAAAAATTAACATATCCACATTATTTTCGCAAACTTTCATTGTCTGAAGTCTGACTATATTCTGATTAAATTTAAGCAATTTTGTTCAGCTGTTCAAAACAAGAAGTCGAAGATAGCCTTAACAAACAAAAACTCATACAAAATAGAAAATGGCAGCGCCACCTGGTGGCCAAAGTAAGAACTAGTTGATCCAAGGTGACTCTATGTGCAATATCAAAGCAACTGGCCAAGGAGTTCTTGAGATGAGGATTTTTTTTTCAAAAAATAGATTAACATGTTCATTAAAAAATAGAAAAATTATTGCATCATCATCTTCGCAAATTTGGTAGAGGTCCACCTGGGAAACATCCATGTGCAAAATCAAAACATTCCATGCAGCGGTTTTTGAGAAGAAATCCAAAATGTAAAAAGTCTGTTGACAGACAGATGGACAGATGACGGACACAAATGGATTGTAAAAGCTCTGATGACTGACAAGTCAGCAGACCTAAAATCAAAACGGTTAATCCGAAAAAAAAATCATGTTCGTACATGCGATAAAGTCAATGAGAGATAAGAGCGTTCATTATAACCTCTTGCCTGACCTCATAGCGTCAAGTCTAAGCATATCTGAGACAAGTACTAGTTAGTACTTGTCAGCCTGAACATCTCTGCAGCAGGTCATTGGTCAATGTACTTGAAAACAAACAAAGAATCTCGAAGATGATCTTCATGGGATGTGAGACAGATTTACAAGCACACTCGGAACAAATCACGATACATATTATCAGTTATATATATATATATATATATATATATATATATATATATATATATATATATATATATATATATATATATATATATATGCACATAATATATATAGTGCAAAGGTCATTGTGTAGCCCCCAAAAAGTCCTCAAAACAACCAAGACACAAGGGAAACATGTACCAGAACTTTGACCTCATGAATGACAACAATGTTTCATGGATATTTTGTGTGGTGGGCTAGGACCAGTTAACTCCTTGCTTACCCATCAACACCTGAATTTGCCGTTGCTGCTTGTTAGTCCGTCAACGAATACAGAATAAAAGTAATACACTAGACTCCCACATATAAGTTACACATGGGCACCAATGTTGCTCTGATTGGTAGTCAGAGCTCACAAGGTAGGGTGAAAGTTGAGAACTGGATGCAAGGGGGAGGCAAACCAAGCAATTGTCCATTCAGCCAGCCCTCAATAGCACAAAAAACCGCTATGCAGGAATCTGATTACGTTCAGATGGACATCATAATTATATTATAATAGATACAATTATAAGTAGGATCCAAATATTTTCAATCATAGCCATTTACAATTATTTAGAGCATTATAAAATCAATCAAAGTCTCTCATCTAAGTCAAATGTGAAATCATTATTGATTCCCAATGTGTCACTTATTGATTGGATTCAACTTAAGATATCAACGTATATTTTCTATGGAGACTTAAGGTAATTAAACTTATTTATTGATAAATTACAATGCCATAATATACATTTAACTGAAAATAGTATGGGTGCTACCATGTTCACAAATCAATAAATTTGTCATACATCTGTTCTGAAATTATAACCCAATCCTCACAAGTCATATATTTATTCATCCTCTCGAAATGTTATAACAGTAACTTAAATGTAACGAACATCGTCGTCCAGAAATGTTGTGACAATATCCTATAGAGAATCTACATATAAAGATGTATTAAAAATGCAGAACATAACAGTTTGCACCCGCAATCATAAATCATCGATAAAAATGACATGAGGTTACATAAAATCATAGCTTTATTATGATATGACCCTGTTCTGAACTACGAAATGCATATCTGTTGCGACATAAAGAACCAAAACATTCAAACACTAGGAAACATGGAATACAATTTGAATATACCAATTGACCAAAATAATCATGTGATATGTTGATAATAATATCAGTGTTCATATGAAATGTATTGAAACTATATATAATCATACTTGCTTTTTCCTTGAGCTATTAAAGACTATTGGAAAGTCACAATAAAATTTGTTGCATGGATCATCAATAGGTCCAATGAAATGTGTCTTGCATCTGTAGTTTTGAACTTGTGGGAGTTTCTTACTCCTCAACAGTGTTTGCTTTTGTGATGTCTTCCACAACTGTGCCATCCAAATCTGAACTTCCTTTGCCTGACATAACTGAAACATATTTCTGGTTGTTTTAACCAAAAGAAAAAAGATGTTTACTATTTGTAATTCCAATATATTCAGGAAATCCAGTAACGTCAGAAACGCATGTAGCTTATTTGCCACATTAGATGTGGGAAAAGCTGTTATATAATAAACATGTGCCGTTATACCTGTGGTAGTGACAGGCACATGTATTTTAAGTTTAATATGAAGCAGAGTACTGGCACGAGCATAAACAATGCTTGGAACAGTATAATAATAAGCAGCTTCTCTTTGTGCGAACTTTAAGATTGAAACTGATTTAGCGATATATTGTGTACATTAAGTGAGATTTATTTTAATCTATAAAACATATGCCTGGCCCACCCCGTATAAAATGGGCTACTTTAAATGTTAGTTTCTCTAGAAAATATGAGTGCCATATGCACTGTTATGTATAATAGACACATAGCTAGGAGTTGCCTGAGTGGTCACACAAAAACAAAATGCCCTTGCAATGAAATAACAGCCACAAAAATGCAAAAAGTGTGTCTGGTGATACGGTGCCTGTGGGCTCCATAAGAGACCACTGGCAATGATCAATGTGAATACATTTTGCATACGGGTGACTCACAGCACTCTGGAGGCAGAACAATCAGCATGTTGTAGGCTGGTCTTTCCCATTGTGAAGTTGCCGGGAGAATGGCGCGCTCCAGGTCAGCAGTACACAGGTGGTGGGGCCGTTTTCAAGAAACAGTGTGATGCAATAGGAAAACTGGATCAGGAAGACAAACATTCAAGTGGGACCCAGTTAGCAATAAGCGTTTGCCCACTTTTGGTCCAATTTTGGCATGGATGGCCCAGCATTGTGTCAATAGTGGACCAACCTTTATTGCTAACTAGGGAGGGACGACTGTTACCTCGTGCAGTGCGCAAAGAGACACAGGTTCCTTTCAGGGAAGAGGTTTTCTCAGGCCAGTGGTGCCAGGCCTGCTACATTGCAATTGCATCGCGTACGATCAACAGAAGACTGGTATCAGCCAAAGTGCGGTCATATCGTTGTGCGACCCGCATATCTCTATGTCCTGCATGCAAGGCTGTACAGATGCAATGGTGTCAGAAAAATCCTGACTGGACCAGAAATCAATGGAGGAGTGTCATGTGGTCGGACAGGTCACAATGTTGCCTCGATTTGATGATGAGGACAAGGGTAGAAGCATGCCTTCATAAAGATTTGTGAATGGGCATATGGTGTTACATGATAACAATGGAGGGGACAGCATCGTAATGTGGGCGGTAATCATGGAGAACAGAATGCATCAGGCTAAATGGGTCTCTTACAGGCCGGTGCTATTAAAATGAAATCCTGCAAAAGTTATCGAATTGTCCCATCAACGTCCTCAGCTGCTGTTCCAGCAAAGCAATGCACGGCCACATAGTGCTCAAGTCAGCATGCACTATCTCCAGCAGAAAAACATCCAAATATTACCATGGCCAGCGCAATCTCCTGATCTGTCCAAACACTTAGGGGACGTGCTTGGCCGTTGAGTCCGGGATGAGTACAAGGAATCTGTGGCCTCCCTGAATCAACTGGTACAGCCGCTCACAGACCAGTGGAACCAAAATCCCCAGTCCGAGAGCTCCTCAGCACCACGCCAAAAAAGTCCAGGCTTACTTGAAAAAGTGTGGTGGTCACACCTGCTACAAATGCACACAGCCTTCAAAAAACAAAAAAAAGTCCTTTTCGAGACAACCACATCCTCCTCCAGAGTGACTAAGTGCATTGGCTTCCCACATTCACCTTTACACGCATACCAAATGTTCTCAAAGGGAGAGTATCCGTTTGGGGGGGGGGGGGCAGGAGTGTGTGCAGGTAAATACCCTTTCAGTAATGTCTGCAGTACTTGAAGATGCATTCCAGAAGATAGATAGATAGATAGATAGATAGATAGATAGATAGATAGATAGATAGATAGATAGATAGATAGATAGATAGATAGATAGAGAGATAGATAGATAGATAGATAAACTTTATTTTACGAGGGTAACCTGATAAACAAATTGTTTATCTTCCTCAGGGCCCTCCAATAAATACAAATACAGTAAAATACATACAATAAAATGCAAACAATAAATATAAATACAATAAGATACATGCCAATAAGAATGTGGGTTTATATAGGGGGACCCCCAGGAACAGCTGGCTAAGATTGAAATGCAAATAAACACCCGATGGTCTCTTACAATTTATACAAATTACAGTAATGACCGTTAAAAGCTAAAAACTTCATTTCCCATAAAAAGATCTCATAAAAGCAGATTTAAAGGCAAAAGATGTTGGCTTTTCTCTGATATCACGTGAAAGTGAATTATATACTTTAGCCCCAGATACCGCTATAGAGTTGCGGTATGCTGCCTTGTTAGCGCGAGGAATTTGGAGGAGGCCACTTTCTGCGGAACGAGTTGTTCTATTGTGTGCATCCTTTACATAAACAAACATGTCAGTCATATATTTAGGGGCATTACCATTTAAACTTTTGTATACCATTAGGGCCTTTCTGTATCGAAAACGATCTAATAGAGGCATGATACCGAGATTTTGGTAGAAGGCAGCAGTGGGAGCTCTATAGTCAGCATCTGTCATTAATCTGATAAAGCGCTTTTGGAGTTTAACGAGCTTCTGCATGTCACAACATCCATCCCATACTGTACTGCAATAATCAAAATGTAGTAAAATATAAGCATTATAAAAAGTTTGCGTGCTGAGGGAGGTAGGAAACACTTAATTCTCCTAAAAAGAGCAATATTGCCACACACAGACTTGTACACCGTATGACAGTGGTCTTTCCAAGACAATGCTTGGTCTACTTTCACCCCAAGTAACTTTTCACATGTGACATTTTCCAGAATCTTTCCATTTAGATAGCAGTTGAGGTTTGGTGTACGTAAATTTCTGGGTTTTTTTGGTTAGTGGTGATAAGCATAGACTTTGTCTTGTCAGTGTTGATAGCCATTTTGTTTACATGACTCCAACCATGTAACCGTTGTAGGTCAATATTCAAATTTTCCTGTATCTCTTCTACTGACTTTCCACACACATGGATTGATGAGTCATCGGCGTACGTGTCAATTTGGTTTTCCAGATGAAGGGGTAAATCATTCATGAAGATAATGAATAATAATGGACCAAGGATACTACCTTGAGGGACTCCTGATTTGATGTTTAATTTGTCTGAAGATGATGATTTGAACTGAACGGACTGTTTTCTCTCTGTGAGATAGGACCTAAACCAAGAAAGGGCAGCTGGGTTACATCGATAGAGATCCAGCTTGTGGAGGAGATGTCGATGACTCACCAAGTCAAATGCCTTTCTAAGATCAACAAATATCACTCCGTTCATAAAATCATTGTCCATGGCGTGGGACCAAGAGTTGACCATTTTGCACAAAGCAGTCTCACATGAGTGTTTTGGTAGGAATCCTGATTGAGACTCCAGGATTAAAGGACTGACATAGTTGTATAGATGGGTGTGCACATGTCGTTCAATGATCTTTGACAAAACAGGTAATACTGAGATGGGACCGTAGTTTCCAGCCAACTGCAGTGATCCTGCCTTGTGCGGAGGGACAACTCTTGCTTCCCTCCATACATCTGGAAAAATCCCAGTATTGATACTTAAGTTAAAAATCTTCCAAAGAGGAATATAAATTTCTTGTGAAGCAATTTTAAGAACATTTGCACCAAGTTTGTCCAAACCTGTAGCTTTGTTTTTCGGCAGTCCTTGTAATTGCTTTAAGACAAACTCTTGGGACATAAAAGGTATGTCAAAGGATGCACCAGTAGGCAAAGTTGTGTTAATGAATTCTTTCAGGTTAGAATGAACTATATCTTCATTGTCCACATTTTCAATGTACTCATTTGTTATGTTAATGAAATAGTTATTGAAAGCATTAGCAATATCAATTTCATCTGTGATTTCTTTCTCATTGTCCTTAATGACTATCGGCACTTTTGTAACTTTGGATTCAGTAAGTTCTTTCATATATTTCCACAGATCGCGTGAGCTCTTTGCGTTCTGTTCAATGAGAGTTCTATAATAGGTTTGTTTAGCGTCACGGATAAGCATATTGACTTTGTTTCTCCAAACTACATATAGATCATGATTGTTACTACTTTTATACCTGTCCCTGGTCTGCATGGCTGTAACTATCTCTTCAGTTAGCCATTCAGGTTGTACATGCTTTTTAACTCTTTTATTTTTCCAGGGAGCATGAATATCCAATAAGTCATTGAATAGGCGGTACCAACAGTCTAATGCATCATTTGGGTCAGAAAAGATATCTAAGACAGACCATGGCACCTGAGATAAATCTTTTATGAATGCATCCTCATTAAAGTTTTTAAAAGACCTGTATTTCATATTTATGTGAGCTTTTTTGATATTACAGTTAGCTTTACGCACGAATATGGTAGGGTAATGGTCACTCATACCTATGATAGGAACACTTACACACCATACATTTTGATGGTCACTTACATAAATATGATCAAGCAGAGTCCTGGTAGTATTTGTTACTCTTGTTGGCTGGGTGATTATTTGAGATAGTTGAAAAGAATCTATATTGTCCTTCCAGTCTGTACTGCTACCATCCAGCCCTTTGTGGAGATCAATATTGAAATCTCCCATAATGATAAGTTCTTTGTTTTCGACATATGCATTCTCAATTGATTGTTCAAAAGTGGGTATCCAATGATTCAATATTTGAAATTGAGGTCTATAAACAATACATATAAGAAAACCTGCATGTTTGGGAAGTTTAATTTCTACCCATAATTGTTCAAGGTTCTCATGTTCCAAGTCAGTGCGCCTGACATATGGTATAGTGTTTTTGATGTAGGCAGCAACACCACCATGGGCCCCGTCTTTGCGATCCTGGCATTCTACTGAATATTGGGAAATGTTTACACTGGCTTCTGAATGGGAATCATTTAACCAAGACTCGCTGATACCAAGGACATCCAGTTCATGTGTGGGTTCATTCAGGCATACATGGCGAAGTTGGTCAATTTTGCCATGGAGGCTCTGTACATTCCAGTGTCCAATCTTAAAGCCAGATGGTAGATTTCTAGCTAAGCCTCTGATCTGGTCATTATTGTGTTTTGTATGGTTCTGGCTTGACCTGTTGCCATAATAGGCATGTACGCCCCTATTTAATAAGAGGTAATCAAAGCTTGGCAGGTGAAGTGTCAGCAAGTTTCCACCGGATAAGTTTGTATGTATACATGGAACACTTTTAATATAGCACCATTCATTCAACGACAACATAGAAAAAGCTGACAAAGTAGGCTGTGTATCTGTGGTCACATTCACCTTTGGGAAAAGTGTCACCCACTCAACTGGAACAGACATAACAATATCACAAGTGTTGTTTGTTGTTGTGGTTAAACTCCATTGTGTCCAGCAGAATAGGCTAAAACAGCAGGCCCATAGAATTATCATGTCAAGTGAGGTCAACTTGCCTTTTGTCTTTGTGTTTCTCCTTCTCCGAGGTGAAACCTTGGCAATAAAAGTGCCAATTTTTCTACGATAGGTGGCCTGGTAACAAGTCATCTTGTATTCCTCAGGCACAGAAATCACTCACAAAACCATGTATGTTATAATCAAATCTATAAAAGGTAAGGATCCATAAAAAATCTAAGTATTTTGCAGGAGACCTTTTCAGTGATTCTGTCTTGTAGACATGACCTTGACCTAAATCAAGGATCTGTGACAGCTCAGATATATATGTTTCCTTATACGTTATAAGTGTGGAGAAGATTCACCGCAGACTTCTGGATGCCCATTGCTTGCTTTCTCGTACTCAAAGCTAATTTTTATGTTACACCTCTTCACATTTCTAGGTCTTTGCTTCTTGTGAATAAAGAGTCATTGTTCAACTGGACTGCTTCTCTCATTTTCATGATTCTCTTGTTTAATGTTTGTTCACATGATTGATGTCCTGTAATGATACTTTAAAATATTCTCTATCTTTGTGACGTGTTAACTCAATTCATTCGTTGGTTTTTGCAAAGCTTGCATATTGCGCTCAGTTGCCAAGTAAAAGAGTTTTTCCTAGCTCACTAAACACATTAAGTAAGCTCCTTTTGTGTCATTTATCTTGAAATGCAGAGACAGCTGGCAACTATGCACCTATATTTGTTTCTCACTCTCCACTAAATTTCTCAACATCATGAGGTATATGGTATATGCTTTAAATTTTTGTTGAAAAATAGAAGTATTTTTACATGCAGTTGTTGCAACCTTTTTCAACTTATCAGAAAACAGTTCATCGTGTGTTTCCACTGATATGACCTTCATACAGGTGCCAGATAGTTACAGTTGTGTGATATCGCGTGTGTTATTCAATGTGACCATTGTTGTACTTCCTTGTTTGGAATGAGTGAATGAACATTTGGTGAATGACCTGGGTCAGCATTACGTAATTTGTCAAATAGCATGGGCAATTTTGTCAGCGGGTACATCGGGATTTTGAATGTTTACTATAGCTCCATGCCATTGCTATGCAGAACAGTTTGAGAGGCAGTTTCGCATCTTTAAATACCATTTAACAAATGCGCTAGTATTTGATAAAAATGTCTTTTTGTGTTTTAACATAGGATAAATAGAATCTCGATCGCAAGCCTATGGCTGTGTCTCGATTGACAGATGCGACTCCCTAGGTCTATCAGAGCACGCATGACTGAGCCTGTTGCTTCACCATGTATGCTTTGAAAGACCCAGTAAACGATCGAGACACCGTGCACGTCAGAGATTCTCTATTCATGTATAGCACACGCTTGTGCTTCTGTGTCCACCAAACCCCATGCATGTATTGTACTGATTTTTATGGCGGCATAGTTGTCTGTTGTCAAGAAAAACTTCACTTCAGAATCTAAATGAGGGATAAAAGCAATCAGATGGCTAACATTTTGCCCTGCCTCAAAGTTGGCCTCTACTTGTTTAAGCGTTGTCTTTGGTAACTTTGTGATGGCTGATAGTTTTGTGGGCATTGATTTTGGTGCTGAAAATTTTGTAGTTCATCATATTGTTTCCTCCTGCATTCAGAAATAGTGTAGGTACTCTCCGGAACTAAAAACAGGTCCTCTGTAGTCGTCCGCAGCTCTGAATTGAGTGACCAGCCCTCCGGTAGTGGTTACACCACATTTCACAATTTATTGTTCTATTTAACCTCTCTCCATACCGTTGTCATGGTGGGTACATATTTCGAAATTCATTAATTGATTATTGGATTTGCTGACACTCATAATCTGTATGCCTACGGTTCTCAATGTTTCTCGCATGGAATCTATGGCTTCTAGAGTATCAGGTTACTGTCTTTGTGTGTTAATTACCTCTATACTCTCACACAGCCAGGATGCACTTTTAGCTTCATCCAGCAATTTGGTGTTTGTTTCCAACAAAATCATCTCAGTTGTAGCAGCTACTCACCGACAAGCAGAGATAGCTTTACTTAGTCAGTGTTATTAAGTTTTGAAAAGTTCTCACATTTTTTATGCATGTATCTCCACATATCCCCTTGGCAGCTGCTGACGTGTGTGGAGAGTGCCCGCTGTAATCCATTTTATCATCCACATTCCCCAATTTTTGCATGAAAAGCCTGGAGAAGTTAAATAAATTAATTGCAATCCCTGCTGGCCCAATCCTGCAAATTTGTTAAATAACCCGTCAATTTCAGAGGTACAGCATCCATCTGTTCTTGCAGCTCTTCTAATGTATTCTTAATTGTCTGTTTGAATTCAGTGTCCACCATTTTTCTCGTGGTGACATGTATGTAAGGAAGCAAAAATTCACAACAAAGTGAACAAATCCGATTGTCTCGCCATTTGTTGCCACTCCCTTCATTTCGGTGTTCCCGTTCCGTACTTCATTTCCTTCCTTTTTCAGTGACGAGGCTGGGAACGTTATAGTGACACTCATATTTTGAATGGAAAATAAAAATGGAAAATTATCTTATCTGTACAATAAGTGACTTAAAGTATTCACTTGAGAACTACATACAGAGCATACCGTACATACCTTCAGAGACAAACAGACAGAAATAGTGGAAAATAGAGAAATTCACACACGCATTCGACCAGATATAACAACAATCACACACCGTGCAAAACCAATACATTGGTGTAGAATTTAAGGGATTAGTACTGCAGGTGAGTGCGTTGCGGTCGTACCCTACACAGGCAGCGGGTAGGCCTGCAACACATGACGCCGAAGGCCAAATGTGTTGCTCATGCTGCCACTGTGCCAGGGCAGCGTACGGCCGCAACGCACAACCTGAGGTATTAATCCCCTTTCTATGATAACACGACTTGCAGAAAATTGAAAAAAAACTAGACCTACATGCCCCAAAATATGGTGGCTCAATGGTGCCAACCAACATTTTTTTTATCTCGTAATTACGAGATATTTATGAAAAAGAATTGGTTGGCACCATTGAGCCACCATACAAAACGCTAGATTCATCATTCCCTGCCCCAACCGAGCTACATGCATTAATTTTGTTGGTTGATCACTATGCATCGTCTGAATCATTCCGAAAATGTGAGTTTTAAAAAAGAACTCGGAACCGGAACAGGATACTTTCTCCATCGCCTCCATGGATCTAGGCCTACATGTACATGCCCACAGTTATCCACATTATATATATATATATATATATATATATATATATATATATATATATATATATATATATATATATATATATATATATATATATATATATATATATATATATATATATACATACATACATACATACATACATACATTGAATTGGAATCACAGTAAGCATTTCTTCTTTATTTTGGAATAAAGATACAGGACTTACCATGTTGAAGAGTCATAAGATGTGGTGTTCAAATTTCAGCCTAAGCACTGAGGATCCTGGATTCCTGGGTTCAAGCTTTTTCTATTGCTAGCATATTATGTTAACATAATATCAGCACCTCATGAGACAAACATAAACAAAAGAATTAAAACTTTTGACTTACATCCAACTATTCATTGAAACGGCAATGGCCCATAGCATCGCCACCTGTCAACGGTTTATTTTGCAGTTCAAAATTCGGAACGGATTCCATATTTTACAACGACCGTTCTGATGTCAACGGAGAATGGACGCCAGGCCTTTGCATCGTACAGCGACGAGCAGCGAAATTATTTACATGACATACCTACTTCAGAGGACAATAACTTTACTTTTAATGACCAGGCGTCGACAAAACACGATCATATGGAAGACATAACATACTCTAGCTATAAGTGGAAATTTCACCTCCACCCGTCCCCCCCCCCCCCCCCCGTGATTTAGAAAAAAAGTGACATTTGTAGTTCCAGGTTGTGTGAAATATTGTAATTCCAACCTTGCTACAAGACGGCGCAGCAAGTGTGTAAACAAATTGGATGAAAAGCGTAAGTAGCTGTGAACACTGTCCGGCGGCCTTTTATTTATTTGCAAGCAGACCGACACATTCAAACTTCACCAAACAGTGACATCAATGATCTAATTTCAGCAACTTCTGAGATACTGGAATCAATTTACAGTTATCTTTATTCTAGTTTAGAAATATATCAATCTGACTTACATGAAGAGAACAGCACACTGGTAGATTGTTCGGTTGTTGCCATATACATGCTTATCGCATCATCATCTGGACAATTAAACCAGTTCAGCACTAATGATTTTGTTCTTAAGGCATGAATGAATGCCAAGGGAAAGTATTCTGACACTCATGTAAACTGCGTCTAAGGTGTAGAAAATACTTGGAACTATAAATGTCTATTATTGCTCAAAAAATATACAGCAGTGACTTTTCCCATTCAACGTACTAAATTATTACCAAAAACTTCTCTTTTTAACCAATTTCTTTGCGCAGTTTCACGAAAAACAATAGTCTTGAGATACAGTATATTTTGAAGTGTAAACATGGGTGATACTCTACCAAGCCAAAATATCGGTTGGTTTTGTTTTTTGTTTTGTTTTTTTTTTTTTTTTTTGTTTTGTTTTTTTTTTTAATTGCACTTTTAGGTTTAAGCAATGTGCATTTTTATATTCATTGAGGGAAACTTTTATCTTGTGGCATGTGACCAGCATGGGTGACAATCCTCACCACCATGCTCAGTCGAGATGCTTATTTAGATTATCCTTATCGTTATCCCTATCTTTATCCTTACCGTGGTTATGGTCTTTAACTTTTGTCTAAGTGTGTACCGCTGTTCTGGTTTTCTCAAATATGGGAAATATATGTATTTAATACACTCAATGGAACTGCAATTTCTGAAAGCTTGAAAAGGTTTGTCTTTCTTGTTTTGAATCAAACTGGGGTATTGTTTTGAAGCCAGTATTAACGTTGGCTAAAGTTAAAGTTGATATATCAAAACGAGTTAAGCCAAGTTGTATTTCTTTTTAATTGTATTTATTGTATTGTATTGTTTCGTATTGTATTGCATTGTATTGTATTGTGTTGTAAAAAGGCATCTGTCCCTCAAATGTGTTTTGGCGGACATTTTAAGACCTGTATTATAAAAATGATACATCATTTGCCATTAATAAGTGCTGTGTCTCAAAGGAAAAATCACAATGCGGACAAGAAACTAAAGCTACAACTTGCTGTTAAACTCACCTGAATGAAATAAGGTGAAAACATGAAAGGCTGAAATGAACCTCTTTTGGTATATTTATGCATTTTTTGCTGTTTATAACGTGTTTTTGTGTCTGCTTTTTATGAATTCATGTTTGATTTCGAACCTCCACGTGAACAAATGTAGACAATAATCTCCACACTGACTTTAATTTGACATTGTCGATAATAAGAGATAGGTGAAACGTTTTTTTTTAACGTTGCAATTAATCTATCATGTAGCGTTATTATAAGCCTTTTGTAACACTGTTTGTACCGTTGTGGTTAAGCAGTAAAGCTGAATTGTTTTGCTGATATGGGAGGAGAATTTAATTGCTTCAAACTTTCCTGATACTAAGCTTGTTTCAAACATTTTAAATCCTTATACTTCCATTGGAAGGATCCAGGTCTGACTGTCAACACACACAACCCTGACCTAACATGGTGCTTTGAAAGGTCCGTGCTGCTATGGATTCCCAGTTTCTGGTTGTGGCTATGCTGTCCAGCATACTTCTTTTATCTGTGCAAAGAATCCACAGTCAACACCAGAATGAAATGCAGTCCATTGAATATTTCCAAATGTGTAAGTAAACTAAACGCAGTACTAACTTTTCACGTAATGTTTTAACAAAACACTATAATCTGTCGATTGCCTTATGTATAAATAGATAATAAATGTAGCATGTATATCTTTTATTCCAAAGCCTAAAGGCAGAATTGAGAAGAGATAAAAAAAAATAATTTCCTGTGACAGAAGATGAAACTTTTTAATTACACTGCCCGTGGGGCATACTGAGAGTTCTGCTGACTGTTGCCATATTTGAAGAGCAATTGGACGACTTCTCGTGTGTCTGAGAATTCGTTAGATATTTCAACCTTTTATCCTGTATTTTTACTGCCTAAAAGAATTTGGAGCTTTTCATTCCTTAATTAGCAGCCATACCCGCTGTTTACTATGAAATGCACAATCCTGAAACCATTGTAAGTGCTAGAGGGCACCATCGGTCAACATGGATCACCTGACATTTGACAATCAGGTGTGACAGGTGGTGGCAGGTGACTTTTCTTCACCAGTGGTGCACAATAAATGAGAGTCTCCCAATAGACACAAATTGATTTTTAAATAGTGTTACTACTTCTTTTGTGTAAACTGCTTACCATTGAATATATTTTTGTGGGCAGGTGGTTGGAATGGTGATATGTCTAGCGGCAATTTTGGATTTTGGTGCCATTGGCCAGATGTTATCCAGTGGACATGATGTCACTCCAGTCCGCTACCTCGCTCCCGTCATCACTCTAATTACCATGGTAAATACTCAAACTGGACACTACTTTACAGATGATAACCATATGTCACTCTTTGCGTGAGTCTCAAGTGACAGCTTTGTCTTTGTGAAATGTCTGATCTAGGTTACCGCTATTTCATGCATTTTGGGCAAGCATATTTTTTCTATTTCATTGTATTAGCAGGTGATAAAACTTTGTAGAAACAGTTGAAAAAAGTCTCTTATTAATGATACTGTGTACAACCAAGCCTGTAGAAACAATAATACTTTAAGTGAAAGTTGTATTGCTCTTCAATATTGCAGGTGTTGTTTCTCTGTTTGTGTCGCCTGGAGTTCATCAAGGGAAAACACACCAGTGGCGTACTGTTCATCTTCTGGTTGTTGCAGTCTTTGGTATCCGTCATCATTTTCCGCTCACTTGTCACTGGCTCTGACGTAAGTGTCTGCCAGTTTCCAGTTACATGTATTTCCACAGGTGTCTAACAGCAGTCACATTATCTGCATTTGTACCTTACTAGGAAGTCCAATGTTGTGGACTTTCGGAAGAACTGTGTAATCAATTGTTTACAAGGTTTCTTCACAATCCCATTCAAAATTGAGTTTAGCAAAAGGGCGGTTGCAGGGAGTGGACAATTTATTCTGATTGTTTTAATTTCGTCAAAATCAATGTGATATTGATTGCTCCCACTTTAAGACTGATGGTTTAACACAAATTTATGAGAGAGGTAAATTTAGTCAGACAAAATACCAAGAAAAAGATTCTGTAATCCGCTGAACCTGCTTACTGATTCATTCCTTGAAACTTTTAGAGTTTATGCCTTTTACAATAGACATCTCTTTGAAAGATTACTTAATAGATTTAGATTATTACCAGACCTTTATCGAAGGTATCCAAGCCAACGGGTGATAAAAGTTGAAAGCCCAAAATTACACATAAGATTAAGAATAAAATTTTATTTGCGACTGTCACCAGTAATATCTAGTACGATTCTGAAAAATCGACAGCGTCTCCTTCTAGGAAGTGTTGTATACATATGTTTAGGTAAGTGTTGAAAGCATACATTCAGGTAAGTGACAAGTTGGTCTGCTATAGATTGAGATAATTGGCAGCTTACAAAGTACCAGTAACCTTTTGTTTGTAACGCTTATGTACATACTTATGTAAAATACGCATTATTCAAAGTATGACTACTATTGTTATTATTTTGTTTGTTTTTGATTTGAACACAGGGTCTCAATGCTAACATCCTTGGCAGTGTTGCGTTAGGTATACAATGTTTGTCATCCTGGTTGGAGCTAATTTTTAGTTTGTTTGCCGACGTCAAAGCTTTACCAACCCTCACTCAGTCACAAAAACATGCGGGCGAAATACCACTTTTGGAAACAACCAAAGAGGAAGAAAATGTCAGTATACTTTGTATCAAGTGTGTTCGTCGTTACTTTTAACCAATTAAGGAGGCAATTAGTACATAATGGTTTGCACAGAAAAGTCTGTACAGGTCCGTGGCCCAATTTGAAGCAGCTATCCTTATTTTTAATATTCATTCGACAAATATCGAACATTCTGCATTGCAACAAAAAGACATTGTCACGCAACCACCAAACCATGTCACCATACAAGCTATATGGCTTGTTGTGACAATGTAAAGATCTTTATGGTGACCTTTTAATTAATTGCTCCCTGCACAAATAAAATTTTATTTTCGAAATTTTGAAATTGCAGTTTTAAAGTTCCACTGTAATGTGTCATGACTCACAAAAAAGAAATGCGTGTTTTTTCATTACACATGTTACAAAAACAACGTGAGTTTCTTTGCGCTGATAAGTATAATTTTATATCACAAAATTCATTTCATCATTTCCATATTTTCCTAAACTATGATACTATATCAATTGTTATCGAGGCAGCATATGCATGAAAATAAAATGTTTGAGTTTTGCATAGCAAGTTCAACAAAGAAAAAAATGCAATATACTTTTTTCTTGATTGGACAGAAACCGTGTCCAGAGAATACGGCACCATTCCTGGTTAAATACACTTACATGTGGATATTGAGGTCAGTTCACGTTTAGACCTTTATAACCTTATGGACCTTTGAAATTTATCAGTAGTGATGCATACTAATGAGGAAAATATATCGTTTTTATTTGAATAATTGTCTTTCTAAAAACTATGTTTCCACTTGAAAGACACATTCTCTGATAGGGACCATATGTTCCTGGCGACAGCTGTTTTATTCAGCAGCAATATTGGATGTTTTCCCACATATAATAGTCGACATTTACCTGTAGTTTGCATCCCATTTGTTCCAAAATTTTGCGCATTTTAGAGTCCTTTATTTGAAAGCTTGAAAGAAAAGATCTAGTGTGCCTTGTGTGCCATGGGTGTTCCGGATGTGCAGATGAAGGATGTTGGCTCAGTTTGATTTGCCAATGAAGTTAACAAAATATTGCTGGTGTTGCTGAACATGGACATTGCAATAAACTCTATTTTGATGTTATTTATATAATTATGACACTTGCCTCTAAAGGCATGAACAATACAACAATATTAATGTTGAAATATAGATCATCTGTATTCATTGCAATTCGTTTCTGATGTGCCTTCCAGATTCATGATCCAAGGGTACAGGAAACCATTGAAACGTGAAGAACTTTATGACTTGCGGACAGATTTGACAAGCAAAGCTATAATGGCTGAACGAAAGCGTTATATGAATACAGTGTCTAAAGATGGGGACACATATCCCAACAATACGCATGTGTCGTACGGCAGGTATATAATTGTGAAAAATACGATAAATTTATGTCGACCTGTATGGGAAGAATTTTATTCCTGTCGCATTCATCGGTCAGTGTTTTCACGTTTTGACAGGCATTTCTCATGACGTCGCGGATGCAATATCTCCCAAAACCTAAATGCAAAATCACTGCAATAGAAATTTATAAAGAACAACCAACCAACCAACCAACACCCCCCCCCCCCTAAAAAAACAACAAGCAAGCAAACAAAACACATTATTAGGAGGCACAACCTTAGTCAATTCATTTCTGCTCTTTTATTATTTCAGCTGCGCAAACAGCGATTCCAGTGGACACTCTGGTTGTTCCATTGACTATGAGACAGACTCTACGTCACGAGAAGTACCCGGAAGTAGCACAAAGGCCAATACGTTTTTTGGGGCATTATTTCGTTCCTCAGTTTTGCCTCAATTAGGAGCAGTGATCATGCAAATTCTGGGAACGACCCTCCAATTTTGTAATCCCTTACTTCTGAGGTAACTGTTTATTCATATTTCGGGTGTTCAAACGAGGTAAATTGCACAAAGCTGCAAATTGGCCGATACATTAAACTACTTAACACCTGTCTCAAATATTTGTAAGTATTACAGGGTGAACTGCCAGGCCTTTGTCAGCTCAAGTAGTTTCCATATTTCTGTTTATTTGCTTGAACGGAGGGAAAATATGTCCCAGCGTTCTTGTTGTTATTACAGGCGTGCTAACCCGCAAGCGTTTGGTAAAAACTCGCGATTTTATATTTGACAAACTGTTGGTAAGCACCTAATGCAGAACAAAATAATGGCTGGCGAACATCAACATTAGTTTTTTAATATGCTTTGACAAGCTCGCATCCAGATCACGTTTAGAGACAAACGGTTTTCTTAATTAGAGCATGTTTTGCTGGTTAACTTACGAAAACGTCAAATGGATTTGGTTCGAACAGACCATAAAAACCAGCTTATCGTCTTGAGGTTATTCTTTTTAGTATATATATATATATATATATATATATATATATATATATATATATATATATATATATATATATATATATATGAACCACAGAAGCTACAGCACACTAGCTCTGATAAAAATTACTTTGAAGTTTGTTGATAGATTATGTTGCAAGGAGCGACTCCGACCTGTGGAAAGGTGTGCTGTACGCGGTGCTACTGGGGCTCAATAATTTTGTCCTGTCCACGACATTTCATGCATGGCTTTATTTTGGAATGACCGCTGGTCTCAAGGCTAGAACTTTACTCAGTGCAGTCATTTACAGAAAGGTAAAGTAACACACAGCATGTTGGTAAAATGTTAAAACCTGGAGACAGAAATACAGGCAAAACATGCTTTTCTTGGCAATTACGCCTTAACAATTACGGGAACATTTGCTACAACTTACTACAAATTCTAAAACCACTCTTGAGTGGTCAAAGCCTATGTGCCAAGAGGGGGCACTTTTATGGAGGATGACATAAGATAATTTTTTTATCAGATAAATTTCATTGCAGTTGTATCGGCAAATTTTAGCGTGAGTGGTGCACATAAAATTTCTTCACCTAAAGTATGTTTCATGTAATTACCAGCATGGAAATATCAAAAGCGTAACTCCAGGTTACCAAAGAGAATTACCATATTTGCAACTCCATAATTTGTTGCTCTTAAGGGTCGAAACTCTCTTTGACTTTGGGGACTTTTTGTAGGCTCTTAAACTTTCACACGCGGCCAGAAGGAAGCGAAAGGTCGAGGAAATTGTCAACTTGATGGCAGTGGATGTACACCATATACAAGACTTCTTGCTTTTACTTCATCAGATTTACTCTGTCCCTTTAAGCCTGATAGGATGTATTATATATCTTTGGTATATTGTGGGAGCTTCATGTTTTGCTGGCATTGGCTTTCATGTCCTTCTGGTTATCGTAAATGCCAATTATCTAGCAACGTATACAAAGGAACTCCAGGTAAGAAAAAATACAAGCTAAACTTGTCAATTTTCTGCTCAGACTGTTTGAGAGCGTTTGAAGATTTGTTGCAGATAAATTGGCCATTTGTTTGCTCAAGACTAATTCTGCATGAAGTAAAGTCCAATCAGTCTTACCACAACCATAAAACATTTGAAAAAATTCGGATTTACAGACAGCTGGCTCAAGGTAGAATGAAGTAGAAGCGAACGGCAGTGCTTTAATGTCAGTTTACGAAATGCCAACGTCAACATGGGAGAAAGTGCTTGAGTTGGGATCCTGCCTTGAAAACAGAGCAATGCGATCTTTTTCGTTTCCATTTATTATTGATAGCTTTCCAGAGAGAAATCATGAATCAACAGTTAACAGCTGCTAAGCTAATTGCTAAGCTATATATGGTCGTTATAAACATGTAGACATATCCTTTCTTTCTGGTGGAAATCATGACGGCTTCCCGGTGAGGCCCTATTAGTTTTTGATCCTGAAGTATTTTATAAACATGCATAAACAGTCATTAGCAACCGTGAAGAGAAAAATCGGAAAAAAAAATCAGAAATGAGCGAATTTTGATTTTATATCGTTTATGATTACATGATTAAAGGGTGAGCAGATTGAGCAAAAAGACGTCAGGATGAAAATATTCAGAGAGGCAATGGGCTCAATAAAGGTAAAAATTATGTTCTGACATGCACTGTTTTATTTTATATCAATTTCCCACGGTCAGCGTTAAATAATTATAACAGGTCCGAAGTGCATAGTATTGTCAGAAAGGCTGAAATACGTACTGTCTTGTGTTTGAATGATTCCTTTTGACTAAATGTTTGCCAGCAAAGACAGTACTACATGTCGTTATTTCATTTATTACTTGCCCTGTAAGTTCATGTATCTATGTATGAATGTATGTATGTATGTATGTATATATGTATCGTAACATCCCTTAATTCATCTTTACCTTCCATAATATGTAGGATTTATCCTAATTAGCTGCATTAAGGCCTCTTATACGCATTATGTGAGCACATCTACTGGACAAGCTGTTGATTTTCGTATTATCAGTAGGGGCTATTCCATAACCCTACTTTTTGCACCAGTATATTTCAACGTGAAGGAGCACATGTATAATTAATGACCCTATACTTCTTTTTTCATGACGAATATTGCAGGTATTAAAATTATACGCATGGGAGCCATATTTTCAAATGAGGATAAACGATGTTCGTGAAAAAGAACTTTCATATCTGAAGAAGGGTTCATGTGTGCATGCCGCGGGAGGAATCATCTGGTTCCTAGCGCCTTATTTGGTAAGCGCGATGTATTTTTTTTTTTTTTTTTTTGGGGGGGGGGGGGGGGTTTACTGGTGCAAGAGTTCCATACCAAATCATACAATTGAAACTTTGCATATATTTTATTGTGGGCATTAATTTATATCTGTTTATATCCATCCACCAGTTTACACGTTTAAGGTTAGCTCAAAAACACCCTTGTCATATAACATAGGTGTTAATACTAGAAACAGACGAAGGCTTCACTTGGAATTTCAGCAGAACTAATTCAAAGCAACTCATAGACTCATATAATGAAATATTTGCAGATAGTTTGTAGTCTTCAGCACATTGTTTTATGCGTTAAAACGTAGAAAACCGAGCGCCTTATCAGGATCGGTATAACCGCACAACCATAAAGTAACCAGTAACTCGTGGCATGTTACTGGAGGGTTATTGGGACCAGGTGAGCCTCGTGTTACAGGAGCGTAATTGAGATCACGTGAACCTCGTGCGAAAGCGAAGTATCTCAGAGCTGCTTTTCAGAAAAATAATTGAAGGTTATCCAATTGTTAAGGTCACAAACGAATACATTTGCCAAGAAGCATAAAGACCACAAGTACACATAATACCTAATAAGAATATTGTATAAAAAAACGTGCTCCAATCAAGTGATAGCGGGTAGAAATAAGTACCCCCAAAAGCAGAAAGCGATGCATCCCTGTCGTATGAGGTTTACGAACTGTCCTTTTTTTGACATATTATATTTCTTTCCGACCAATGACATAAAATAGTTTCCTTTCACATAAAACAGTAAGGTAACGTATGGTTCTGATTGATATCATTTGCAGGTGACCCTGATTATCTTCACTGTGTATGTATTAACATCACCGGAGAACATTCTTGATCCGAAAATAGCTTTCGTGACTTTGTCCATCACTAATATACTCAATGACGGCATTTCCCTGTTGCCAATGACAGTATCCCATGTTACACAGGTAAGCTGGTTAGTAACGAATGTTGGGGAATCAGATTACATGTATTTCAACTAGGCCTGCTAATGTCTTGAAGTCATTTGGTATAAGATATGTTTTTTTTCTGACATGCTCCAGAGATTGAAACAGCTTAGCCAAACTGCTAACTGTAATTGGCTGAAAGTGGAAAAGGGGCTAATAATAGGATATTTTTCAAGCCAGATATAACTGTCGGCTAGGTTGACATCCAGATCAGAATGCGAATGGACATTTTCATACACTGGGGACATCATAGTGATGCAAGCTCGTTCTGTATTACCGCCTCAACAAAATTATTTTTGCCTGAAAGCATCTAACGGTTAGTGGCAGCTTTAAATTTTAGTTTTCCATGATATTTAACATACGTATTCATATTTCGGACGACAGATTTCTTTTGCAAGAGGCTCACAGCAAGCAAAACAACAATACTAATGCGACATGATATTTTACTGTAAAGAAATGCATGGACTAAAAATGAAGCAATTCAACAAAGTAATATTCATACACGTAGTGCAGTGTCCAGAAGTCAGAAATCGCAGGGTTTTTTTTCTTTTTAATCTTTATGCTGTTTTCCTAACCCCAGGTCATAGAATCACTGAAAAAGATCGAAGAGTTCACAGAAGATGAAGAGCAAGAACCGCCCACAATATGTAGCATTGCAACTCGAGGTATTACATAAACTGAACGCAGTTACTATCATTTCGTTGTGTGTTTCGTAAATTTAAGATATGACCACTTTTGCTCTAGCTTGACAGCTACATTCGTCAAGTTTCAACTAAAGCACACGAGCAACGAGTCCACATCCCGATGAAACCGGCCAAACCTGAGCTTCAGTCAAATGTCGTCTGCTTCAAGGATTTTGGCTAATTTTAACGGTCATGAAAATCAATGAAATTGAAAAAGTATAGATGATACCTATCACGACAACAGGTTTCAGGTCACCAGCTTTGCTAGGCGTAGATTGGGTGCTTTGCGAGCAACCCACAGCAAGGAAAGCTATTTATTCAGTCGTCAACTTAGTCTTGCTTCAAGGAGGAAAGGTTATGAAGGATATTGTGTGTAAAGCGTTAGAGTATGCTATAAATTCAATCATAGATCGCAGCGATATTACGCTTTCGTTGGCTCATTTTTGCCACAATTCAATAGATACTGCAATAAAACAATGAAAACACGCGAATGAAGTGTCCGACGGCTTTAACACAGAAATAATTTCCCCTTACACAAATATGGTTTCAGGTAATGTCATTGAAATTACGAATGGAACGTTTAGCTGGGGTCTGGAGGAATCCCCAGTGCTAAAGAAGTAAGTGTTGATGTATTTGGCAGACTAAGTGGAGTAAAAATTTAAAATCTATATGAGACCGAAGCAGTTTACAATATATTGCTCCGTGTATCTTGTGATATAAAACAAAATAATGAGTGTTTCAATTCAAAACTTCAGTTTCAGTTTTTAAAATATTGTAACGCTTTTGATAAATATTTTAACATAAGGAGTCTCCTATAATTAACACTTACTAGCCAGTTACAGGACGAGTCTGCGAAACACTGGGCAAAGATGCAGTCTAGAACATTGGCCGATCTTGGAAAACTTATCTTCACTTATTTTTCTCCACGTTATCTCCAACAAAGATCCTATAACCGTTTTATTACATGCTTTCGTGCAAATGGTTTTTATCTGGTTTGTAAAATTCCACGGAACTCTTTGCTGAGTTGTAAGCCTGTTCCACAATCTCCGCCACAGACTGCATGGCTTTATTCACATATCAGTGACATGATGCCATCAGAATGAGTTCTTTATGATCCCTGTATGTCGATTTAACAGAAATTGGACTACAATCTAATCGCAAATTAACACGTTACATGTAACAATTTTTCATGCTTAGTGGCATCAATCGGCATCACATTTGTGATGCATAGAAAGTACCAAAGTGAAGAAATGACCCCTTTTACTTGAAAGTTGTTCTAGCCAATAATAGACCAAAAGAAGGTAGATTTGGAATAAGCAAATTAAAAGGGTGAAAATGGGGGTGGACCTTCCATCTGAACTCCAAGAGGTAAATTTATGTGGGTATCATTTTTATCAATAGGCACCTGCACCATTCATGTTCTGTTTGTTGATTATGATTTTTGCCCATGAAAATCTCATTTTTATGGAAAATGTTGCATTTTTAAAAACACCTGCATATCTTTTTTCTTTTGCTAATAGCGGCCATAATCCTGAACATATTGTAAAAATCTTGGTATCATTAAAAAAACTAAGCCCTTTTGAAACGACGCAGTATGTTTTGATAAGTAAATTTTCATTATAAGACAATATCTTCCCCTTCCCCTTAATTTTTGTGAAAAATCAAGAAACATCCGCATGTCAACTGATGCCAAAGCTTCACTTTCGTTCCAATATGTTTCATTTTTGGTGGCTGCATCACACAAGTGTCATACTTTGAATCATACAATTCATACAGATGCCTGAAGAACAAACTTTATTATATAAACAGAAAACAAGCTTACCATTTATGTCGTTTTCTTTGCAGAATAATATGCCTGGAGCACACTTAGGTCACCAACATCTCTTGTAAAATCCAATATACTGCATCAAATTTGATACCATTCAAAGGCCACCCCTACCCACACCCCCACGCACACATTGCGCCTATTTGGGCATGCCTACTCACGCACACATCCCACAACAGAAAACGGTGTTTTCAGTTTGGCGAATTGGTCATCCCGAGTGTGACATGGTTTTTATTTTTTATCGATTCTGAATTATACAAGAATTCCATCTTACTATAATTTCTCACACAGAATACGATAAGTTTGGGGGGGGGCGCCCCCTCTCCTTCTTGGTAAAGGGTAAGAAACAGATGAGTTCGGTGGTAGACGACCAGGTGGAGGGATGAAAAAAACTTGGAAGAGCTGTTGCAAGTCAACAAACAAAATTCCAACCAGCCAAAAACTGCGATGCAAATCGAAGAATGTTCGCTCAGAAATCGACAACCGGAACAGAAGTGTTTGCCCGCTTGTATGCGACAGCCAAGTGCTCGTCCGACGCTCTTGCCACGCGGGTGACCAATCCGCCGCGCCTGCACAAGTACAAAGCCAGCCACGCACCCTGCACGTGACTAAAGTTTCGCGGCTTCGTCGGTGACCGCACAAAGAAAGGAAGAGGACGCCATGCGGTCACAGACCGCATTCCTTAGTGCCAAATGTAAGAAAGTTGGGGAAATTTGCGTCGGCTGTTTTTGGTACTTTCAAGCTACACAATTGGGCATAAACCTAACCTTCCTTTAATTTACTTGTTAGTATCATTTAACATTATATTTCTTTTAGATGTGTACTCTCATTTCCCTGAACAGTTGTCTTTAACGGCAGCAACATATTCAAGAATCGGCCTAATTGATGAAATGTATATGCTCTCTAATGCTTTTAACGGTAATCTGTACATACAATTCTGTATTCTGCCCAAGCATACAGCTGCTTTATTACATGTTGACTTGATAAGACTGCCCGCTCGAGATTTGGGTAAGAATAAGGTCCAGGTATTTAATTATGCTCTTGAACTCAATTGACTGTTTTCCCCCATGAATATTAGCCTTGAAGAAGTTTTTTAGGTCAACTTTTTTCACATCTTAAGTTCCGTGGTCTTGTTTGGGTTGAACTATATCGCCCCCCCCCCCTGCCTTTTTTTTTTATTTCAAAAGCGGTAACTATTTCCGTTCGCACATGTGCAATTTAGTACCACGGCGTGATTCTGGAAGGAATTGTATTGATAAAACTGTACCCCTGCCCCTTACATAGGACCCCCTGCCAATCCTATAATTTTTTTTATAAAAACTTTCAGTGCCAAATTTTAGACTGAGTCAACAGCTTTTCTCGGCGCGCATTAGGTGCCCAATGCGCAACGAGAAAAGCTGTTGACCTTGGATATTTTCTCTGGAACTATAGGCACACTGGTACTTGGATGAAAGGTTTTTTTACGAGAAATACGAATGTGGGATCCTAATGATAATTTAGACTAGTGTGACTTAAGTATATCAACTTTAGCCGTGATTGGCACTGAAAGAGTGTATACGTTCCACTTTGAATGATATGTCTCATAGACACATTTAAAATTTCAATTGCACATAAGATACAGAATGATTGTTGCATTATATTCGATTGATATATGTATTTGTCTATAATCAGCTTGCCCTCAAAATTGAGACATTTAAATTTGCATAGGCCTACATTATTGCGTGAAAAAGATAAAACGCCCTCTTTACTGGCTCAAACGTTTCTAATTTGAAGTTTTTTCACGAAGTGAAATTCGTCTTTAAATGTAAATTATTTGTTTTTATTTTGGCACAAATATGCAGTATTACAGGAAATACAGGATATATATTTACATATATTTCCTTTGATTAGATTTTTATAATATCTGATAATGTTCAAATTTGTATATTAGTCAGGGAATTTGACAGTTTTATTCTGAGATGGTCCCTAGTTGCAACTTTTAAATGGTCCCTTATCTATAGGATTTGACATTGTCTTTTTGAGATTGTCCATGGATGCAACCATTACGCATTTGCTACACGTGTGTACATGGACTATATGGGAAATATATTATTAAGGTGGTAGCTTAAGAGATATACGTCAAACCGAAACTTGCCTTTTAAGTGTCTGTTTCTTTCGAGTATTTCAAAATAGCTAGTACTATTTTCAATGATTATCCAACTCATTTTTATGTTTGAGTATCATACTTTTGGCGCCGGCCAATATATCCAAAAAATTGAATCAGTGTTCAACTTCTCTTCAGCGCGGTTGTTTTAACTGTTCTAACCAACTTTACTTTCTGTTGATATTCTTTACACGGTTCTATTATCACGGCTTGCCTTTGTTTCTGAAGGTCTTTTATAGGGACCATATTAATTTGTTATCGGTAATTATACTTTGAAGGCTACGGCACAGGTGCTCATGCTGTGCATCATGATTTGCTCTATGTCACAGTGTTTTGGTGAAGCTTACAAATTCCATAATTCCTTTTTCGCAAAAACTTGTTCAATTTGCATATTACAGTGTATCTATTTGTGTAGTGACGCAGTTAAATTGTTAGTAACTTTCCAAACCTCTGTTTTGATATTAATTTTTCAGTCAGAATTGCAATATTGAATTAGGCGTATGGTCTTGTCATTTATACATAATCGATTGCAAAACGTTCTCTAAAGAAAACCTATCGTGAAAAGGTCAAAATTACTAATAGGAGTCATAGGTAGCTCAGGTCGTCGCCGCAGACAACATGAGTAAAAAATATTTCAAAAGGTGTTTCTTTTAATTATCACTTGTGGTATATGCACCAAATAAAGTATTTAAGCCAAGGGGAGAAAACTGTTTCCCACAGAAGTAGTGACTGAAACTGCAGGAGCTACTTTGAAATTGGCTCCAGAACTGCATAAATATTGTGCAATGTTTACTAAAATTCGAATAGAAGATATCAGTAAGCATGAAAAATGCCACACAAAATCACAGCAAAATTGCCCGAGATTGAGACCAATGTAAAGGAACAACTGACTGATTGAGAAGCGAGGAACGTCAGTACAAATAAGTAGTCACACAGCTTTAAGCCAAGCTGTTGATCAGGCTGGGGAACAAATATTCTACAAAAGCGCAAAATACCTGGTGGAATAAAGCAATTTTCTGCTAATAAATCAGCATATAACAAATGGGTTTTCAACAGGCACTTCAGGCTAAATTAAGAGAGGCCCTTATAAAAGTGACTGAATTAGACAGTTCAGGTAAAAATCTGAAAGTGTTGCGGACCATCTGAAATAATCAAGCCTGAACAACGGGTCTCTCTCCTTCTGATTGCCTTTAGTGATTTTAACCCTATTAGAAAATGAGGTTCGCAATCCATTTAGTGAAACCCTTGATCCTGAAAGATAGCATAGTTTGTCCTTGGGAGCTCCTGTTCCACCCACAATTGAACCGAGTTTGACAAGTTTGTATGATAGAGCTTGTCACAATGATACAAGAGAAGTTTCTGAAAGAAAGATTAAAAATTGGGCAACAGGAATTTTTTCCACTAATTCAAAGGGCTCGTTTGAAGACCTTAAAGACTCAAGCTAAAATGCAAAATTACCTGCAAATGGAAATGTAGCTGGACTGGCCATTGAAAGACATCTACCGGGTAAATTTGCTGTTTCAAACAAACCCGCTGTTCCCATACATATTCACAAGCTATTGACATACTGCCTAGGTCCTGTTCTCGTGTATGTGTCCAAATACGGATGGAACTAGGAGGACAACTTGCAAAAACAAACTTCTTGAGGTGACTAGATAGTTTTGTAGAAAGTGGTCAGCAACCTACCACAGACCTTGACTATGACAGCGACATAAATAATCATCATCAGATGATGAAGAAATTGATTGAATCTCTAGTGACGTTTATCAAATATCTAAGCCCATGTCTCCAAAAGGAGAGTGTTTGTGTGGTAAAGTAACTAAAAGGGTTACTTGGTACAATATTAAAGCCCCAAAAGGACTTTCCACGCAAATACATCTAGATTTTAGCAAACATTAAGGATTAGGGGTACCGTTTTAGCGCCATAATTCCTATTAGAATTAATCTGTGGTATTATATTGCACATTGATTAATTGATAATTGGCAGAGCCTTATAATGGTATCAAGCTTGATACAGTATGTTCCATATTTGAGAAGACAGTAGCAACATCAGCACGGACATAGACATAGACATCTTCCTCTACCAGAAACGTGTCACAGATAACAAGCATTTTTTCTGTCATTGTATTTGTTCATCAGGCATCTAAATGCTCTCTATGATCTAAACTGCAGTACTTGAGTGATACAATAACCAAACATGGTTTGTTTTGGTGCAATACAGAAGCCTTGGGATGAGCTGACATGAAGATATTTCTTGATTTTTCACAAAAAAATAAGGGACAGGGGAAAATGTTTGTCTATATAATTTGGTATCATCTTAGCTTTTTAATTATTCCAAGATTAATACAATATGTTGAAGATTGTGTTCGCTCTTTACAAAAGGAGCATGGTATGTAGGGGTTTCTAAAATGCAATATTTTTTCATAAAAATGAATATTTTATGAGCAAAAACCATATTTTGTCCTACACGATCAACAAAGTACACATTAATATAGAAGGCGTCCGTCAATAACAAAAAAATGCTGCTCATATAAATGTACCTCTCGGAGTACCGTTCACCTCCATTTTTACCTGGTCTAAAATAGGAGGTGGTGGTATTTTAACCAAATCTATAAACCCAAAGCAACTAATGTGGTATGCGTTTACTTGTATGTGTAATTTTGACGACAGCATCAATCTCAATATTCAACACGGTCAGTTGATAGCGGTGGTGGGGCATGTTGGCGCCGGCAAGTCATCACTGGTATCCGCCATCTTGGGAGAGATGAACAGTGTATCCGGACAACTTGCATTGCAGGTAATACGCGTCTTTACACCTGCAAGTACGAAAACAGTATGTTATATATTGCAGTCTTCTTGGCCTTAGTGACTGAAACTTTAGTCCACAATGACCGAGACGATCGTGCTGATCAATTTTAGATGAGAATGATTCAGACACTCTCGTAGTAATGCACGTCAGTGCGTTCATACACGGCGAGACGTCACGCCTTTTTATCTAAAAGGCATATTTGTTAAGGCATATTTTGCATTATGATGCCGTACAGGAGAAATGAAAGAAAGTTGCTTCTAGTGACCTAGAATTGTATGTTATCTAATGTTTTGTTCTGTATTTGAAAAAAAAATCTCAAATGGTTGCCACGATGTTATTTTTAATTTTGTGTTGAAATACACTGTTTTAGGGCAGTTTGGCATACGTTCCACAGAAGGCCTGGATTCAAAATGCTAATCTGAAAGAGAACATTTTGTTTGGAAAATCAGAGAGCAGCAAGCATTATAAACGATGCATCCAAGCATGTGCATTGGAACCGGTCTTGGAAACACTCGCTGGAGGTGACCAAACGGAAATAGGAGAAAAGGCAAGTAAAAATAATCGTGGCCAAATCACTATCTTTGACTCTCAAATCTTATCTAAGCTCTGGTTGTTGTATAGTATCTTTAAAAATACCAATAACTGGAATGTTTGTCGTTTGATTCAACAGGGTATCAACCTGAACGGAGGACAAAAACAGCTTGTTAGCCTGGCACGTGCAGTTTACCGGAACGAAGACATCTATTTGTTAGATGATCCACTAAGCGCCGTCGAATCTCACGTGGGCAAGGACATCTTTGATCACGTTATTGGTCCTGATGGAATTTTAGCAGGAAAGGTACGTTTGGAAAGGTGAAACATCTATATCCAAACCGACTCTTGGACATTGAGCTTCATGATAAGTCACGGTATGACATTAAGTCAGTGCTCCTTCAGTCCAGTGGTAAAAGCCTTGCACCAGCCCTATCATCTGAGCCTACATATTCAGACGCTATCTGCCCCTAATTACTCCTCACTTGATCCATCTGAGGTCGTCCTCACTACAGAGTAGAACACTACTAAAAGGCGTCACTGTATTTTTATCAGAGTAGACATACACTACATTTAATGCCATAGAGGCTACGGATGACTTTCACCTATTGTCCAATAAAACTGTTTACTCATGTTGAAAGCAATATAAGTACACACGTTTTAAAAGTTCTTCCTGTCACGTGCCAGGTTCGGTCATAATTGTTCATGTGAAAAACTCCAACGTACATAAACGAAATATTCTTTATATGAAATAACTGTATAAAAGTTGTCTTAAACGTAACGGTTTTCAACCACCTTATATAGACGAATTCATTGTTTTCTATTGACATTTATCCAGTCTACATGCAAACCAGCATCTGGCTATTTAAGGTGGTATATACTTGGTGTATGCACTTAGTCTCATTTACAACTAAAACGGTAAAAACTGTTTTGAAGTTTTGGACTGTAAAAACAATGTAAGTATCTGTTGGAATAACAGTGACGTAGCTTGGGATTTAATTCCGTGTATATTAAGAAAACGCCTTGATGGAATCGTATGTTTAGGTGTTACATTCTGTGGTACCACACGTAAAGTCATACTTTTCAGACAAGAGTTATTGTGACGCATGAGCTGACGTACCTGTCCAAAGTGGATCACATTTTGGTGATGCAGAAGGGACAAATATGTGAAAGCGGCACTTTAGAGCAATTGATAGACAACCAAGGGGCCTTTGCAGAATTTGTTAAGACTTACAGTAGAGAGGATATAATAAATATCAGTGAAACAGACGGTGAGCAATGGTAACATTCATGGGGATACAAGTCATTGTAACTTTTTTTTAGTTGTGTTCAGGCAAGTTGCGACATTATTAGTTAAGGGCCGGAGATGCTTTAATACAACGCTGACTGACAGACAGCACCAGATAGGCCATAGCCTTACAAGAAAAAGTATATGTTTTAATCAGCTAGTCAGCAGATTCGTCCATGGTCTTAATATTGTAGGCTGTTTTTCGTTTACATTTCACGTATGGTTTTGTAGTTCAGTTAGCCACATATAGAGGCATGTTCTGGTATATATTCTCTCTCTCTCTCTCTCTCTCTCTCTCTCTCTCTCTCTCTCTCTCTCTCTGTTTCTCTCTCTCTCTCTCTCTCTCTCTCTCTCTCTGATTGCTTTTGTAATTTCCAACAAATGTCTAATTCAACTTTTTCATATTCAAGAGGAATTTCCTCAGAATGTGATACAGAGACTGGTCACTATGTCAAAGACAGAGGCTGAACATAAAGATTGCAGCGCTAAAGCAAGGTAAGTAAATATGCGTATATATAATAAATATAAGTAAATCCACGCATATTTGCTTTCTGAGGTTTCTTCGTGTCGACGTGTTTTCTGCAACTCCCTGTGTTTCTAGTTTTTTTCTTTTTTATGCGGGGGTGTTTTTGTTTATGTTTGAGACAGTTTGGTCTGAGTTTTTCTAAACCACACCCACCCACCCCCTTTTTGTTTTTGTTTTTGTTGGGATTTTTGTGGGTGTTTGGGGGTTTTGTTTTGGTTTGGTTTTTGGGGGCAGGGTTTTTTTCGCACAGAATTTCTGGAGCAAAACGACGGTTGGCCGGTAGGAAGTGCCTTGCTTCCTAGTGTTTAAGGGGTACTGCGGTGATAATTTACAATTTTTAGTTGCTTTGTGTAATAAATGTGGACCCATATCAGGAAATACAAACTTTTTTCCCAACTGGATAAGCAGATAACAAGTTTTCTTAGATATGTGAATGAAGGGCTGTGATGTCACCTGGACCAACTACTACAGCTAATGCAATGACAGCTAAGTGAAACTCTAACAAAAACAAGGAAACCTGACCAAGTACACATATTCCACTTTTACTATGGATGAAGCATTGTGCATAGATATAATCAAATTTACTAAACTATTTACTGAGATATTTTTTTCTAATTTAATGATTATTAAGGAACCAAAAAGGCAGAAATCAACACAGACAAGCTGACAGCTCCTTTGGTTGCCTATTAAATAACTGAAGCAGACGGATCAACTAATATATCACACTGATAAGATCAAAGAGGGTAATTGACAGAGTACACAAGTCATTATGATATGCCTGCTAATGTTGTGTATCTCAGTTTGGTGTCCCCTCGAGGTTTGCGTATTATATATAGTGGGTAGCCGAGGTGACATCACACATCAGAAAACCTACTGGAAAAACAAAATAGCTCAAACTAAATGCTTGATTGAGAAAAAAAATGTTGAAAATTTGTCAAATGAATACGTAAAATGACTATTAATGACAAAAAAGTAAAAACTATCACTGCTGTTCCCCTTTAGCAGCCAGATGGTGCTGCACTCATTTCAAACTGAAAATAGGGGAATCCTACGGGACACTGTATTAGAATCAGACCAACAAGCTCGTAAGAACGAAACCGTGCCGATGATGGATAGCCCAGTTTTCCTCCACACTACATGTACTTTACAACCACAACCAACGCCTCCCTTACGGCCAACTGCCTGTTTGCCCAGCGAATTCTCCGTCAATCAATTTTTACTCCCATCAAGGATCTTACACATGCAGCGTCTCTGCTCCGATTTTCGGGTCAGAACAACGTAAGGAAAGGACTTCTCCGAGTCTGGCGCAAATGTTATCACAGCCCTTCCTCGTTTTCAGTTAGTGGCCAGTCTTACTGGGCTCCTACATGTGTTAAATTAATGCTTATGGTGTAGTATGTTTATCATTTTACAATTTCGTTCATATTGTCCACCATTAAGTTTACAATCGGGTGCAATTTTGTGTTTTTGTGTTCATGCCTAATTATTCATGTTTAATTGTTCATTGTACTATTTTGCTTACTTCGCGTCTGTATTGGGTCCCAGGTTAGGGGAGCCTTTGACTAGGTTACCCTGGTGGAATACATTCCAACAAAAGTCCTGCTTATACCTATTTAAAATGCACCTTTGGCCTTGATTTGCGGTAAACCAGTTCACCGATATATATATATATATATATATATATATATATATATATATATATATATATATATATATATATATATATATATATATATATATATATATATATAGTAACATTGGTGGTGGATTGACTTTGTGGTCTAGCTCCACGAGGATTTCATAATAGCTGAGCTGATTCCTCAAAAGTAAAAAGTGGTTCAAAGTTATTTTGGTCTTTCAATTTCCTGTGCTGATGGAGATTCCATATCAAATAGTAGTGAGACCATTACGTGTCAATATCGTAGTCGAAAATCAATCCAAGTCTAAAAAAAGGTTGCGAGGGTTTCAATTGAGTTGCTGTTGACCTTTACATGATAACATTTGTTTCAAGTCAGGAACACAGTAAAAGCCTGCGTATATGTATTACTGCATTGGGAAGTCGAGTTTGGCGCGCTATGCCATATCGATATCGGAAATGGTATTTCTGGTGTTATGAGGGTACTTCAGGAGGCTGTGATTTCAAACAATTTATCACTGTGCGACAGTTTCAACCCACTCTTTCCTAAATTGGTTGTGCGCAATGGATGTGGATTGTGGTGATTGTGTTTTTTGCAGATTGTCCTAACTCGACAGCATTAAGGACCATCTGTAAAACTACAATAACTGCTGAGTATTAATATTTAGTGCTGAGGTTGCACTTTACAGACACGCAGCTAGTGCTAACATTAAATTACTTTCTTAGCAGAAGACGGAAGTCTACAGCAAGACCACTATCACAAGAGAGTAATAAGGAGGAAAATGATCAACTGATGAAACTAATGACCACAGAGATTGCAGAGGTGGACAAGGTAACCACTAAATACAATAATATGTGCACAGGGACTGGACCCGGCCATATGTTGATCTATTTCACACATATCTTGCCCAGATTCTTGTTCAAATGCTTTTACTGTGGACCTACATAACCCTTTCCCGGTTGGAGCAAAGCCGAGCCAGCAGCTTTCCTTTCCATTGGCAGTACTACTACCACTAATTTACACTTAGTTAAATTTTGTAGCATGTGGGCTGGGTCCAGTACATTATTGTCTCATTTCTTTGACACATATGATTGTTGAGAAAGCCGACACAAATTTTCAAATTAAAAAGTAATCCATCACAAGTAATCCATCACTTTACCACAGAAGACAACAGACATCCCCATGGACTTTTATAAACGAAGCCGAAGTGTATGTACCAGCAAAGCCCCTAGTGACAAATTAACGTTAAAGGTGTACGCTATAGTTGGGCTAATCATCTCTTTTGCTTTACCTATTAGGTAAGCTGGAAAGCTGTACACTCGTATGTCAAGGCCGGGGGCTGGATCATGTTAATTTTGGCCGTCCTCTCTCATTTTCTCCTCATCGCTTCTCAAACATTGACCAACATCTGGCTCAGCGTTTGGTCTGATGATGCTGGTCGAAATATGTCACGTGGTCAAGATCTCGTTCATGAGAGGCTTGGTGTTTACGGTGCTCTGGGAGCAGCACAAAGTAAGATATTATTAATATTTATGCAAGAAATAGTGTTCATGTTCAATATGTCAGGTATATGGTAAAATATTGTTTATCACACGTTGCTGTAATTCGTCGAAACAAATTACATGTTATTGCTGCATAACCGTTACATTTAGAACACGTTACATGTTTCAGTTTTATTTATTAACATCAATTTGTCAGTTTGTATTTGTATGTTCACCCTCATGTTGTTTTTTGAGGAATGAATTGCTGTTATTTTTAAAAAAAATGTCTAACAGGATGTCATACATTTATTTTATTGGTGTTGCTAATTAGAGTCTGCTATTCACTAGCGATGTACTAATGTCGTGTTAAACCCCGTGCTGTTCGCCCTTATTTAACTAGCCCTCTATATATGGCATGTATATAACATAAAAGCTGTATTTCCTCAAAATTTTTGTTTATTTCTCATAATCTTTATTTTCCAATGGTCATGTTTCTTCTCATTTTTTCACAGCCATATTTATTAGCATCGAGTCAATCGCTATCGCTTTCGGTTGCGTCATGGCGTCACGTGTCCTACACAATTCTATATTGAACAGAATTTTCCATGCACCCATGTCGTTCTTTGACGCGACCCCGCTAGGACGAATCATCAGTAGATTTAACAAGGACTTAGATGCCGTGCATTCTCAACTGCCTCTATCTATTCGTGCATATGTGTTTGCTATCGCCGCCTTATTGACGTCCATTGTCGTCATTAGTTATTCAGTTCCCATCTTCCTTGCTGTAGTGATTCCTTTTGCCGTCATATTTTATCTGGTACAGGTAAGGATTATATCGTTTTTACATATAAAATTTGGTATGTGCATACTGTAATTTGTAAAAATTCAGACCTGCCATACTTAGATATATTACCCATACACCATACTAAACTTACAATTGCGCACAAAATGGAAGTAATGTACATCTTTTTAAGTAGAGCTGATCATGAAAACATCTTCAGTTTAATCATATCAGCACACGTATCGATGTTGCATGTAGGGAAAATTCTTTCACGACGCTTAGGTGTAATTCAAGAATTTTCAAACTTCACTCACACTCCCTCATTCTTTGATTTATATTTGTGCTTTGTTTTACATGATACTATTTTGTTAGCTCGTGTACAGCAGTACTATAAGACAGCTCAAGCATATTGACGCAGTATCAAAGTCTCCCATATACATGCATTTAGCCGAGAGCCTGATGGACGTTGTGACAGTGAGAGCTTACGGCAGACAGCGAGACTTTGTAGCCAAATGCGACCAGTTGGTTGATAATAGTCAGAAACCTTGGTACTTGTATATCATATGTATGAGGTGAGATACTGTATGTTTACAAAATATCAGGTATGTCATGTTATGAGTTAAGATACTGTATGTTCACAAATACCTTGTTTATCATATGTATGAGGTTATATACTCCATATTAAAATTGGTGTAAAGGTAACATGTATTTTCATTAGTGTATACCCACAATCTGTCTTGCATATCCTGTGCGAGATACGATACTGTATATTCACAAACCTTCTTGCATATCATAAATATGAGTGACAGTACATTCACAAATTGGCTTGTATATCATATCATTAGATAAGATACTGTATATTCACGATTATCTTGTATATAATATGTACGGGGTTAGACAGTCTACGCGAAAAATCCCTGTATATAACATGTATTGGCATTAGAGTATATCCACACGATATTTTTCATATCCTGTTTGAAATAAGATACTGTATATTAAAACAACACCTCGCACATCATACGTATGAGGTACTGTACATTCATGTAATTTCTAATATATCCTACTTATGACATGCTGTATATTCACAAAATATCTTGCATATTATACGTACGAGATAAGATACTGTATATTCACAAGACATCTTGCATTATGCATATGAGATAAGATACAATACATTTACAAAATATCTAGTATACCATATTTATGAGATAAGATATTGTATACTCACAAAATATATTGCATATCATGAGTGCGAGATAATATACTGTATATATCTTGTGTATCATATGTATCAGGTAAGATCTCAGACCAGCTTGAAAATAACATGTATAAAGAGAAAGATATCACATTTGTACAAATGTTTCTGTATATCACACATACTTTACATTTGATATATATATATATATATATATATATATATATATATATATATATATTTCAAATGTAAAGTATATATAAATATATATATAGATATATATATATAGAAATATATAACATTATACACATAGCGTACATTTCTCCATACTTTTTGTCATAATTGAAGTCCATAAGCCACGTAAAATAAGTGCGTTTTACTCAAACCAGACCATTTATTTTTAGTGAGCCATGTACGAGACATTAAAGATTGCAAATCTAGCAAGTACTCGCCCGTTAAATTTCACTTGTTTTCTCATTTAAAAACATTGAAGAGCAAAGCAGTTTTTACATAATGGATTAATGTCACTTGTCGATCAGTCGACACCTCTGCATCTGAAATAAAAGGCAGATAATACTACTATTCTAATGACTATCGTAAATATACCATAAATATAACTGCGCAAAGCCGAAAATGTTGATGGGTTTACAAGCATATGATATCAATACATATGTCTCCTCTTATGCTAAACCGTCCATGTTCAGTTGGTTGGGAGTATTCACGGAGGGCATTCTGGGTGTGCTCGTGGTACTGGTGGTGTCCTTGCTGGCAGTTTTGCAGACGGATGTGATGTCACCAGGTTCAGCTGGCTTGGCTATCAGCTATGCACTCCAGGTTGTTTATTTCCTCATGTGTTCTGTACTTGCTCTTGTATTACCTTGAAATTGACATTAATGCAAGCTTCGACGTCAGGTGGACCATATTGGTTTAAACATAATTTATTGGCCAAAACCAATTGGCCGACAGGCTCACCAGCCTATGTGAGGGACTCTTGTATATTTATAACAAGACTACAATGAGTTTGGGAGCACCAATACACAAACAGGTCACGCACAGGACCACAAATAGGAACAGCAAAAGGGGGGAAAGGGAATTGCTGTGTAAGCATAAATACAAGTAAAAATAGTTGTACAAGATTACCAGATTTGAATCACGGTCTGAATCTACCAATTGATTTAATATACTTATGGATAGCCTCAAAAATATCCACATTTTGACCTTTCGAAATGTCCTTTTCTTCTATTCCGAACAATATTGTTTTCAAGTTAAAATTACCAAGAGTTATTATTTTACATTGCAGTTCGTTCCGTAGAATTGCATACTTATCACATTCGAAGAAAAAGTGAAAGGTAGTTTCCTGATTAGCTCCACATGAGCATGAAGGAGACTCTACAACGCCAATTTTGTACAGATGCATGTTCAGCTGGATACAGCCCATTCTCATTGTTGAGTGGATTATGGAAATTTTCACATCTCCAAAGTAATACAACTCGTTAAGTTTTGGACCGTTCCTGTTTATTTCCCGTTTAAAGTGGTCAATATTCTTCAGTGATTCTAACTGATCGGGGTAATGAATTCCATTCAGGAATGGTTGATGGGAAGAAGGAAATATGAAATTTGGTTTTCCTTGCCTCAGTGGCTCTTATTGGCTTTGTCCGTGCTGAAACGGTTCACGGCAGTAATCTAGAAAGGTATGCTGGGGCTATTCCATTAACAATTTTGAACAGAAGTATCAGTTTTTGTTTTCTTCTATGCGCAGCTAATTTTTCCCAGCCAGTCTCAGATTATGTGTTGGAGACTAGTATGAGCATAAGCCCATGTCACCACCCGGGCTGCAGCCAGCTGAACAGATTAGAGGTTATCCCTGTCAAGCTTTGCGCATCCATCCCAGGCAATATTGGCGTACTCGAGACCTTTTCTGTTAAACTTGTACTGTAGACGTTTAAGGATACCAAAACGTTTTTGGGATTTTGCAGTAATGTGTTTAAGATGGACTGACCATGAAAGATCAGAAGAAAGCCAAAGACCAAGGTGTTTGTGCATCTCTACAATTTCAAGATTATTGTTCTTAAAAGTCAAGTTGGGATGACCTACAGGGATTTTTTTCTACCTACTATCGAGGATTTAGGTTTTTTCAGGATTGAAAGAGACGAGCCATTGATCTGACCATTTGGATATTGATTCCAGATCATTATTTAGAATTTCAGCCGCTTCGGTTGGATTATCAACCGTGATAAAAAGTGTGGTGTCATCGGCAAAGAGACGTATTTCTGACATAATAATGCCCACAATGTCGCTTACATATACAAGAAACAGTAATGGCCCCAAGACTGAACCTTGTGGGATCCCTGCTTTGATTCTTCCCCAAGACGATGTCTGGCCCTGAATGACTACTCTTTGGGTTCATAAAGATAATCTTCCAACCAAGAAATAAGTGGACCTCGGATGCCTGCATTTTTTAGTTTGCGTTTACACCTGGATGATGCACCCTATCGAAGCCTTGGTGATGTCCCAGAACACCACTCGCACTTCTTTCTGGAGATCAATCGCTTTTGGAAATTGATAACAAAGATATACAAGCTGGTTGACCCTTCCATCACGGGGTAAAAAATGCAGATTGATTTTCCGATAATACGTAGTTATCACGTAGAAAATTGAAAATGTGCTGAAACACCACACGTTCAAAAACCTTACCTACACAGCTTAATATAGAAATAGGTCTGTAGTAGTTTTACATAATTCTGCCGCACCGCCTTTGTGAATGGGTCTTACGTGTGCTTTCTTCCATTCAGTTGGAAACTTACAGTTGAAAAGAGAAAGGTTCAGTAGTTTAGAGCTGCCTCCCTTAACGTGCAGCGGGCTAATACCATCCGGTCCACAGGCCTTGTCAATATCCAAGGATTTTAAAATATCTTGGACACTGTCTTCGTCTAAAACAATGACTTTCAGTAAATTTAGAGAGTCTTGAACCTCGCTAGGTAAAGTGAAAGTTGAAGAGTCAACGTCGGATTGTTCATTGAAGGCTTCGGCTTTAGATTAACTTTCAGACAGGACCTAATTGTTTGATATTATAGAAGGCATTGATTGGTTAGAATTACCAGACATGAAGTTCCTGAACTATTTTCCAACATATTTTGCTTTAAACTTCCCATCATTTACAAGGTTACATTGTTTATTATGGTAATCGTCTTCAGCTTTCCTTAAATCGCTTATGCATTTGTTCCGCAGCACACGAAAATATTTCCAAATATGAGGGTTTTCGTTTGAGGCCTTTGCCTTTGCATGGATTCTATCCACTTTACGTTTTTTGAGACCGCAATTTTGATGTGTTCCAGGGAGCATCATTTTGTCTTATCCAAACACTTTTGTTTGGTATACAGAGTCGGGCAGTATTGAGAAATTCAGTAGTCTAGGCAAGACAGGCCACATCGACATAAGAATCAAAACAGGCACCCCAGTTAACTTCGTTTAACCTTTCGCACCCCAGCCCCCCGCGCACAAACACAAACAGACACACACACACACACACACACACACACACACACACACACACATGACGTTAAGAGAACTGTTTCGTCCTTTCAGTACATGTGGTATCACAAAATATAAGAGCACCTTCGTCATAAGCCGGCCTAACATAACGATTCAAATGGACTGACTACGGGCCCAAATTACCTGTGCTTAGCTTCACTCAGCATCATACTTCCCATCTATAACTTTGAACTTTTTTTCTAGTTTTCTCCTTACACTCTGGAAATTACCAAAGGCCCTAAAATGAGAAGCAGAACAAGCAATATATGAAATTAATTCATACATTTCTATGATTATGCACTCTGATAGCCTTTGTGTTCTGCATTGTGTGAAAATAATTTATATATTGCTCTGCGAGGTACACTCTGGCGGCATTTGTGGGTATTGAATTGTTATTCTGATATGGGCTTTGTGCCTGGATTTCAACCTACGATTGGGAAGAAATGTCATATATTTTTCAGTACTTGTGGGATACCGTCGAATTATATCACTTAACGATGGTAATTTGGTAATTGGGCGGAGAAAGGAATGGCGCTCTTTTACCTGAAAAAAATGAAGCCATTAAATCTATGGTCTGTCTGTCATCTTCCTCGAGTTTTATCAAAGTAAAATACTTTTAGTCCAGGAGCTGACAACTGGAAAATTCACTTTTCTTTACTTTGTATGCTGGCGAAGGTTTGACTTTTTAAAATCAAAGTACACTCCCTGGCATTATCACCTGGGTGGCAGTACAGCCATACAGGTGGGCATAAGGTGGATATAGCGTTACCATGGCAACGACCCCCGCAAATATAAGGAACATAACCAAACGGCAAATTATCATATATCTCAGGAAGTAAAATGCACTTTAATTTAATTTAAGTGTCAATGTATATGTTTCCAGACATGGGCAATGATGATGGTATTATCTTGGTGATTTGAGGTCAGGGTCATTGGCCAAGGTCAAGGTCAACCCTAAATTCGGCCAAAAATATCATAAATTTAAAACGAAAGTTCATCTGGAAAGACCAGTTCTCGAACAAATGCAATCTAAATGTATCGGTCTTCAGCTTTGGTGCCTCCTCTGAACTGTTTTGGTTTGCAGTTTGACAATGAACTTCATGACAGCAAACCACTCTGTGCAGGTGGACAAAGACAAGCCACAAATCGTTTCTCCTTTCGACACATTCAGCCATGTGGCACTTCTCGAATTAACCTCACTGAAATATTTTACGGGTAAATGACGGCTTCGAGACTTCGTTTCTAAGCGATCAAAGAGAGAAATATACATACATACACATTTGTACTGTAGAAAATCTTGTTCAATCCTTTCCATTGTACCATAGGATTGGTTAGAAATGTATATTCGCAACTTATTCCCGATCAGCCTCCTCCGGAACATAACATTTTATGAAAGAAACTAAATCTGGATTTATAGCCCCATGTAGCTCACAAAAACGAGTCGTATTGGATAACGTGCTGTATACCACGTGACCTCATCGCACTGACTAGACAACTGTACGACGTGAAGGGAAAGTCCATCGCAATACCGTGTAAATTATATTAACATCATGTTGATTGCTTGTTAAGTTTCACCACCACGCATATATCAAACTGATCAGGGTTTCGACAGACGAGACACGATTTTGATCATGGGCAAAGAGATACCTTGCTTCCTAGCACTGCACGGGAACAAGTAATTCAGCTGACGCAATCGAGGTGCCATATAAACTCAGACAGGGCCATGCAGATGAGTTTCGCATAAAACTTGACATATGCGGACAATTGTTGAAACGGCTTGTCAGATGTATGTAATTCTTGTACGGCCCACTTGTATGCCTTAGTACCCACGAAAGTGCGTAACGAACGGAATAAACAGGCTGGATGAGGAAAAGATGCAATTTTTAGCTCAGCTGAGCTTATAGTATAGGCTTTCTTCGGTCGTCGTCGCCGTGTTCTTCGGTCGTTATCCCCGAGCATGAAAATCGCGTCCGGCTTTAAGACATATACGGCCCAGAGCGCAAGATGTACGTCCGGGCGTGGAGGTATGAGATCCTTAAAGATCTTGTAGGGTGAAATCTTTTAAGAAACCGTCTTTAAGGAACGTAGTTTTGTACACCTTTTTCACGCTGCATTATGGTCCTCTATCAGGGCTAAAGTGAAGTGCTTATGGTTGATCTTAATCAAATTCCCAACGTCACTTTACGGCTTCAGTGAATTTAGCATTTTGAGTCGTAACCGAAGAACTATTGAGGCATTGATTTCAGTGATCACTTGAAAACTGCTGAGCCATTACAGTTTAGATATAACATACACATAATAGCGTTCTTAAAGAAAAGTGATCTTAATCTAATTCTTCAATCTGTGCGCCCGTGGTCAGCTGAGCGCAGGACTGTGAATTCTTTTGTTAGCCTTTCACATTAACGTTACTTTCAAATATCAGTGAACGGGTTTTGCATCTAAACTGGCTTCTGAGAGAACAAACAAAGGGTTGTATATCCATTTCAACATACAAATATATGCCCCATAGGATAACTATTCCCTGTCAACATAATATTAAACATGAATATATAATCATACATACACTTTACTGGACACATGTGGTGTGCTAACAGTTCACTGTTGCTTTTTGAAGGTTACATTATACCTTAATATTGGCATCCGTTTTGCCACGGAGGTGGAATCGTGGTTCGTGTCTGCAAAGAGAATACAGGAGTATATGGAAATCCCAGCTGAGGTAAAACTTGCGTCTATAAGTTCACAGAAAATAAAATATAAACGTTAAAAAATATGAAAAATTGTGGGTTTACCATGAAAAAAGTTAAAATGATTTATCGTGCTACTGTTAAACAAGAGTTAGGATACAGGTATCTCGTGATGCTTGCCATATTGCTGTATTTCTGTTGCGGTGTTTTTTGTCATTCGATTATAATTTTTAATGATTGCCGTTCAAGTTTGTGCTCTTGCGTTCGGTATGCTTGCTTTTTTATGTTACATTGTATCCCAATTCTTTAAATTGTCATGTCGTTTGTTTTGCTTAAATGTCATAAGCTTAGACAAGAAGCCGTGAAAGGAGATAAACTTGAAGGTTTGGGCTCCCAAACGTGTTCTCGTTGTGCCCATTGATGACCTGCAATTCTGGCTGAGGATGTTCTAGCCAGTCTGCAAAAATAACCTGAAAAATAACCTGAAAAAGTTCATCAAAATTGATTTATTTCCTTGTTAGTACTAGCCAGTGACAGGAACAGACATAGAAGTCTGAAGTTTCAAGTAGGCTTTCTGGTATCGATGTATCGGGACCTTTTTGGACATATAAACTGAAAACGTTGATAGATGGAAGCTCTTACAACTTACAGTGTCCTAATGCAATTACATGTACGTATAACAGAGATGGAAATGAGCGTTGCGGCTATTTTTGGTACAGGTATCCGTGACTTTGAGTAATCCGACTGGCTTTTCCATGTTGTTTTTCTGTGAGGAAGGGGTTATCAATATATTATCTTTGACACCCAGGCAGCTTGGCAGATTCCTGGGTCTACAGGCCAAGCCTGGCCAGAGCACGGACAGCTGCAGTTGAAAAATTACAGCACCCGTTACAGACCCGGACTTGAGCCCGTGCTTCGAGACATCAGCTGTACAATAGATCCCGCCGAACGGGTAGGTATTAGAGGGCTCTAACTCCTCTGATTTTGGCTGTAAAGTGAAACATGGCGCGTGACGACTTTTGTGGCAGGCCGTTCTGTCAAATTGTCTGCGATGCAGCTGCATTGGCTTATTTGAACAAATGACCACATATAATATTTTGAATTTTCACAGACCCTCATTGAAACATAACTGTAAAAGCGTGAGTGTCGCCTTGTATAATGATACAGCAAATGCAGTGCGCATGCAACTTTTATAGCAACAAAGAGAAAGCTGCAGCAAAAAATAATTTCGTTTTTCTTTAAAAAAAAAAAAAGGTGGGGATCGTCGGGAGGACTGGTGCGGGGAAATCTTCACTGACGCTCGCTTTATTCCGTCTGATTGAGGCATCGGAAGGCAGCATCTACATAGACGGTGTAGATATATCTAAGATTGGGCTTCATCAGCTTCGAACAAAACTGGCCATCATTCCTCAGGTATCCAATACTTCATGTATAAACTTTACATTTTTGCACGAGTACAGCGTTTGCCGCCATTTGCAGTCATTCATTTTCCTTATTGAAAATTTGAGGAAGTTCATACTTTTCCTCCCAACCAGCTGGAAACTGAAAAAAAAAAATATCTGCCAATTGACCCATTTTCGGAGTAAATCGTGGCTTTGCGTTCATTTTGCCCATAACTGTCGCAAACAAAAGAACTCGACGCAAAACGAGTAACTCTACTCAACTGCAACAAACTGACAGATTGATACCTGGATGGACGGACTGATGGACGAAAAGACAGGCAGACAGACAGATGGACGATCTGATCAAACAGGTGACAGACACAGACAGATAGATAGATAGATAGATAGATAGATAGATAGATAGATGGATAGATAGATAGATAGATATAGATAGATAGATAGACAGATAGATAGATAGATAGATAGATAGATAGATAGATAGATAGATAGATAGATAGATAGATAGATAGATAGATAGATAGACAGACAGACAGACAAAGCAACATGACAAAACAACACCACAACACACGATGTAAGAGAGACGAGTAAAATAAACCAGAACAAAACACAACAAGGAAGCAGAATTACAAGTACCACTGATACGATTACTCCATACCCATCCCGACAATAATAATAATAATAATAATAATAATAATAATAATAATAATAATAATAATAATAATAATAATAATAATAATAATAATAATAATAAGTCGAGAAACGATGGGCTTAAAAACTATTATCAGATTAATTACACGTAAAAATATAAATTTTCCATCTTGTATTATCAGATGAATTAGACGTAAAAATATCACTGTTCCATCTTGTATTTGCCACTGTCATTTAGGATCCGGTGCTGTTTTCTGGTACACTACGGCTCTACCTGGACCCATTTGGTCAACATGATGATCAATATATCTGGGAAGTCCTACAACTTGCACATCTCGAGACCTTTGTGTCTTCCAAACCAGCCGGCTTGGAGTATGAGTGCGGCGAAGGAGGAGAAGCTCTCAGGTAGATACTGAACTCAAATTGTGTTTCTATGGTTTTGAGGGCATTAAGGTACATTTACTTATTTTGACAATTTACCAGTCATTCCTTTTTGTAAATGGCGATGCAGAGACCAACTGCAGGCAACAGTTTTGATCATGATATTCATGTTCACTACGGTGCCACTTTGGCCTATATCATCAAAGAAGGAAGTGTACAAATGTACGGCTGACCCTTAATCAAACATGGCAAAATAAATAGCGTATATAAAGTTAATTTTTAAAAGCACCAGCCGTGTATATGTTTGGAATATGTATTTTTTATGCCCACGAAGGTTAGGACAACCGTTGGTTTTCCATCAGCATGTCCCGTCATTGTCTCCGTGAACAGGGTCACAGATTTGACGGGAAATAAATATGCAAGTCCCCTATTCGTCCAATATACTGTTCCGTGCCTGATTGTGGTAGGATTAAAATTTTATTTATGCTAAAGCCTAACCTAGTTTAAAATTACCACGTGAATTTGTTTATAACTATGACGTGCCTGTAGTGTCGGGCAGAGACAACTGGTGTGTCTAGCGAGGGCGTGTCTACAAAGCAGCAAGATCCTCATTCTTGATGAAGCCACAGCAGCTGTTGACCCGGAGACGGATGACCTTATTCACAGAATCATAAGGTCAGAGTTCAAAGGGTCGACCGTAATCACAATAGCGCATCGACTGAGCACCGTGCTGGACTATGATAGGTAAGGTATATAGGCTACATTTAGCTTAAACAAAAATTGAATGCAAATTAGGAACAGGACCTGTATTCTGCCAGCCTATGTCAAGTATCTTTCCATTTTGTAATTGAAAACTTTTGAAGTGAAAAAAGGGGAAGAAAAATATGGCGTACGTATGAGGACCTTAATTATGTTCAACGCTCATTTGCATCATTTTTTTTCATCTAAATTTGTTTCAATTCAATGCATTTTATGTGCATATATATATATATATATATATATATATATATATATATATATATATATATATATATATATATATATACATATACATATATATATATACATATATATACATATATATATATATATATATATATATATATATATATATATATATATATATATGACATTGTTGCTCCTATCATGGAAACATTAAAACCGATACGCTTTGGCAAGTCAATTTTGGCTTTGATTGGGTAGACGCAGGAAATCTTTAGTATTTATTGGTGACGAGGTTGTCTTTCTCTTACCTCATGCCGGAGACAAAGTTTCAAAGGGCCACCCATAAGCTTCGGTAATGAACAATGGGTCCTTTGTGAATTTAAAATTGCAATCTCTGTATCATCATCATCATCATCATCATCATCATCATCATCATCATCATCATCATCATCATCATCATCATCATCATCATCATCATTATTATCATTGAGTATCTTTCGTGCTAATATCATGGTCTGGTCGTGTCAGTTGATACAAGGAAAAAAATATGGCGGCAGGTAAGCTCAGGTAAACTGATCATTCTATTTTCAATGCACATTCACAAATGGGATATAAACGGGGGTTATCTAATGCAAGGTTTTTGCCATTGTATATTAATTGTTCAAGTGGCTGTTATATTGCAGAGTGATGGTGTTGGACAAAGGACATATCAAAGAATTCGACAATCCATCAACACTACTTCAGAACGAGAAATCATCTCTTCATTGCATGGCTAAGGATGCGGGCTTGATTTGATCTGACAGCTCAATGTTATGGCTATTGGGTGAACTTGAACGCATAGTGTTCATCACTGCCTTCACAAGAATTAAAATGTGGAGTCTTTGGGCAGCACGGAAACAAAAAAGTACGGAACATTGAATCAGCTGTGATGGTGAAAATGATATTTGTGTGAGATGCATATTATACCGACTTTTTCATTCCATTAGGAAAAAGCAACAGAGAACTGGTTCATTCCATGTGCTCCAGACCTTGCTTCATACATTCCACATGTACCTGTCTTTGTCTCAATGTAAATATATTGAGAATAAAGTCATACTTTGTGGGCATCTGTACGGCTCACTGTGGCACTATACAGGAGTCAGACCATTGTATATCGCAGCTGATGTCTTTTTTTTTTTACCTCAACACTTTACTTTGTTATAGTACTATTTTAAGTGAAGTATGTGTATAGTAAAATCACTTCTCTTTTGTGGCTTGATGAAAACGGTACTGCCTACAGCTAAAGATTCTCTGGAGTAGACCATCGTGACTGCTCAAGGTTACTGTCTTAAATTTTGCAGGGTTGGTGTTTTTTTCATTGGAGCTTCAGTTACACCATTACCTAAAACACACAATGAAACGCGCTGTTAAGCATCAGACACATAAGAATCCATTCCGCTTATAGCTTTGTTGGTCTGGTAGAATTGTAATGAATTTTGCAAGAAAAACGAGGAAACTATATGTGTGTGTGTGCGTGTGTGTGTGTGTGTGTGTGTGTGTGTGTGTGTGTATGGGTGTGGGTGTGGGTGTAGAGCCATAATTGGTGATTGTAACATACATAGCATGAATACACCAGAATACTGTGATGCAAAAGGTTATTCAAATTGAGAATGAGTAAGCAATAGTGAGGCCATATGCAAACAACGGCACGAAAGATCACGCTACAAATGGGCATAAAATAAATAAACGAGATATGATATTTTCGCCCATTTGAACTGATGTAAAGAATTTGTGAATTAAGACCATTTAAGGTACAGTACATCTGTGATTGTAGTTTGGTTGGCCGGGCAGATGTTTTATAATTTGTATTGAATATTATGTTGAAGTTTGTGTTTTTTACTAACAAATATTAGAGCTACTTGAAGCACCATCCCAACCGCAAAACCCCAAATCAAACGGAGGTCAACTTTTTACCTACATGTACATGTTTGATGCAACCGCAAGTTCTAGTCTGCAACCCAAATCATGTCTTACTCCTTTGTCACAGGCTTCCCAACACGGAGCATTGTTTCTGTAAATGCATCCGCAGTAATAAAGTCATTGTTTCAATCAAATAACTGGCAGGCGGTGCCAGTCTCTGTTCCAGATCAGACTCTATGATGCCATTTGCTGTTTTAAAACTACAACAGTAACAAAAGAGTTCATGGCAAAGCAGTCGGAAGTAGAGAAAGAAACATCACCCCACCCCAGACATCCCTTGCGCCGTGATCCCATGTTGTGTTCGAAGTTTTCCTGGTGTTGAGCTTGGATAGGTGTTATATCCCAAGTAGACCCAATGGGGCATGTCATAGACATTCTATGGCACACTGGCAACTTCCTGACAAAAAAATGAGGAGAAAATTTGTTCCCAGCGGCGTTGTATTTAAATTTTCAGGTAATGTTCACTCTGGAAAAGTACCTTGATATATTGTACATTACAGCCATTGAACAAGTTAGCTTTCCTTTAACACTGATCACACAAGTGTTTTGGATACTACCTCTTCGAAATATCCAGTGGGGACTAACCCACAGACTTGGCTGCGATCGTGAAAGTTGTGGATTCCACACCTACTGGTTTGTAATAAATGAGGATAATATTGGGACGATCTTGGGAAGGGGAGTTATAATATATGCAACCAAAAGCATATAATTTGCAAATGTTTTAGAGCATCAATAATGATATGATATATCCTATGACCGCGATTCACTTTGAGATCCAAATCAAATGTATTTTTGTGCGACTGTCCCTCAATGAAATGCATTGTGCAATGTTCAAAATAGCACCCCCGATGACCACGTTCCGGCTCAAGGTATCGTATTTAATACAAAGAGAAACTTCACAAACCTAATTCTGTAAGCCCATGTACCGTTTGAATACTGTCAAGTCCGATATTTCTAAGAGCAAAGTCCTATTCCGTACCATTCACTGAAATACTGCATAGTTCTCCATCATAATAGCAAATTAATTTATAAAAGGAACAAATCATATTTATAACATTTGAAATTTAGAAGAAAGTTTCAGGCATTAAGCCTTTATAAAATCGGGTCATCAGCGGGGAATCAGCGCAACACTTGTTTCGGCGCCATTAATCCCCGGACAAGTCATTCTGCTGACTGGCGGCACCATGTTTGCATTTCCAATACAAACATCCCGGGCTGATGTATTACAGAATAAAGCGAATATGATGCTCCTGTTTTAATAGGCCTACTTAAAAATGTAGCCCCCATTACATAAATATAATGAAACTACTTAAATCTACACCTAACATTCATGATTAGGCCTACCAAATTTGAATCATAAAATAATAAACCCCACACTTACCGACAGAGCTTAGTCTGACAACAGACCCGTTTAGGCCTACCTGAAGGAGTGATCAGATCAAGTAGATTAAACCAGTTCTTGAACTTAAAGCGCAAATGTAACGATGTGAAGTAAAAGAGTAACGTTATTAATTGTCTCACCTGAAAACTGGTCAGATCAACCTTGTTCTGTCACAGTAATAAAAATAGGCATATTTATTATAAACTCGCTGAATTAATGAATTACTATTAATGACTAGTTCTGTATTGATAACTCATGAATTACAATCACATCACATTTAATGAAAATGTTTTGAAAATTGTAGGTTTAAAGAGCCAATTGAATTTAATAAACGGGTCATCAGTGGGAAACCTTCAACTGAAATTTCTGTCATTAGGCATGTTAACTCTCAGTTTCGAATCGTCTAAGATGCATTACGGGTTAGGGGTGGGGTTGGATTGGGCGGTGGGGGGTACTGTACCTTTTGGAGGAACTGTTCGTGTATTCATGTACTTTTTTCTTTCTTATTTTAACTAAAACCTTACTAAATATATCTGAAATCTACACAAATGAGCAGTTCTATGCAGATATCTAAATTGCTAAGTCAAGCTAGGAAAATAATGATAATAATAATAATAATAATAATAATAATAATAATAATAATAATAATAATAATAATAATAATAATAATAATAATAATAATAATAATAGAATACACATGTCTGATACCCTCTGCGGCTGGGACCCAGCTCGAGGCATTCTCCCAACCCATAGGTATAGTTTCTACTCCACACAGAGGAAACCAGGCATGTAGTAATTAGACCATAAAATTATTATTTAAAAATACCTGAATTTTAGTTATGTAGGCCTACCTGGCGAACTAAAGACACATAGGACAAAAATTTCTATGTGGTATGTAAGAAACTTGTGACATTTGAATTATTTATGATGAAATAGAGTGCCAGAACGTATTAAAAATGAAGAATCCATATTTTAATATAAATTCTGGATGTCTGTAGCAAAAAGTGTTAAAATATTTTTTCAACAACTTTATATCATAACCTCTTGATATGAGTTTATTATAAGTAAATTTAACTCTAAATGCAAAATCTATAAATTTGTCCAGAACACGGCTGAAACGTAATATTTGAGATAAAAAAAGTATTATAACCTAATTTCACCGAGATATTACTTTACGGAAAACGACAACCTCAAATTGAAATATCTATTTTGTGATAAATTTTAGTCACAAAACTAATATCAATTATCTTGATATCTAAATCTAGAAATATATCATGATAAGGATCGACATCATGCCTCTTTAAAGGAATTTCTTGAGGGTAAATTTTATTTACAATTTCGAAGAAATTTTCAACGTTTGGGCAAGCAATATCATCAATATATCTTGAAATGAAGGACAATTTTTTAGCAAGTTGAAAATCTGTTTTCATTAGATTTAGAATGAATTCAATTTCAAGCCATGTTAAATGCAGATCAGCAAGTAAAGGAGAGCAATTACTACCCAGCGGGATTCCATTTATTTGTTGAAATATGTAAGATCCAAATGTAACAAATGTATTATCTAAAAGAAAATGAATTGCATCCATAATTTGTCCTATAGTGTAAGATTTCCAATTATTTTCCTTCTTCGTTTTTTCTGACCAAAATGATGTTTAAAAAAAAACATATTGGTATTTATATACTTGTGAGCCGAATGTTGGAACATTTTGATAATTATTTTTACCAATATTAGTTTGACTTTTGAAGAGGTAAATTGGTATAAAGTTTTTAATCTTTGAAACAAATTCTTGAGAATTATTAATACTCCAGAAGCAATTGATACCTGTGTACCTTTGAATTGCAGAACAGTATTTATGGAAATATTTTCTGATAGTAATAAAACAAAGATTTACTTCCACTGATAATTGTTTAGTGCTACAATTAGATGCGCCTGCTATAAATCGAGATTTATAAGGATTTTTATGCAGCTTAGGAATCCAGAATATTAAAGGAAGTGAATGATCTTTATCAGATGCTTTGATATTGCAATTTTGTAACAAGTAATTTTCGTGAAAATTTAATATGTAATCTTGATGTTGGTGCACTAGTAAGTAAACATCATTACTTATAATACCTAAATTGTTTTTTATACCTAGCTCTTTCTGTAAAACGTCAATGTAGTATTTTTTACAAATAATTCCAAAATTGTTACCAGCTTTGACTATAGGACAAATGACAAACTTTTCATTAAAATTTTTCAAAGAAAAAAGAGACATCTGCCTTTTTTAAATTGCTTGATGCAAACTTCTTATTTTTTGCTTTAAGAGCGAATAATCTATCTTTAATAACTTTTTTAATATTCATTGACCAACCTTTAAATTCTGAAACATTTTTCTTTTCCATTCTTGCCAATTTGACTGAGAAAATGTCTATAGATTCGCATTAAGCTTTTATAAACGTTTTGAAAGTTTAAGGAGTGACTTTCTCTTAATTTAGTACCCTTTTTCATTAAATTCCTTACTTTTATGTTATCAAATATGTTTAGATCTCCTGTCAAAACATGTTTGTGGAATGAATCTACAAATTAACAGTACTCGTCAGTTGTTATACAATCACACGTTATTTACAAAAATGTCAATAGCTGAAATATTTCGCAGTGTATTTTTATAGTTTAAAATTGATTGTCCAATATTCTTTCCACACTTAAAGGAAATAATTGGAGGTTAATTGTATTTACAATTAGTTGGTATCATCTTTTTGCAAATGGAAATTTGAAAATTGATTGAATATTAAGCTGGTCTATGATTTTATGTCTGAAAGATATGCTACAGAACAATCGGTCAGAGTTTCTTGTCTTTGTACTTGGAGCTTTTCTCAGTATAGGCATAATTTTTTGTAAAAATTCTTAACGTGTATTAAGGCCTACTTCCACATTAGAACCAATAAGTTCATTTAATTTAAATATATCTCTACTTGCCAGTCCTCTGAGAGCAATATATAACAAATTTCTTCCCTTATTGTAAAGTATTAGTAATGTATCAATTACTTAAGAAATATTTAGATCACTACAAAGTCTAAATTTATTTGATTACCTGTGTCCATGACTGCGTTTTCTCCGTGTAAAATTCGCCGAATTATTGAACAAAAGAGTATTAGAATAATTTAAGCAAGTCAAGTCAACTTTTCGTATGTCACCAAAACCAATTAATCTGTCGTTTAAACTGAACGATAAGCTGAATTAAAAGTTTTTATCCAATAATCTTCCATTAGCCTTAAATCAGGTGCCAATGTCAATTTAACAGCATTATCTGTGGACTCCGTATCGCATTTGGATTTGTAACTAGCGATGATAACTGCTTCAGACACAACTGAGCGGGCAGATTAACGTTAAGACAGTAAGTCATGTTTTAAAAGTACTTTAACGACCGTTTCTCCTGGTAACTCACAGAACGGACACCTGAAGCCCAGCGAAATATTACGAGAAAAACTGCGGCTATGCTGTTTCACTGGACAATTGTGGCTATGCAGCAATGCTATTTCCCCTGGCCATGTTAATCCTCCAGACAAGTTGAAATGCTGTTTGATTTGACTTTACTGCAAAATAACGGCACACGATGGCCACTTTCTCGGTAAATCTTTCACCCAGGGTCGATCAATTTTTATTAAGGAAGGGAGGCTTGAAGCAGGATCACTTTATTACATCAAAATACATACATTAGCAAAAATTATGCTTTATTAAATAAATAAAGAGCGTAAAGTATATTGATCGAGGGGACCCTCATTAAAACAATTTTATGTCGCTATCATGAGGGCCACCTCGAAGCAAATAGTAACGATTACTCTGATGTGGCCTAATCTTAGAATAAAAATACTTTATGTCAATTATTATGTTTTTATGTCTAAATTACAAATATAATTTATACATTTCAATACTATGATTCCTGGTGGGCACATATATAACAATTAGGAATGACCGGGTTTCTTGGTAATTTTGAATATACATATTTTGCATAGCTAGACAACCCTTGTAAGCTATGAGTATAAAGTTTATCGTTAAGATTGGATGGTAATGAATTAATTGTATCAGGTAGATCAAACCTAAGACAATTTCTTCCGAAACTGGGATTATACTGATGTGTAAATAAATTTTGAGCAAGCCTAGTATCGTGCGTATGTAAATATGTACCTGGAAACAATGGTAAATTTTGCAAGCTAAGTGGAAGTGTTCGATTTAAATATCTATATTAAAATTTTATTTTGACGATTGTGAAGATGTCCTCGACTTTTAATCATCTCAAATTTTTAAATAAAGGATCTGTATGAGCATTAGATTTACTACATGATACAACTCTGATCGCTTTCTTTTGTATGGTGTTAAACTCAGAGCATTAAAAGCCCCATACTAAAATCTGCTAAATCACATGAGAAAATATAAGAGAATTGTAATTTTTCAATTTTGCGCTAATTGGTAATATTCGTTTTACTTTGTTTAGGATACCTAACGATCCTGATACCTTGCTGCTTGTTTTTTTCTATATGTGCTTTCCAGTTTTACTGTGAATCTAACACAATTCCTAGAAAATTATTTTTTTTTACACATTCTAGTTGAAGTCGAAACTACCTTTTTTTGGCTCCATTAATTTCAGGGTTGGGCCTTTTTAGCCCTTAGGTAACTTGTACTTTTGTTGAAACATGTTTAAAATGGATTTTCTTTCCTCTTTTACACGTACCTCCTTTGACGTCAGTTTAATTTATTACCTGGACACAGCCGGAGGCACTTGTGTTTAACAAAGAGTCAAATGGACTTCTTTAATGATGGTGATTCGATTTTTTCTCTCTCAAACATAATATAGTGAAAAATTGTTCGGACAATCACATCAATGTGATAGTAAGACAGATGATTTTTCCCATGTGGTGATGAGTATTCCTGTTAATTCGGGCCTTTTATGCTGTACAAATACCGAAAATTACCACGTTTCTTCAACCATAAATATGATAAGTACCCTGAAACTATGAATTGTAAAGAGCTGTTATCCTCAATGGAAATATAGCCGGCCTCTTGATATCAATGAAAACTCACCTCGTAACGGTCTATCGGCTAATTTTGCAAACAAGGAAATGAGAAACAAAGCAAAAAATACTGAGCCAAGTTCATGTGTGTATTGTGGTGCATTGATTGAATGAAAACAAACACGTTTCCGGATTTTCCTCATTGAAAAACCTGACATTTAAAAAATTCCGTTACACGTCATTGGAGACAGCCGCTGTGCCAGACTGCGCAGCGTTACAAATTATCTTACGAGGGACATCCGGGACGTTTTGGCTGCTGCCATGTGGAAACAATTTGCACATAAATTATCTCGAGTTTTATATTGGACTTATCTTACGTTCAGATAATAAGAACATTAAATATTATTCCTTTGGAGTCCTGATGTCAAATAGAACTACAAGTCTAAATTACTTACACCTGGCATACTCGAAAGCAGATGTTCCTGTGGGACCTCAATTGACCGTCTTTCCCATTTATTGAAGGCATTGTCTCACTTCGCTTCTAATTTTTGACGTTAGGAGTATAGAGACAACGAAAAATCTTATGTCGTTGATGATCAGTCCAATTCATAGAAAAAAAAATACCTAAATAACCCGACTAACTACCGCTGAAACAAGATTTTTCATCCTGTTCCTGCATAAAAAAAATCAATAAATGAAAAAAAAAATAAAATAAATAAATAAACAAATAAACAAATAAATAAATAAATAAATAAATAAATAAATAAATAAATAAATAAATAAATAAATAAATAAAAAACCTAAGCTGCAGTGGTAACCTACCGAACATGTTATACTGATTGTCAAGGTGTACATTACTTGCAATCATGGGTATCTTCTGGCAGTCTCTTTTAATATCAAACGAAAGCCATGGTCTTGAGTCTCCGTTTGGTGTTTGTATAAGTAATCAATAATACGAAGTTGACTACTCATAGTGCTTTATATGAAATATGTTATTCTATAAATTGAATGAAAACATCCACAACAAATACGATCATTAATGACCGTTAAGCGAGATCAGTATAAGAAAAAACAATATAAACCCCAGACAGGGTATAAACAGGGATTTTTACATAATAAAAATGTTTTAAGTTTAAAAATATAACTTTTGAAAATTTGTTTCTCGTAATAAGAATATTTAGTCTTATACTTTGCGTAATTTCTTGTGTTTGATAAAATGTTTCTTTCTCAATCCACAGATTTCTTTCCTTTTTATATGAAACCAGTTCTTCTAAATGTTTTAATGAGTAACACATTGCTCAATGAATCTTTAAAACTTCATGCAAGTTGTCTGAGGACCTTTGATACGCATCCATCCAGCATCGTTATTTTTGAACATATTTTGATTTCCCAGACATACTAAGTATAAGATTTAACTTGTATCAATGCCAAGAAACTGAAATGTGACCTTTATGTACATGTGATAGTGTACAAACACATGCGTCCCTACGTCATAAAAGGCCCGTTACTACAAGTATATTCGTCAAACTGATTTTTCATACTGGTATTGGCTATTCTTGCGGGTCCTTGTTATACTTACCAAGCATTGATAACCTTTGACTTTCAGATAAATGCAGGGATATCATCATGCAACATAAGACAGCTTTATGTCATAACATTAGCCGCAACATATTTTTCACACAAAGTGTGAAAATGTCAATTTATTTTATTTCAAATTGTCATTGAAAAAGATGTGGAATGTTCACATCATGAGAACACTGAATATTTTTGTTTGGTCCTTTCTCAAGAGAAATCCAAAGGGGCTCTGTTTGCTTCCACAGTACTTTGCTTTTATTGCAATGAGCTGTATTTTTAATTTCTTTAGAAACATATTGAGACATCTCGTGCGGTCAAGTGAACGTTAGAGCCAAATGCTATTTTCGCATAGGATTTTTGACCAAAACAAGTGGCCTTTAAAGAAGAAATACCCACTGCGACCGCTTACCGATAGAAGGCAGTTGGACCGGATATTATTTATTTATTTATTTATCTATCTATCTATCTATCTATCTATCTATCTATCTATCTATCTATCTATCTATCTATCTATCTATCTATCTATCTATCTATCTATCTATCTATCTATCTATCTATCTATCTATCTGTCTATTCATTCATTCATTCATTCATTTCAATGGAAGCAAAGATGTTATTGGGATCCTCTATGGCCTCCACATATACTCCTTTCTATAGCCTATACCACGCACGACAGCAGTCACCTTGCACTTAAGTGACATTGCGATTTAACGGTTTGATTTCCTACAGTTACAACTTGCCACAAACCGCGACAAATTGTTGCAAGGTACAGGGAATGTTGGCACAATCCACAAAACATATAATATACTTGAATACAATATCAACAATTAAAATCAGCTTGAATTATGCAAAATACATAATTTACCGGGTTTCCCAATTGAAATTAAGTCACTGTGCTTTTTGCACGAACTGTAAAAATAAAGCAAAACAAACGAACAACTTTGAATGTATGCCTACATGAAAACAAATCTACTAGAACATATCATAATCAGTCGTGAACCTTTGCAACTGAAACCAAACATGACTCATTGCCATCAAATGTGAAGTCTTAAGTTCATAAAGAAGTGACTTCGGCTGTGCGCCCAGGTAACAAATTCAGCTGACGTCAAAGGAGGTAATTTGTGAAAGGGGAAATAACATCCATTCCAAACATAACAGCCATGATTTGACAAATGTCCAAGTTACCTAAGGCCTAACAGATATATATATATATATATATATATATATATATATATATATGTATATATATATATATATGTGTGTGTGTGTGTGTGTGTGTGTGTGTGTGTGTGTGTGTGTGTGTGTGTCTGTGTGTGTGTGTGTGGAGTCCTGACTCTAAGCAATTTTTATGAAACATAAGAAAAGCTTCAAACCGCCCTTCTCTGATCAAAATTGATCGACAATGGCTAAAAGACTTTATCGAGAAAGACAAGTGGCTGTCGTGTTCCGTTAACGTCAACGCAAAGACAGCATTTTATTTCAGCTTGTCTGGAGGGTTAACTTGGTCTGAGGATTAGCCACACAGAGTTCAATCAGGCATAGCCATTGTTGTTCGGGTAAACAGCATAGGCCATAGCCCCATTTGTGTCAGCATTTAGGGACCCCATAGCTCCGCTTGTTCGGTGATTGTTATCGTGATATTTCGCTAGGTTCCAGGTGTCCATTCTCTGAGTTAGCAGGGTAAACGGTCGTTAAGGTACTTTTAAAACAGGACTTACTATCTTAACTTCACTCTGCCTGCTTGATTGTGTCTGAAGCAGTTATCATCGTTAGTAAAAATCCAAATGTGACATGATAGACCTTGAACTAACCGTCACGCGGTGAACGCCATTTTGAACATTGCACAATCCCGCAGAAAAATACATTTGATTTGGATGTCAAAGTGAATTGCGGCCACAGCATAAACCATATTATTATTGATGCTCTGAAACATTTTCAAAATATATACTTTTGGTTGCATATATTAAAACCCCTTCCCCAGATCGTTCGATTACTATCCTCGTTTACAAAACCTTTGGGTCCGGAATCCGCAATTTTCAAAATGGCAGCCAAATGCTGGTGCTTCCCGATTGGATATGTTGAAGAGGTAGCATGAAATGTGTGCAATTGGGGTTCAGGGAATGTTAATTTGTCAAATAAATGTAATGTACAATATATAATGGGACTTTTCGATAGTTAGCATTACCTGAAAAATTCAATACAATTATAATAAAACTAACCAAGTGGAGGATTCGACTGCCAAGGACAGCCAATTTTATGGCTGCATCACTTCATGCGGTTTGTTTTATTCTTATATAGTAAATGTAGCTGTATTCAGTGAACAAAATATCGAAAATTGATATTAAGAAGGAATAATTTCACAACCGAATAAGAAATATAGCTACCTGTTGTGGAATTTCCCAATATATTTGGACAAAATTGTTCCAAGTTGTCCTGCAGTGAGTGAACTAACAGCTTGGCTATGACCTATGACCCTGACCTGATTCCCAAATATGGAACGAAAAGTACTTCAGGCACTTGCAAGGAGAAGGTTCCATTTACTAGGGTAATATGGATAGAAGGACTGTCCACTTTGTATTTTCCTGTTTTATGAGCTAGCACAGCTATAATTACTGGATAAACCGCAATACAGATATCAGTTGTAGCGAGCTGTGGGCCCTAGATTAGGGATTTTGTTTCAGATACTGAAGTCGCCCTGAGGTTACAATTAAAGCAGCACCACAAGTAGGACCCGCCACGACCCCCTGGTGTGTCAGAGCTGGAGCCTGGGCGAGAAGAATGCCCCTATAATGGATACAGGTCCGAAAGTACCGGCGGGTTTTTATATAAGTGGTAATACAGTCATCTTAAATTACAAATTACATGCCAGGTAATTTCAAACAAGTGTCTTACATACTCTGATACAAGTGCTGTGCATACTTTCAGAATAAAAAAGATAGTTTGAAATCTTCTACTGGAACGTGCCTGTAAATATTTTCATGGCTTATATTAATAAGTGTGAGAACTACTCGGCAGAGAAAAGGTGTCTGTCGAGTGGCTAGCAGTAACGGTTAATTGAACAAACGCATGTCCTCGTGACCGCCTTTGAAATTAGGTCATGGGAAAAATTATTTTACATAAGTAAACCAAAAGATTTGCTTTTTTTTCAAAACGAAAAATACATTAAATCCGGTGTATCATAATAAGGAGAGTAGTATGTGTATTTCATCGGCGTTTTTCAGAGAAAAGATCCTATTTCATTCCCAATGCATTGTGGTTTCTTATTACAGAAAGGAGTTTTGCTTCTATATGACTTTTCTCACTTTTTTATAAGTGACCATCAAATATTTTCAAACGATTGAGACTTTAAAAAAACGACAAAAAACATTGCTTTCAAACCATGTACTAAATAAGAGAGTTTTGGCAACTGGTCACCTTTTCTCGTATTTCCAAATAAATTATACTTGCGTGGTTGGTTGTGAACTATGACACTTGCCTTTCTCATGTTATAAGTAGATTTCGACAGTCCACGTATTTTTTCAATACCGGCAATCGTAATTTCCCCGTGGTCAATACGTTACCCACCTTCTGTCGTACCATTCAATAAGAAACATCATTTGTAAGCCGTGCTTTATTTCAATATATTTACAAGAACAATGATTTGAAACTGTACATGTATCAATGCGTATATAAAATATTCCCTTTTTATGCTGGTAAGCTTATTTAAAAAACCATCCACATCTGAGTGGTGACATGAATATGCACTGCATTACATTTAGTTATTTCAAAGTGCTCTCTGATTGGACGTACTGACAAATGCTTATATTTATGTCAGCCCCAATGATGATACACATGGGCACTTACACAAAATTCCAATGCATTAGTGTTCCAATGCATTGGTGATAGTGCCAATGGATAGGCTTAAGTACGCCAGCATGGTACAATATTTATAATAATTGAAAGAAGTACAGGATGGACAAAAATTATGCTTGCATAGATACAAAATAACAAGGGTTTAAACCCATAAATTCATCTCAATGGCATTGAGTATGATGATTGGCAAAACTCCGTGGCAATCGAGCAGCCTCACTGACGCATTGGCGGTTATATACGCTACAAACACAACATGCAAAGAATATTTAAATGTGATATCATAGTGGTTGGGGCAATCTATGGTTATAATATACTCCCAGAAATTCTACGTCTCAATGGAGCACTACATAGTATCCGACAAATATTCACTTCCCTGTGTTGTACTTGCATATACCAATGCAACCATGAGCCCGTGAGAGTATATGAAGATAAAGAAAATGTCAAAAGGTCAGAATAATCTGGTGCGGTGGTTGCATTGCGACTTGAATGCAAAAAGCTCCAACTGAGAAATTTGGCAAAATCGATTTTTACATGATACACATTCAAATAGCACATTTCTTCATGAAGAAGAATAAAGCCCCCAATTTATACATTTTACCCCTTTTCCAGGGGCGGCCAATACCATAAAATCCTGGTTTTTAAACTTAATGTTGATGACAGAAAAGCGTAACTGCAGACTTGGTGCCTGCTTTGGATGACACAAAAGCGCAAGTGCGGCCATCAACACAAAAGAAAACACGGTTTTTCTGCCATCAACCAGACTACAAATTTGATTTTCTGACATCAAAACATATCACATGATAGGCTACACAATACTCCAAGTTTACATCATGTCACGTAATGTTCCCATTGCTGCTCTGATAAGGATGCTGCCTAGTAAATATAAAGATGTCTATTTACAACTAAAATGCGTTTTGATGGCAGCAAATAGGAATCAGAAAACCGTAATATATACGCAGACACCACGACTTGTTGCTATCAATTTTGTGAAATTGATGGCAGAAAAAAGTATCTTCTTCGAAAAAGTCACATAATGCCGGTGTTCTGTTTAAAAATGACGTAGAACTTACATGTATCTACCCCTGTCTACCGTTAGCTCCGGTCCGTAGTTGTGTTCCAACACTAGTGCTGTAAATGTGTATGCTAACAACACTGGTGCCGTAGTTATGGATAAAAAGCTGTGGTGTGCAAATTATGTACTAACAACACGCGTGTTTTTCATATATGAACTAACATTCCAAGAGCCTTGGGTGTGTGCCAGCAATCCTGGTGACACAGTCTCTAGTATGTACTTACAGGTGTGTTGCTGATGCCTTGTGCCGACAACTATGGGGCAATATTTGCCCACTGACAACTACTATGTGCAGCTTGGTATTCTCTAATTATACCATGTTTCAGCCGTCGCTAAAGGCCACCAGCCAATCATAAACCCGGATTGCCCGAAGTGGCAAGTCACTAGCAGAATGAGTAAACGACCAGTAAGGCCAACACCCTATCGAAATCATGTTTGGTAAACTGATAATCGAATTAAAAATTACATCTTGTGTCATCAAAAGTTTAATTTTAAAATTAACCACATTTAAGATGTTTTAAACAAGACTAAGCATAAAGGTGCTGTTTTGCTTGGCCTACACCTGTAGATATGTCTGCAACGTGGATCAATACCAACGGCGGCACTTCACTTCAGTGCATTCCATGAAATGAAGTCAAAGCCGCTTTCCCGTGGAAAATGCACATGAACTTCATTGTATAAATGTGTCACAGAAGTGGTAAAGACTGAAAGATACCAACACTCGGAGCTGAAATCAGTTGCCCGTGCTGTGATTTTATGCTCAGTGGTATTTCCCTACATCTTACATTGCAACTTTTCATAGCATTTAAAACATCCTTGGTACACGGTGGGTGAAGTGTGATTAAGGAAAATCCATTACACATTAAGGCGATAATACCTATCAGTGTATGGCTCTGCTGCGTGAGCAAGACCTCGCCCGTGAAAGCGAGCTAGCTTTAAAAAATCTACCGCTTCAGGACACCTGGAGGCCTTGATGCGTCGTGGAAGCTAGTTAGCTCACACGTCATCAACCAAGCCATGGTCCAAATCTCGCTCTTCTGTTTTGAGCGCGAGACACTTTTCACGTGTGGAAAGTACCACGCTTCCTGAGCGTGCGCACTTGAGAGCTTAAATTACCTGGTTCCCACTGCCGTTTTGGCCCGAATAAAACGCTGTTGCCCTTAGTGCCTGGCAATATTATACGGTCTTTTCTGTTTATGGATGAATTGTTCAAATTGCCTCTGTTCAATAATCGTATTCTGCTATTTTTTGTAAGCTTAACATTGGCTCACTCCTTGAACATTTTATGCCACGTTTTCGGAATTTGCTCGGGTCTAGATTATAGTTTTCAAAATATGAAAGGCGTTATATATGAAAATCATTGCACTGGAAACAACTACAAAAATACAGTGAAACCTCGTTAAAATGAAACCGTATACTGTCTACTAAATATGTAAGATGTCTCTCAGATAAACAGGTCTCAACGCAAAGGATTTCGACTTAAGGTCAATCATAACTTGTGTGATTAAAATTTAAGCGAATATGACGGATATCTGAATATGATTATAATGAGGTTCCACTGGCGAAGGGTTTATAACACTTGGCTGCTGCCTATAATTTAGATTTCATCACCGATATAAAATATTCCTTTGAGTTCAAATAGTGTATATTGCACTGCATTCGGTTCATCGTGGTTGCTAAATGTTCTTTATGTAGAGGGTCAGTCTTTTTTGCAGAGTTTATGTACATTGCTTTTAATGACCTTGTTCGCTTTAATGTTGCATTTGTGTACCATTTACAGTTAATCGGTTTGTTGTAATTCGTGTCTGCGAGTCCATAGTCCCAAATAAGACGGACCGCTGGCACCCATGCCAAAACTACCAGTTGAATCTGTCCTGGGTCTGCTTCTCTCCCTTGCCTTTCTCTTCGCTTGAGACATCGTCATTGGAAGTGATGAAGATTTTGCACGGGGATATTTGGATGAAGGACTGGTGGCAGTTATGCCTGACATGTGTAATGCGGATGGGTCACCGTCAGGCTCTTCCGCTTCGAATGCGGCGTTCGCATACACGTGTTCCTCTGATGCGGAACCTTTAGTTTGACCAGCGCCTTCTACCAGGACGTCGCCGCCTTTCCATTCTGCGCTGCAAGACCAAAGAAGTACGGCTTTAGAAAAGAAGTGATCGTGCAGTTACGCGTTGTGTTGTTCTTGTTACGGGTTTTGCAAACATCGAATCCTATGCATCACTTGTTGGTGCTGCAAAAGAGTGACAAAGAAAATATGGTACTGGCAGTAAAGTACAAAAAGACAATTCAGATAAAGCTGGTTTTGCTGAAGGGTTAGTAAGCTAAACTCGAACTATGTATTTCCTAACCTTGAGCTGCCTGGGAAGCCATCAAAATGTGCCGAGAGTTGACCAGTCAGGAAGCTGTCACTTTTGTACCAAAGAGATTATGTATAGTGCTTTGCAAATTACCATACTTGTAGTAATCACCAAAAGTGTGAAACAGAAGAAACGTATTGACGTATTGGGCTAGGAGGTATGAATGATGTAGATTTTGGAAGTCATCGACTGGGTCGGGGTGGGTGTGTGTGTGATTGGCAACTGAATCAAGAATTATCCTGCCCATGTAGTCATGTGAATACAAGTTTTACATGTTTTTAAGGTGGTCAGTTGAGCTGTAGGAGCGTACATCCGATACTGCTTGTCTTGCCGTCTCTTTGTACCATTTCTACCTGCTGACATGCGGCGTAGCCTTTTTTTTGGGGGGGGGGGGGGAGGAGCACCTCATGGCATAACCAACCAAGAAAGACCACATGTTTGTGGCAAAACCATTCCTAGCAGACATAAACCTGTTTTGTACTGCAGGTCCTAAACATTGGGATATGTATTCTAAATTTGGCCACACCAATGCTGCGTAGCCAATGTTTTGATTAGCGATAAGCTTAAGTGCTTATGTTATCTATATTGGAGTATCATGAGAGGTCCGAGGCTAAAGTAAAACTAGATATTTAGCTTGGTCAATTGTTTTAAGGGTTACAAAGAAGGCCCACTGGCTTGTGGTAACTTTATTAAGACGTCCACCGTTTTGCATGTACAGGCCTTATTTGCTGTTGCCCAGTAAGCAGGACAGCTCCTGAGTGCGGGACTGTAAGCAAGATACACTGGGGGATTGAAGCTTTTAGGTCTTTTAGAATTTGTGCATAGACTAAATCTTGTGCATCTAAGTAGTAAGGGTCGAAATGTACTTGTAATTTGTTTCTTTCTTTCAACACCATGAGTTTTGTGTTTATAATCAGGATCAGAAAATAGAATGAACTGAGGTCTGAAAATTTTGTTTTGGGGGTCGTTCTTGTTAAAGACAATAAGACTGTTGATCTAGTATATCTGATTCCCTTCTGTCATCTGTTATTATAAGGCCATTGTCCTTTAAAGTGGATGTATCACGTAGTCACGCTTTGGGATATGTATATATACTTCTGCCCCCTTCCCCCAAAAATAATGAAAACGGGTACCCCCTCCCCTACGTCAACATTGGGTATGAGTGTGGGGGAAAGTATTCTAAGGGGGTGTTTATTTCATTGTACCGATGCTTTTATTACATCTGTTGGGAGAATGTAGTGGTCCTAAAAAGGTCCTTTTTGTTGGTTTTTAGGCTGCACAAATCAGTAGCGGGTATGACCATGCTTCTTCAAGCAATCCTGGACCATCTTTGACATGCTGCTGGTGAGCTAGTCTACCTCAGCCAAAGGAATTTGGTTCCAGTGGTGGCCGCTGGGCCAGTTGGTTCAGGGTGGCCTCAGGACCTCATCCCTGACTGGATGGCAAACACATCCCACCAATGTTCAATGGCAGGCAGGTCAGGAGATCAGGAAAGCCATGGCAACATTTGGGTGTTGTGCTGTTGGAGATACTGCATGCTGACTCATGCAGTATGTGGCCATACATTGTTGTGCTGGAGCAGTAGCCCAGGATATTGCTGGAACCATTTGGTGACTGTTGGCAGGATCCCATCCACATAGTACTGTCCTGCTGGAATCCCACTTACCCCGATGAGTTCTGTTCTTCCTGTCAGTCTCCCCCCCCCCCACACACACACACATTATGATGCTGCCTCCTCCAGCAGTCATGTTCCACCATGCATCCATCCACAAATCTGTCAGAAGACATACGTCTACCCTGTGTCCTCAAACCATCAAAATTGAGGCGAAATCGTGACTTGTCCGACCACATCACACTGCTCTATTGATCTTTGGTGAAGTCAGCATGTTCCTGACATCACTGTATTCGAGCAGCCTTGTGTGCAGGACCGTGAGGGATGCCGATGGCAAAGATGCATGACCTTAGTTTGGCCGACGTCTCAGTAGCCTGTGTGCCATGATGGTGCAATGTTGCAGGCCTGGCGTCACTGTTCTGACAAAGCATCTCGACCAAAAGGAGCCAGTGTCTCTGGTATACTGCACAAGTAACGATCATACTTCCCATCTCAAAGTCTTGGTCTTCCAGATCCAGCTTCCTTATTAAATCTTCTTTTTTTCTTGAAAATGGTCCAACCACGTCTGTACCGCTGACCTGGAGCACCCCATTCTTCTGGCAACGTTTATATGATGGGAAAGATCAGCCTCCAATATGCAATGATCCTACGTCTGTTGAAGTCAGAGATCTGTGAGTAATCAGTGCACCGTGACATTATGCTTTCACGCTGATCCCTGTGTTGTCAGTAACCCCTTATAAAACCCATAGGCATCTCAATATCAGGCACACTTTTCACACCTTTGTGGCTGTTATCTCATTTCCAGAGCATTTTGTTTTTGTGTGACCACTCAGGCATACTTTTAGCTGTTCTTTCCAAGCTACATGACAGTCCAGGTAACACTCCTATTTTTACACAAACTAATATTTAGAGCAGGGGTGTCCCTTTGGGGGAGGCGGGGGCAGAGCATGTGACCAACATTCGTCTGCTTACTACCAAAGTTGGTTACATTGGTTTTAGGGCTGGAAGGTGGGTTGATGTGACGATATTGATTATATACTTCTTCTAGACGTGTCGGGTATTTTTTGGAACTTGCTCTCTGATGATATCAAGGATACATTGGAGGTGAAGGTCAACAGCTAAAAAGACCTACCTGTTAAGAGTTTGAAATTCTAGATGAAGATAGATCTAATTGTAGTAATCCTTCATGCAACTGGAATGAGACCCGTAAATAGCGCCCAGATGAAAGGTTTTGAAAATGAGGATCGATCTAATTGTTGTAGTAATCCTATATCCAAGTGGAATGAGAGGACTAAATAGCGCCAACATGGAGTGTTTAAGATGAGGATAGATTTAATTTTGTAGTAATTGTACATTCAACTGGAATAAGATCAGTAAATAGCACCCAGATGGAAGGTTTTAAAGAGGAGGATAGATCTGATTTTGTAGTAATTGTATATTCAACTGGAATGAGATCAGGGAATAGTGCCCAGATGAAAGGTTTTAAAGATGATCATTTATCTAACTGTTGTGGTAATCATACGTTCTATTGGAATGAGACCAGTAAAAAGCACCCAGATGGAAGGTTTTAACTTCACAGATGTTCAGTTTTATCCTGAATCGCTCTCAATCTGAGCCATACTCTGTTTTGGTAGAGCAGATGAGGTCGCCTGGGCCTGAAATAAGGGCCTAACATATTTAGTATTCCTTTCTTTACTGTAAACATTTTGCCAGTGAAAATATTTTGTGTTGGGGATGTCTTGAAGAAACAAGAATTCTATTGTAAGAATTATATATGGCTGAATTTAGTTAACTTATCCATGAAAATGTCCTATTTTTATTAAAGGACATGGAACCTTCGATATTGAAATAATTCGCGTGAGAGGTCATTCAACGCTCCAAATGACCTTTCCCCACATCACTGATAACCTTGGTAACCGGGAGCAAACTTCTATTTTATCACTTTCTTGAATTAGTTTCATGAATATATTAAAATTGTATACCCTATAGATGATAAAAAATGCAAGCAAAATTCTTGATGAATCGAGCTTTCATCCATAATAATTCTTTCCAGTGTTTGATGTTTTACCCCTGTACACTTCTGTGTGGGAAAGTTTGTATTGAATGTTTTTTTTTTTTTTTTTTTTTTTTTTTTTAGTTTTTGTTTTGGTTTGTTTGTTTTGGTTTGTTTTTGTTTTTTGTTTTTTCTGAACTTTTAAATATTTTAACAACCCAAAACCTAATTATACAAGAAAAAACGATTATAGTAAAATAAATACCTTTTCCATTGTTTTAGGTATATATCTCCTGGGGAGGCAGCCACCGTCTCGAGCTCAACTCCCGTTCCTCCTCTACAACGTACAGGACAGAAAACTTTTACAAAAATCCTCATATCATGAACAAAACGTCACGATCGTTTACATTCGAACATATCAATTCCTTAGCAAAAAAGAGACTTCTTTGTGAACAAAGGTTATTGTAGCATCCTAATTTTAAACGAATTAAGCCATATGACAGCTTTTCCCTGCCTGCACCCCAGAAGTTCGAATATTGGACAACCAGCTGGTGTGACAAGTCTAAAAGGCTACATGAAGTTCGGACTTGTAATATATCTGTGATGGTAAATCTTTACAGCGGCAGCCCAGTGAAAACAGTAATATACATGCATTTATCTTTCGGCTTAAAATTAAACTGACGCGTTGACAAATGTATTTTACAACCAACAGTTTTGGGAAATTAAGTAAAAGGGGCTCACTTTCTCCGGGACACAATGAAGAGTATGATGGCTCCTATGACAATTGCTATTGACAAGGCCACAGCCACGTACAGCCGAACCCTCCAGGACTCCTCCGCTCTTCTCTCTTTCTCCCTCTTTTCTATACATTTCGGATCTGATAAAAAGACGACATGTGTGCAGTGTCGATTTTTTACTATTTTCACACAATCTAAAATCAGTCATTCATAGTTGTGTAACAGAAGAAGTGAAAGCCGCATGGAAATAAAGTACCGCGCAAATATCATATTCAATGTGACTCGAAAGGAATTTTCGGGGACCCCTTAGTACTGAGGAAGTGTTGTGCTTAAAGAAGCCCAACAGAGGTTCGTGCAGAACTGCGGAAAAATAGGGCCGAGTAAAAGTGTTCAGCTTACAGAGATATTCAGCTTGTGCAGGTGCATGAATAGGGAGATTTACTGTAACAGTACCTTGGTCTTCACTCCATTTATCCGTGGCTTGTTTAGGATCACAGAAATCACATTCATCTTTAGGATTAGTTTGATTCCAAGCATAGCACCCATTGTCAATGAAGCAGTAAGTAGGAGGCTGTAACAGAAGTTATAAAATTATTTATAATTTTTATGTACAAGTGTTGTAAGTAAGTAGGCTCAAACTGTAGCTAGAAAGAGCGTTAGTAAAACTCAATGATTGAAAAATACGATCCACAACTGCCACTTGATTATAATCTGTTTACAAATACCTGTTTTGATATGGCAATCTACTTATCAACCTTACAAAAGTATGTTTCAATGCAACTTTGAACGAGTAACATGGTATTTTACCAGGCATATTGTCCTTTTTTTCATGTATACACGTGTACTTGTATATTGCATGTGTGTACATCTATTGTCGCAACATAAGAACACAAGTGATGTACATACAAAAAGACGACCGACTGGCAAGAATAACGAGAGATACAAAACGATCTTTATTCTGGAACTGCAGGTTGAGAGGCCCAGCAGGGCCTGTAGGTCATCACACAGTATTTATCAAATGATGTTAAGTCATATTCAAACAAGTTAATGAGTATTGCAGAGCAATACATAGTCCCCCGCTCGTCGCCCACGAGGTTGAATAGACTACTATATAGGGGTGTGACCTAGATGAAAAAAAAATTAAAAGTATGGCACATTCTTAGATTAAGCTTCACATTTGTGTAAAATTTCATTAATCTAAGTAAAAGGACAAAAAAGTTATGGCCCGGACAAGATTTTGAATGGATTTCACAGTGACCTAGATTTTGACCTAGTGACCTACTTTTGCCATGTGACACAACAAGTCCCCAGGTAGTATTAAAATAATAAATTTGGTAGCTGTAGGTATTATAGTAAGGGAAATATGGCATGGACAAGGTTTTACATGGAGTTTACACTGTGACCTAGATATTTGACCTAGTGACCTAGTTTTGCGTCGTGACACACTTTTAGGTCACAATACATTATCAGTAAACTTTAATAACAAGAAGTCAAATTTTTTTAAGAATTACAGTAAGGACATGAAAATACTGTACATTTATGTATTACTGTGACCCAAATATTTGACGGACGGACGGACACACGGACGGTGCCCATTACCATATCCCCTCTAAGGTCTACCCACCATAAAAAAAATCAAAGGGCTGGCATCAATAATTTAGAAGATATGGCCCGGACAAAATTTGTATTGTATCTTGAGCTTGCTTAATGAACTTCGTTAATTAATTAATTAATGGAAGTAATTAGCCACACAAAACAATGCGTGTGCACACCTACTACCTAAGGTCTACACACCATAAAAAATTCAAAGGGCTAGCATTAATAGTTTAGAAGATATGGCCCGGACAAAATTTGTCTTGCTTAACGAACTTTGTTAAATAATTAATTAATGCAAGTAATTAGCCACACAAAACAATGCCTATGCACACCTACTACCTATGGTCTATCCACCACAAAAAATTCAAAGGGCTAGCATTAATAGTTTAGAAGATATGGCCCGGACAAAATTTGTCTTGCTTAACGAACTTTGTTAAGTAATTAATTAATGCAAGTAATTAGCCACACAAAACAATGCCTATGCACAGCTACTACCTAAGGTCTACCCACCATAAAAAAATTGAAGAGGTAGCATTAATATAGGGAAGATATGTGCCGGACAAAATTTGTTTCTGTATATTTACATATCAATCGGTGACCCAAATATTTAACCTAGTGACCTAGTTTTGCTTTATGACACTTTCTTAGACTAAGCTTCACATTTGTGGAACATTTCATGACTCTAAGTAAAAGGACAAAAAAGTTATGGCCCGGACAAGATTTTTCATACATATGTATTCTGTAACCCAGATATTTGACTTAGTGACCTACTTTTGGCACACCATACACCTCTATCCTAGGAAGTACAAACACATTAAATTTGGTAGCTGTGGGTGTTATGGTGTTGGAAATATGGCCCGGAGAAGCTTCGGACAGACGGACGGAAGGACGGACGGACGGACGGACGGACGGACGGACGGACGAGGTGCAAACCTATAGTCCCCCACCAAGTGGGCGGGGGACTAATAATACGTTTCCAGAGAAAATCCCTGTGTCTGTCAAATACAGTGAATGCCAATAGTTATATTATGTATACCCCGTAAGCAAGATTGAAAAAAAAATGTGAAAATCATTTGTGTTATCTAGCAGATAATTTTGCAAGCACAATTGAAATCTGGAACTGTCAGTAAGATATCTTGTATTATTTCCTTGTATTATTTGTAAATGAATCCGTTACTTATTTTGCCTATATCTCATCGAATCTTTTAACATGTGCTAGATTTACTTGCTTTGTGTTATACCCATAAACACGTGAAGAACAATTGAACATTGTCTATAACTTCCCGCAGACGACTTCAACGTACAAATTCCAGTCAGATACTCATGATTATTTCAAAAGTGTTTAAAATAAGAAATTTGAACAATGATGTCAAATAACAATAGAGCGCTGAAAAAGTGATGGTACGTAATTGTTTCTTTCGTACATTTCTAATCTGTTTATGTTGGTTTCATGATGCTCATTGGTTATAAATAGATAAGCAAATATACAGCATAAAGCAAACAAAATTCGTTTTCCGTCAAGTAAGTACATTGCTGCCTCTATTAAAAAGCGGGGATTTTGGTAGGAAAAATACAACCGATTTAGCTGTACCCAAAGTTATATTTTCAGCATTTCTAAAACTTAATGATTCTAATGTTAAATTAACATCATTAGTATCTCTCTGAAGGTAAACTGCAACTGAAAATGTTTGGTACATAAGGAAATTCGCGTGCATAAAAAAACACTAAGGATCCTGATAGGCAAGCTTGCGGCGCAGAACATTATATCAAGGCAGAGGATGTTCCTGGTGCTGCAGTAAAATATTTCCTCGCCAATTTTGATTCTTCGAAATTTTGTGAAGCAAATCTAATGGTCCATGGAACCTTACCTTTAATGGTTTCCTCTTGCAAGTTGTCTTTTCAGGATCACATGCATAACAGGCTGAATCATACACAATGAAAGGGACGAAGTGAGACTTCATAAACTCTTCGTTCGTCGGTTCCGTACGCTGATTGGTCACCGTCACAAGGTGGCTATGGGCATAAGTCAAGTTACAAGCCACTTGGCTGAAGCTTGAGAAGAGTGCTTCTGCATGTGTGATGGGCCCTGGGTTGGAATATCCAGTATGCGTGACCTGTTTAGCATTTAAGGATATAACTGTGAAATGTTGCTCTGCATGACATCAAGCAGACGAGTTTTTAGCACTCTAAGATGCGCTATTTTGGTCTTTTTGCTTTCGTATTCGCATGTGATTTCATTCAGTTTCAGGTGTCACATTCCAAAAATATTTATTGATCGATACAGCCGCTGAACAAAACTAGAACTGCAAAAGAACTATTGTGTCAAGTGTCTTACATTAGCTTAGAAAAAGTGGACAAGTCTTGTGACGTTCAAAATAATATGAAGCCATATTTCGTTTACATATAATCTTTTATTCAGTAAAGGTGCGGGTACACAACGGCAAGCGGGAGAGAGGACCAGATCAACATTGACTTTTCTTGTTGAAAGATGATAAATATAGGCCGGCAAGACAAGAGAAAGGTAGGTAGACAGAGTTGTTATATAAGGTTAAACTTATAGGCATTTAAGACCCGGAAGTATATGTGATAAAGTAGTCAACTGACGGAAATGTCAAAAGTGTTTGAGCAAAGTCATACGTGGCGAACAATGTCGGACTGTTTCCAAATAATCAAAAGCAAATTCCTTTTTTGAGAATCTTGGGTATATCTGTGAACTGGGTATGTTGCAGGCACAAGAAAACAATGCCACATATCCCCATTTTTAGCATGACGTATACAATGAAGGGAATCTTCAACATTCATTTTATGCAGGTGATCTTTCAGCTAGCTGGAACCCAGTCCCAGTCGCTGCACACTTAGCTATTGCTTAAGAAATATTTGGACAGAGAGACGGAACTCTACCTGTATCTTGCGGACCCAGCAACTAAGTTTTTCAGATGGTACGAACTTTTGACCAAAGACGCTAGCGAAGGAGCAGCTGTCATGTCTTACGTCACACATCCCGTCACTAGGCATGCTGGTAACTGAGGCTATTGCGGTGACACTCTCGGAACAGTCTGCCCCTGTGAATCCGTCGTCGCAGTCACAGGTACCTGCAGAATATTCAGGTACGGTTAAAAATGCTAAACATGGCTAGTACTTTTCAAATATGTAACCGCATCAATAAAATATAGAATTGCCATAAACTGTGCATCAATCAATTTCATAGATTTCATTTTTCCCCCATTTTGTCAAAATAGCCAAAAATATTGCCTGATTAGCAATCCAGTTGTCATTCTCCCGCAAAATAAGGTAACAAGAACTCTGGTAGGCTAAAACGTTATATGTTCTCACGGTTGATTTGTAGCTTTTATCTCCCTTTAAGGGACCAGAACACTTTACAAAAATAAAATCAGAAAATGCTAGATTTTGTTGAATATTGTATTGTGTATTCTACAATTTGCATTGAAACCCATAAAAACTATATATAGTTTATGAAAGAAGACACCTGGATAAATGTATAACTAGCAACAGATCTTTTGTAACTCTTCAGTCCTTAAATCTTTATTAGTTTTCAAATTACATTTTTTCATATTTTGAGTATAAAGAAAAAAAAGCTCAAACACAAATCCTAGATAAACATTTGGTTTTGATCAACATGGATAGAGCATATTGTTGGCTGCAAAATGGTATCTCACATTTTTCATAACGAGTTTACTTCACATTTTTAAGCTTTTTAAATTTTATTCGATTTTTAAAACTTTTATTAGAATTTCTGAGATCTATAAAATTTACCTAAGCCCTTTAAAAAAAATCTGAGATACGGTATTTTAGACACAGGTGCTAGCTGTAAATTAATATTACAAGCTAACTTGTATGTTAATTTTTGAACATGCTATTTTTATTTTATGTAAATTTTGAAATTTTTAATTAGAATTAAATTGAAATAATTGTAGTGGTTAAATCTGAAGTTCAATAGTAAATTTAAATTAGGACAAATGTTTTCTTTCAGAAAATATATGCTTTTGATAGTCTTCCATGAAAAATAATTACGTATTTCTACACTTAAGTAACAAATGGCACTAGCACCTTTATACTCCTTTGCAGGGTTTCAAAATATTTGTAGAATGGTCCATCACCAGAATGGACATGTGTAACTGTGTTCTATGATTCTAAGCTGGAGTAATGTCAGTCTATCCCGATTTATACGTCTTCGCATCTCAACTAAAATTGCGGGACCATTCTTCTGACATGCTTTCTCCACTTGTATGCAAAAGGTTCACTGTCTAAAGAGTTCTGTGTTTTGTTTTTAACCACCTTACTTCAAATTTGAATTTCTGTCTCTAATTGGAAAATAAATAATTCCCATTATCATGGTTTTCTATTAGCTTATCATAATATATTAGCTTTTATATTAAGAAAACAGCAAAAGTATTTTATTTCAACGATTCCGTAATTTCTGATGCATGTGTACTGATACGAATATACAGGGAATGGTAATCTTGCAAAACAGAAACAGGTGCCCAGCATTTAATAACTTAAAGTTAATAGTGTCAAGAGAATATCAATCATCGACATCAGGACACAATTGTCTCTTTATTTGACTACATTTATACAAAATCGATAATAAAACTCCCGTACAGTGGATGTGCTGTTAACTTTACTGGACAATGTTCAGACCAGCGCCGAAAATATACGGTGTATAAGTGTTGATCTAGGCTTCCTTTGATAAAGAATTACAACTAACGACCAGTCCCTTGGCATGAAAAGCTGTCACTTATGAACCAAGATATCTTGCATTTGTTCTACTATGTAGAAATAAATTTATTAACATCTATGAAAAGATGCTGTTATAGTTTTGTAGACGGAGAGTATTTACCATTTATGCATTTCCCTCTGTCGTTACACTCATTGATACAGCTCAGATATCTGTATTCGTTGTAATCTTCCTCATCATAGTCTGTCTTTGTTACGGTTAAGCCGTCCAGGCAGCGTTCTTTGAGGACACCCAGTGCAGACACCACCCATGAGGTATTTCCAGTAATCTGACAAAAGTACAAACAGGGATATCTATATTCTGACAAGTTGCTTTTACAATAGAACTAGATTATTACAACCAAGCATCAGAAAGGAAAAAGCTCTAACAATTGCAACAGAGGGCCGGAACAGATGTTATGCCATATCACAAGAAATGCAGAGAATTTGAACGTTCTATAATGTCGTTCACTGTGAAATTGTTTCTTTGAAATATGACCAAAGTATCAAGAAAAAGTGTAAGATATACTCCAACAGTATTGTCAGTGCATGCATGTACACTGCCAAGGCAAGGGAAAATTACGCAGCAGTAGGCGTTGCTGCTGTCATGAAGAATGCGCTTCAAAAATTTTTTAAAAAGTATGTCTTACCAGCTGAATTGTTCCTACAATGCTTGGACACAGCATAAGTAACGCAAAGCTCGCAACATTAGACACCAAACTGGCATGATCCCCCTCCCCATTATTTTAATGGACAGATTTCTGTTTGATTTCTCGCTGTGCTTTGAAGAATCATCCATTGCAGATTTCGACAATGTCGATGTATGCCGAATCGGCATAACGATACTAGACTCGTTTTCTTTGTAAACCGACCTTCATTCAAATACCAACATGTCAACAGTTGCCATAAATTAAGAGAGAAGAGACCATAAGACGGGTCCTGGTCAACAGCTTTCCTCGACGTGATCTTGGCGCATGGTGCTGTGCAAAGCTGTTGACAAAGCGAAAAGTGGGACTGAAAGGGTTAACAATATGTATTGTCGCACGAAAAAACAAGCAAACCCAACATACTGCTAGTCTACCTTAATATCCTCGACACATATCCGATCCTCATGAGGGGTGTCTCTTCCCCAAGGGTGGCACTTGGGGACAAGGGGGTGTTGGTCAAAAATAGCGTCACAGTGCTGCTTGGCTTGGCGTTTACTCCATCCGTTTTTCCATGATGGTTCCTGCAAAAAAATAGGCTTTCTTCATAGATGTAAGAAAATATAACTTTGAACTATTTATGGCAAATATTCAACCATTTACGTCATGCAAATTTTGTGCTTTAATTAACATTACATGCATAATTTTTATCATCTGATTATTTAGCAACGTGCACATTATTATGTATGATATCCGTAGTCTTTGTGTCAGTATACAACGCACGTTAAGACGACTTCCTTTGACGAACTATGACCACATGTACACGTCCTAAAGGAAACTGTGTCTTTGAACTCATTCTATGCTACGATAGTCTACACCTTGGCCACCATTACTTTACCCCCCCCCCCCTCCTCCACCCTGCATGCCCCAGCAGTACCTGTAGCATTGCAATGCAAAAACTGCCGACCATGGTTGTCGGTACTTAAAAGAAAGATTTTTGTGATGAGTTTGAATTTGAATTGCAAGCCTATAACGCAAGCGTTTTTAACATATTTTCGCGTGCCTGAGATGGCCAAAACAGTATGACTCGCTACCTTTCCCCATCTACTTAGTATGAATTTATCTGTTATCTTGATATTTTAAACCAAGCTTATGATTAAGTTATTCAACTCATTCTCTATCCGCATTCTGAACTTACGATAACGTGCACTGGATACATAATTGAGCGATAAAATATTACATGCCAATTAGTGTGTCTATCTTCAGTATAACCAAAGAAGTCTCCACAAAATTTAATGTGACATTTTTACTCCTTAAGTGAAGAGTGCTTGCCGTAGATTAGAAGTTTCATGGACTTTGTTTATGCCTTTTCCATAGAAATCTACTTTCTGTCGGAAATTGTTGTCCATTCGGATCTGTCCTACCTATAAGGTCATCTTGGACATGGATATATATATATATATATATATATATATATATATATATATATATATATATATATATATATATACATATATATATATATATATATATATATTGGCAATTATAGATGTTTACTAAGTGCGTCATTAATATTTACTGTCATTTTCGTCCATATTGTTATCCTTCGTCGAACAAGCTTCACTTCAAAGTGACACTGCTGGGGAAAAATAAGAGAAAATTAGGAATGCTTGGCTGGCTTTTACCATCTGGTCCACGGTGACAAAGACTTGCACTGGAAGCCATCAGCTTTCAAAATTTAGCACATTCCAAAATGTACACAGGATTTAAAGAGGGCAAGTAGAATTGTACCGGATATAGGCCTAAACGGAGAAATAAGTATTTTCACCTACCGGGGGCTCCCAATCTTCGTTCATATCAATGCTATCAATAAAATCTGTATCATTTATTTTGGAGTTGGCATGCTGCAACTGGATAGCCTGAATTTGTCTTTTGCTCTTTCTAGCTATGATATGTATTAAGTCTGTAATTTCGCCCTTCTCTGAAAATGGTAAAAAATATATAAATTAAACAATATGTGTGTGTGTGTGTGTGTGTGTGTGTGTGTGTGTGTGTGTGTGTGTGTGTGTGTGTGTGCATACTTTTCGGGTTTGAGTTTATGTCAGGAAAGAGTGACAAAAATGGGTCCGAACAGATTAAGTACCGAAAATTATAGAAAGTCCATTAATTGGACACAACGTTAAAGCTGCTGACAACGAAACTGACGTTCCTAACAATCGAGCAATGAAGTTAGTTGTTGCAAATTAGTATCCAACCCCTGCAACTTAAATGCTCCTGTCTTATCTTGAGAACATGAGCTACTTTTGTAGAACACATACACAAAAAGTCACTTGACACAAGGAACAATGTTTTACCCAATTCCTCGATTAATAGAGAGGATGTTTAATGAACGTGTATATATGACACCATCTTTCAGGCAGGGGGATTAAGCAGACGATATTTTGCATGTGTTTGTTATTTGAAAGGCACAAAATTGATCGCTTAATAACATACCGGTTTCCAGATCACATGTTTCAACCAGGTTATTATGGCTGCACTCACTGACAGCTCCGTACATGACGATATGATGACAACTACAATATTGCCGTGTCTCAAAAGACGAGGCTTCTACACCTTCAAATATATCTTTTCCGCGAGGAACTCTGTAACGAACAGAAAGCACGGATATTAATGTCATGAATTATAATACTTAGTGCCTTTTAATTAAGCTTCACTACAAGGGCTAGGAGTGAGATGGGGTAAAAGCATGCCTATCAGATCTAATAGGATAGACTGCGAAAGGTGTGATATCGTGAGAAGTCAACAAATGCATTGCAAGCGTGGCTAAAGGTGAAATAGCTTTCGTCATGAGAGGAAACTCTTAAGTGTAATTGTCTGTCCGTATGTTTGCAAGTTCCTCCTGATCACTGTTGCCAGTAGAATGCCTGAATCACCAGAGGGCGTCACTGGTCCTGATGATCACCTGATACCTTCCCATCCATCAGATACGACAGGAGACCAAAGTGACACATATTGGGTGACTGGTGATGCTCTCGTGTGAATCTGGTACACTGAGATTAACCCATTCATGAAAAATGTGAAATCCAGTTTAGCATGCTAAATATCCATCATTATAACGTGTTGAGCCATAAAGATGCAAGATATTTCGTACCTCCAGGCTTTGACAAAATCTCTTGGTTGAGTATCCTGAGCATGTCCTTTGCTCCCGGGCCCCGTGTATTCGGTTCCGTTGGGATAGAACATGTGGTTCTTGGAACTGTCTTGCTGATACAAACCACACAACCCTGAAATAAATACAAAAGATGTGTAAACGAATGGGATTAATCTATGATTGTCAGGGTAGGTCCTTTTCTTGACGTGACAGGCTATTAAGTATGATTGACGGGCGGCTTGTTACGTTTGGCGGCTGAACACCAAAAAAAATGACATATGGACGTTCGGATGCCCCATGCCTGTGTGGTTTTTGACGGTTTTCTCATATTTCTACTTTAGTTAAAAGCTTGAAATTTTGACAACTTATAGAAAGGACATTCATCTTGTAAAAAACGTTAAAATCTCAAAATCGGCCATCCAAAGGCTTTTGGTGTCTTACCTGTCCTAAAGAGAAGCAAGGGGATAAAAGACGCGGCACCCGTTGAATTTTAGGGTCTGAAATACTGGACTTGGGGCACATGTTATCACAATGGGTTCTTTGTTTCACACCATGCATTACGAAGAAAAATCGCTTGCACTAACAGTCGAGATGCTGACCTGGGTTTAATGAGATGCGAGATTAGGGGTCAAATCAGCAGCCTCGTTCTCCGTTGCATTGCTGGGCAGTGCTTATGTAAACAAAGACGCATGGTCTTAGTCCCTGCTATTTGAGAGTGTTGAGGTGTTCACGGATTACATGAAAGGGGTGTGATAAGTCATTTACCACTTACAGTAAAACCTTCCTACACAGAACACCCTTGGGACCTGAAAAAAGTGTTCAGTATGGGGAGGTGTTAAGTATAGGGAGGTTTGCTAACATTGGAAATATACATTTGGGACCGAGAAATGGTGTTTAGTATAGAGAGGTGTTCGGTATATGGAGGTGTTCGGTTAGGGAGGTTTTACTGTCTATAACAGTCTGTGCATTTATTGAGTTACGATTTATTGTCATTTTACGAGCATCCTGTCACCCGATACCCCACTGAAGATACAAGAGATGCCTGTTTAGAACACCCACCAACCAGATACTGCTCTGGCATTTTAATTTAAAACAGATCCATGACCCTTTCACCCTGTAACTTGACCAACAAGTGTTCATGCTTTTGAAGAGGGTATAAATTTGGGCTGGGTTGGGTTAAATTTCCAAGATTCAAGTGGTCCAATTTGAATAACAGAACAGTCCATTTTATCAGAAGTAATGGGGGTTTAGAACAACTGATCAAATAAAACCTTTTCTGTTATAACATAGATTAGGCTAAGCTTCATACTTACTGATATTTTAAATTGTGAAAAAAAAATTATTTGAGCATTTTAGGGCAAATTGTACAGATCTGATCAAAAGTCAAAGAGCCCTACCCCCTAAATATGTCATTTTGGCGTTCCTTCCTTTTTGGCTGAAAGGTGGACACAGGGTTGTAACTATCCCACCACCCCCTTCGGATTATGGATCTGTATGCTTTGGCAGTGCATTCTTGGTGCAACTTGCCGGGAATACACCCCATGTTACAAAAGTGGAACTTTGTAACAAACGTGGATTTTTTTGCAAAATGGCGGATTTTAGAGGTTGGGTCACAAGATTATTTCTTTCTAATTTGGACCTACATCTTATTGCTTGCATCAGGAAAGTATTTTTGCAGTAGATGGCAAAATATTTTGTAATCACATTGCTTGTACAAAATTTGATCAAATTACATGTACACGAATTCTGGATATTTGGATCAGCAATGGCTGACAGATCAGAAATGAAATGGACATATCGGATTACCATGGCCCTATTATTAGACTTGAATAATACCATAATGTGGATTTATATCTGTGGAAAGAGGACATATAAAGGTAAGAGATCATAACACATCTTTCGTACCACTTTTTACGAATTTCTTATTTGTATGTGATACCAATTAATATCATGGCCGCCATGTTGGATTTTGTTTATCTTGGTGACGTCACAGCCTAAGGCTTAGCTTGGAACCGATGCGTGCTGGTAGCCAATCAATCTCATTCATGTCTCAGCATTTCGACTGTAAATAGGCCCAAGCCTCCAGAGAATGAGAACTACAGAAACGGTCGGTCCCTGTGCCCTTATATTAACCTTAGAATAAATTAGATAGATTAACCCTGTGTTGATGTGCGTTAGAAGGACAAAACGGGTTTCCTCAGTATCAATGGCGGTGTAAATTTTTTTGCCGTTTGTTGTCAACTGTGTTCCATATTTCAGAGTTTTTCAATGCCCGTCTGTATTTGACTTTATGGTCAGACAAATTTTAGTGAATAGCGCTTGAATGATATTGCTTATTTCTCACGCATTTTCGCCGTAACACAATCACTGTGATAATTTTGAATACACGAACACTTAAAAATGTATTGAGATCATGAGCTCTCTTCAGCACAAACAATTCCCAAATACAATGGGTATGTGAGTGGCTGGATTTTTTTTAAAAGAACGTCCTATCCTCCATATTGCTCGCACTTATGGAACCAAATGTCTTCAACCGCAGTAAAGCCGCTTTTTGCGAACCATATTTCAATCAAACTGCACTGCGCATGCTTAACAATTGTTTAGAAGGGACCGGCTGCAAAGATCGCTGTTTGTGAGCAAATTAGAATTTAGATACTGCGGGTATCCACGATGGGAGATCGCGCGCTTTTCAACGTTTTATGGAGTAAAAACTGCAGTTCGTTTGTGTATGGGGATCTGACGAAGCGTATGGACAGCGTGAGCTTGACGATTTATGGAACGACAGATTCACTGTGCGTCTGAAAACATTCACGAAGCTGAATCCCACACCTCGCAATCTCCAGGTCGGATAAATGCGAATGTCCAAATCAGATTCTTTGTGAGACTCAAATGTCCTTGTGGACTATCAAATGCATGCTGCTAGGACTTCTGGCATATCACACATAATAAGGAGGCGGTCATTATTTACGGGGGGGGGGGGCTTGGGATATTGGGATGGCGTACCATCATAGTTTTTGTGCCCCCCCCCAAAAAAGCCGACAAGAATTCGCGCCCACCCCCTGCAAGTCTGCAGAATTTTGTGACACTCACCCCCTCCCCCAGCCTTATACTGGTTATTGTTATATGACTGTTATAAACTGATTCACAATTTGATGACACCACCACCACCCGCCAGGGTGGGGTGGGACCAATTTTAAGACACCCCCCCAACCATAATTAGGAGCATGTATAATTCCCCCCCCCCCATAATTGGGTAGAGAAATTTTGTGACACCCCCCCCCCCGTAAATAATGACTGCCCCCTAAGACACTGAGCTACTCAATCCCTCCCCATTACCCACCCGTTAAGACCACAAGGAAAGGGATAAAATTTAAGGACAAAACTAACCTGCCGTGTGCGCGATATCATATGTGGACGGAAGTATCCACACATTGAGGGAATCTCGGCTGACCATTGTCCTGACAACTGTACCGTGTGGCAGAATTACCTGTGGATAATAATTTGTTTTTGTGATACTATCATAGGACTTAAGTTAACAAGCCATCTACCTGCAAAGCAAAATTGTTGTCACTCTGTACTTTTTAAATAAAATAGCCTCCAATATTTTTATGAACAATAATTTTAAAATGAAATATGAATTGTTCTTATTTCAATCTTAGCTCAAAAGGAACGTCTGAAGCCACATGACTGATACATTTCGTATCTTAATGTGTTTTAAATTGTGTAAATATTTGGACCAGAAAGTTGGTTAACATCAGGTGTAAAATCGGTACAGTCTAAATCGATTCATTTAATGTGAAACTGATATGGATACAATTGGTAGCTGTTCCAATTTCGTGATTGTTGGATAATCTGCATGCCCAGAGAGAGAGAGAGAGAGAGAGAGAGAGAGAGAGGGAGAGAGAAAGAAAGAAAGAAAGAAAGAAAGAAAGAAAGAAAGAAAGAAAGAAAGAAAGAAAGAAAGAAAGAAAGAAAGAAAGAAAGAAAGAAAGAAAGAGAGAAAGAAAATTTGTAGTCTACCTCGTATCTGAGACCTCCTTCCTTTCGGAAGACTCGTGTGCCTTTAGTCAGGTTTCCGTTCAGGTACATTACAACTCGAAGTTGACCAGGCTGCTTGTCATTCTTTCGCCTGCATCTGTCCACTACAAATACGTCATCACCTGACTTCACTGCGACTGCGCAATTGCAAGACGCCTCAGTATCATTGGTACACTTCTGGTACAGCACTTGCACCTGTAAAGGAGAATGAAATCTATCTATCTATCTATCTATCTATCTATCTATCTATCTATCTATCTATCTATCTGTCTGTCTGTCTGTCTGTCTGTCTGTCGGTCTGTCTGTCTGTCTGTCTGACTTTCTGTCTGTCTGTCTGTCTCTCTGTCTTTTTATTTATCTTACTGCTACAGATATATTGCATCAACCACATTTTACTACTTTACTCTTCATGAGGGGAGAAGGGTACCACAAGTGGTCAAAGAGGCGACGCCTCTTTCCAAACTCCAGTCTTTTTTAACTTAAATATATTTTACTGATTCCCTTCTACTCACGTGCAAAGGTAGATTACAGAAACCCAAAATATACAGTAATTCTTACTTCATATGGCAAGGTGTCGTGACGATACAGATGAAATGCTCCCTCATAGTAGTTATTGTAGTAGCTACAAAAGAAAACCAGGTGTACAAATATCTCAATATATACTGCGTACATGCATACATATAGACAGACAGACAGACGGACAGACACACAGACAGACAGACAGACAGACAGACAGATAGACAGATAGACAGATAGATAGATAGATAGATAGATAGATAGATAGATAGATAGATAGATAGATAGATAGATAGATAAGTTCAACTAGATTCTTTCCGATGGTTGGTCTGCCACGAAAAGAAACTGATGCGCCATTAATACGGTCTATGCATAAGTTCACCAAGCGGGAAAACTCGGCAGTTGTCCCATTACGAATGCGAGGCATGCGGGCTGATTTTTTGCTACCAGATGGCGCGCTGTGCACCTTCCCAAAAGTGGTCACGATATTGCATCATTTGCATGCTGGCGGGCACTAATCTTGTTCGTGTCAACATGAACAGAAAGGCAGGAAATGGACCAAATACAGGAGGTGTAAAGAAGTTTACCACTGTAGATCGTTGGCGGAGGTAAATCTTTGTTTGCTGTAACTGGGGTGAAACAAAGCCACGTTTTGGAATGAAAGAATAGAAGCTGTCTTCTACATGTAGTAGGGACGAAATTACATTGTATGTAGAACATTAACACTTACTGGTTGTCAAACGTGATTAAGTGTGGGTCATTTATGGATCTACATGTTGACAATTCAGATGGATCCCGGTCCCGTATGGTCACCTGAAGTAAAAAGTTACGTTCAATTATCGCATGTGTCTTCGACCCCAGACTGACATTATATTATTACCAGATGAAGTAAATCCTGCTGGAATATACCACCTTGGAATTCTATTTATCGCTCTCAATAAAAACAAATACAAACTACAAAGACCTGTATGGGTTTGAAGCACAGCTTACATATCACACCCACCCCACCCCCACATATATTATAATAATGATTGTATATATATATATATATATATATATATATATATATATATATATATATATATATATATATATATAATCAGTATTATTATAATATACATGAAGTATTTGTTTTCACTGAAGTGTTTCTTCATCAATATGCTAAGAGCCTCATTATGAGGCACAATTGTTGTAAAAGTCAAATCGCCAGAAATGTACACAGCAATATGTACTACATATAATGGGAGAAAAATCCTTTTCATATAACATGAATATATAGTTCATCTATTGTGACCATACCATTTTTACCCAGGTCATTGCATAACATGTTAAAATACAAGGTGAGAAAAAGGTGATAATTTACGTTGATGCTAGTTTTCTGTTGCACGAAGAGGTCCACCCACGCACGCAGGGTATACTTCAGAACCTGATTCTCATCGTTTTTGTGGTCCACGGTGGCATGCAAGGTTATTGCATAAGTTGTATTCCAGTTTTTTGTTGTGACTTTGACCCCACATGACATGTTCTTGACCTCATTTTTCCAGCCAATGACGCCTTGAGTGATCAGGGCCCTGCTACGGCAACTGTTTTCAAATAAAAAATAAAAGAGTACTTGAAGGAAGACCATGAAGAAATATTAACATTATTTCAGTAAGTAGTATCACTAAACTCTGAAATCTTAAGCAGACTCGATATACCTGATTAAACAACAATGGAAAAGAATCCCTTGTTGTTTTGTCAGGGTGTTCAGATCTGCGGATTATCTTTTCAGGGAATAAAATATCCTTAAATCTCTCCTCCAGTGGCAAGAATATCTTTATTTTTCGATAAACATTTTCTATTTGAAATGACCACTGTTGCTAACTTAGTGATTGTATGAGAGGCTACAACGGCAGTCCAAAATTTTCACACAGGAACACCTGCGACTGGAAACGCAGAGTGCCCTTGAGGTTGCGTCGTTGAGAGAATTAATAGTAAAAACACTATGGTCTAGAAGTGGTGTTGACCGTGATCAAAATATGAACTATTTGTTTCAGACAAAGGTATCCTAATTGCATAACACGAAGCTTGTACATACAATAGAAACCACCATTTTGAGGTAGACTTTGGTGATAAGATGATCATTAAAATATTTATTAACTGTCGAGAATGAGAATCCATATATTTCTTGTATTTGCATATCTTTTGAGTGGGTATCCTTTCATCCTTCAAAAGACCCACGTATTAGACAGTGTATCCATCATTCCATTTGGCTTTTGTATAACATGCAAGATTTTCCTTTAGGTTTCTCACCTTGGTAATGGGTCCGGTATAATTGGAATTGGAAAAGGAATAATATCGCGGATGCCGGCGTATGCTTCATCAACGTATGACGTCATGGACATGTCAAAATGGTAGTCACAAATCTCATCACCAAAGCCAAATATCATTCCCAAGATAAAGTCAAAAATCATTTTCTCCAAAGAAAAGAAACTGTCGATTGTAATACACTGAACGTTAGGCGGCAGCACTGCCCGGAAGCTGAGTTCCACAGGTTTACCACCCTCTTGCAGCTTAAAAGCCAGTTTAGTGTTCGGTTCATTGCCAGGATATGTTTTGTTATTATGTTCAATCTGCAAGAAGTAAACGCATGTTTGTATGTATATGATGCCTAACAGACTCATTCTTTTTCATGTGGTAAAGTTATGTGTACTTTAAATAATTAATATATCGCACGATGGTCGAAATTAAATGTATTTTAATACAAATATACAATATCTGCCCAAAAATATAACCATGTAATGTTTTTTATTTAGTTTTGTTTGTTTCTTTAATATTCAATGCCCCGCGATGTGCATTCACAATGTCAAGTAATACTTGCGTTTCAGGTATTTGCAACTTACAAAATGTTTTAGCTGTGCATATAATACACATTTATTCAAAGCAAAACGTATCTTCAGCTATGATCAAAGGTATCGAGCTAACTTATATAATACCATTTACCAGAATATCATGAACAAAAACACACGCCTTCCAAAACCAAGGGTTTTTTTTTCATGGAATACTGGCTTTTCTATGGAAATCGACAATTTTGCGAACTACACTCGGTGCCATCGCTTAACTTTTTGTAGCAAAAGAACGATACAATGTTCACAAACTATAAATGCTATCGTTTGAGTAATTACCCCTACATTTTTATTGCAATTATCAGAAACTTTGTCAGATATAAACTCAATGAATAGGGTTTATATATCGAAATATCGCGATACTAACCCTGCACCAAATAGTATCATGATATACTCCCTGTGTATCAAATTTTCACGATTCGGTTACAAACTTCAATAGAGAGGGTTGGAACGATATATCGAAATGCCGAAATATCGAGATACTAACCCTGTACCGAACAGTGTCATAATGCAATCCTTGTGTATCAGATCTTCGCGATACGGTTACAAATTCAGTTGTATCATAGGGTATGACTCTATGTGAACAAATTTAAGAAAAGACACCCCCTGCCCAGAGATAGAAAGCCAACAACACAATTTCCAATTTGAAGAGTGTCATCACATTAATCTCTGTCACGATATATCGTGACACGTATCATAATACGGGACTCTGTGCCGAAAGGTATCGTGATACTGAAGTTAGTCGTGATACTCAACTATATCAATAAATACATTAAATATGGCATGCGAGGTGAACGTCGAATGGTTGCACAAAATGATTGCTTGTGCTGAATTTTTTTTTTTTTTTTTTTTTTTTTTTGTAATCAATCAAATAAACTCATCAATCATAATTTTTGTGCTTATGTTCATGTTTTGATTTGTAACATCAGCACATGCAGCGCAACGTGTACTACCCCCCCCCCCGTTGTCCGTCCATTCATCCGTCACTCCAGCCTGACCATACAATAATAAGCTACAGCATCACAAAATTTTGTCAGAGATGCACCTGATAATAGACCAGGGGACCAGCATAACTAGCTACATCTTGTCCTTTTTCAAAAATTAGAAAAACGCCATGCTGTGAGTGCTCAAAAGGAATCTTTGGAGGCCATCTGTGTGGAAACACCATGAGTTCACCGTGCCGAGATATCTCAAGAAGGATTGACTGCCGCATCTCCATTTTTTTATCAAAAATGTGCCTCATAAAAAAATCCAAAGCCTAACAAAATTATAAAAATTTGTATCATTTGTTTGAAGGCAGTCTGAGTAGCCCGAAAGAGGATGACGTTATGGAATTACTTTAAGAAGTATCAGCTATGCGCCTTAGATGGACCAGAACCCTATTTCAGCTTCATCAAATTTTATCAAATGTTTGCTTGATAGTGCACCAGATGTCTATTGGAACTATGAGCTGAATTTTCTAACGGATTTCTCAGGTAATAATGACATTAAGTATGCATGGTTTCTTGATATTTGCATAATGGCCATACATTGGATGTTTCCTGGACAAAATGTAAACTAACTGTTAGAACCAGACCTCCCCTGCACTGAGCCTAAATGTCGGCACATATATTTCATCTTGAACTATAGCTCAAGTTCCAGGAGAGTTATTTGGTGCCTAATTGATATTTTGCGTCTTTGTGCACGGATTTAATTCTTAATACACAATACTAGTAAGACACTGGTAAGTCGTTTTTCCATTGCCTGGCAAGCCATGCTATAACTGCGACACTGTCTACACCTTTCATAAGGAATTTCAGGGTGCAATTCCTACTGTTGTTGCACTGACCAGGTAGAAGCGTTCGTAACGTTACACTAACAAGACAATTACAACTTTGAGAGCGCTATGGCTATCAAATGACAGCAATTTATCTACGTTACACTCGCAAGATGATTGCAATTGTCAACGTTTTGCTTACGAGATAATAGACGTTGTCAAATTCCATAAATTCCACAAATCCACGTAAGGCCAGATCACCAACCAGTTTGATATCGGGACAACGCTCAAAGTGGTCCACCACGCACTGGGCAATGACAGGCACGTCGCTGTAAGAAAGCATGTAGACTGAATTATCTGGTGACTTTCGAAGTCAGATCACGTGTGAGACTAGTATAGTTTTGCATGGCGCTGTCGCTGGCGTTCATAGAGTATTATCTGTGGGACATACTTCTCGAAATATTCGACGAACTGCAGTAAAATTGTGCAAGAGTAAATAAATAACGACAGAGAATTCATCAAGTCTCTAAAATTCTGGGCCCGATATATCGATATCAAATCCTGGGCCGTTTCCTGCTCAACATGTTTCAGTGTATGGACAGATTCATTTTACTCTTTTTTATATATTTTAGTAGTTGTGAACTCTTTATAGGCTTTTTTTGTCTTGTCTGGCGTTTAAAATTATGCATTTCCTTGGTGCACTTTGGGCGCATTACCGCAAAGCGCACCAAGGAAACTTGTTGACTCAGTCCAAATATTGGCAGGGAAATAGTTAAAGAGTCGTAGCAAGTATTTTAATAGCAGTTTTTTTTTCTTTTTGCACAGAGAGTCCTAGCAATATAAGACACAGGGTATCTCATTTGTCGCCCTGCACAGGAAAACAGCAATTTCATCATTGTTGCATATATCATATTTATAGAACGTAAGAATTATTTCATTTTATGCACCCATGCAGTCTGTCAAAACTTGATGACTCACTTTCAAATCTTGAACAAAAACCTATTAGGTAAAAGCATGTGTTCAGGTGAACAGGTTAAATGGAAACGGCACTGTCCCTCGAGTTATTCCATTGCCATATTTGAGGGTGTATGACCTTTTGACCTGTATAGATCCAGTTGTTTAAGTGATGCAAATAAGATGTATAACATGAAAACGCATATGAGAGGTAATAATAGCAACATTTAATACATAGAGAAACTTAACAAACTTTAATCTGTAAGCCCATGTACCGTTTGAACAATATCAAGTCCGATACTCTAAGAGCAAAGTCCTATTCCGTACCATTCACTGAAAAACTGCATAGTTCTAAATCATTGTAGCAAATTAATTTGTGAAAGGAGCAAATCATATTCACAAAATTTGAAATTTAGAAGAAAGTTTTATGCTTTACAAGCCTTTCTAAAATTGGGTCATCAGCGCGGAATGACCGCAAGACGTGCGATTAATTAATCCCCGGACAAGTCATTCTGCTAACTGGCGGCACCATATTTGCATTTCCAATACAAACACCCCGAGCTGACGTATTACGGAATAAAGCGAATATGATGCCCCCTTGTTAATAAGCCTACTTAAAAATGTATCCCACATTACATAAATATAATGAAACTATTTTTATAAAGCATAAGTCTACACCTAACATTCATGATTAGGCCTGCCAAAATTGAATCATAAAATCGATTAAGTGTAATAATAAACCCCACACTTACCTACAGCGCTTAGTCTTAGAACAGACTGGACTAGGCCTATCTGATGGAGTGATCAGATAAAATAAAAACCAGTACTTCAACTTCATGACATTTGTTTTGCTGCAAAATGTTCATTCTGAACAATTCTAAGCACTTTTATATAACCGCAAAAGTTTATAATTTTGTCAAAGAAACAACCCCATAAAACAAAAAACAATGTAAAATCATCATTTGGATTTACCTCACCATTAAGTGCAATCCAAATTCTTCAACGTTGACATTTTTGTCTTGTTCAACCCACCTTTCCACCCCCACCCCCACCCCATCCCCACAAAAGTGCCAGGTTTTTTTTTGGGGGGGGGGGGGGTAAAGGGTGCATGAAGACCCTTTTCCTGCCCACCCGCTATGCCAATCTTAAGAGCTTAGAGGCTCTGAACGTCGGGAGTGGTCACTCAGCAAACCAAGTTGTGGCGCTTTAAGAAGTTATTGCTTACCTGGGCTCATAGAAACATTTTAACCACTTCAAATCATCTTCAAAATCGTCATATGTTTCCAAGCATTGAACTAATTTCACTATTATGCTTATCCATTTCGCCCAATCATTGGTCACACGTGGTTGGTAATATTTTGCTCTGAACGTCAATGCTTTTAGTGGTCCCACTCGCTGTGCTAATATTCGTGCCATCTCATGCACGATTTCTCTGGAGCTGAATTTAGGTAACTTTTCCGCAACCATTTCCTTGACACGCTCCCTTACCACTTCGCTACTTCTTTTCGCTGGGTTAATGCGCTTCATCATGGACTTCCCAGTGTCCACAGCATGGTTGATGTGAGAACCTAGATTCCGTAACCAGGTGACATCGGAACGGCCAGTCGTGGCTGGTAATAATTCCTCCAGGAAGGCAAATTTTTCGACAAAGCAAAGCAGCGCTTGCAAATAATACTCTTCAGTATCACATTCTGGATCTGGCACTGGTGGTGTTGGTACTGCCGTGGTGGGCGCTTCGGCTGTTGTCGACTCTGGTGTTGTTGGTACTGCAGTGGTGGGCGCTTTGGCTGTTGTCGACTCTGGTGTTGTTGGTACTGCAGTGGTGGGCGCTTTGGCTGTTGTTGACTCTGGTGTTGTTGGTACTGCAGTGGTGGGCGCTTTGGCTGTTGTCGACTGTGGTCCTGGAGCAGTAGACTGCCCTATGGCTTCATTTATGCACACAGCTGAAAAAAATAAATAAATAAATAAATGTGTATTGACACATCATTCAAAGGCTTTGGAGAAAGAACTGTACAAAATGTCTTTTACGCCATTATTTCAAATCTAACAATTAAATCGTTAAACGGAGCGTGTTGTTCTGCAGGCATGAAAGTATCTTTCTTTGTTGGACTTCCTGGAGCTCACGAAATGGTAGACGGGAGTCCCTATGTCAAATTTGCATATGTCTTTTACATTTGGTCATTCCGTCGCAGAAAAGTATATGCTTTTCTCACCTAAAACTGTAAAATATTCCTCGTTTTTCGATGAAATTTGAAGTACAATGCTAAAATTTGCGTGGTGATAAATACGGTTTCAATTACACATACATAGGCCTCCTTGGTACGGACTAAATATTTACCATTTGTGTACTTTATTACGTTACCTATCAGTCTTTTCAACCAACATAAATGTTTTCAGCTAATTAACATGTTATAACGTTGTTCATATCATATGTTTACCTTGAAGGAATAACATGTTTTCACAACACTACCAAAAATGCACACACACACACACACACACACACACACAGAGAATACATGAGACCTCGACAGAATGAAAACTGAATATTCCACATTCCCTGCATTATTGGCATGTCTGATTCCATCACAGCAAATATTCAAGCTTATTCTTAATTGAATAAACTATCAAATGTACCTCAGTTTCTCGTTTTTCTACTTTTCGTACTTCATAAGATGATTCTTTTGGATTGCTTGTTTTTGAAGCACCCGAATTCATTTAGCATCAGAAAATACAGAATGATTATTCATTGAGTTCAAACGGCGCTGTGACGAGATATTTTTTTCTCCTCTTGAAAAAAAAAAGAGGCATTACATTGTGTACTACGTTTAATGAGAAAACCTACAAATACAGGATTAAAACATCAGGTAGAAATTGGTGTTTTTTGTTTTTATGCGATAAGCAGAATATCATTGTTATGGTGGGGCAACAAATGATTCCACTGGTGTTTGGAAGTCCAAACTGGCATTTAGTGATTGCGAAAAGTCCCATTCAGTCACGAACGAACATGTTAATCAAACAATGTTTTACAGTCAGTCACTTCATTATGTTGAACTTGAATTTCATTTATAACTTTGTCCAATACAATGTTCATATTTTAGCGTAACAAAATCAATATTACTAAAATGTGGATGCGAACAGCGGGCAACAATGAATGGGATTTGTATAACAGTAATTGTGATTTCAAGTCTTAATTCACAAAAACCAAGGCTGTTGTCGTTTCCACCTATGACATAATTAGAGTAAAACATGTTCAAATCATAAATGGAATCGCAGTTCGTATAATCTGTGAATTCTTAAAAGACTTTGTTGTTCCATCACATGCTATGTTTTATATTTCCATCGAGTCCCAGCAATATATGTCTGAGCGTACTTGCACACGCATACATAGTGGTCTCCTTTTGTTTTGTAACAAGCGTATTACCCAAAATGTTATGATTGTTTACTACATTTTCCCACAATAGAGCAATAGAGCGTGACAAAAGTTTGGAGCATCGCCTAGCTAGACTTTTTACAAAATCTTTCAAGTCAACTTCGGTACATTCTATTATTCTGTCACACATGTGTATTGTCCTGTATTTTACTTTAGTTTTCGTGGCATCTGATGTATTTACCACGTTGGTTGTATGTATATAATCTTGAGCTTTGTCATTATTTCAACCATATGCAGATGTTGGGGCCATAGCACCATCTGGTGATGGGCCCAGTCAACTCTGTCAGCTTCTTGGACTGCATCCCACCCTGCCTGTTGAGGAAGGCTACTTCAGTCCTGTTGGCACACATCATGAGGATATGTTTGTGCTCTACCAGATCTCCAAAGTGAAGGAGTACTAAGCATATCACCTCCAGTTCCAACCAGTTTATGTGGTGAAAAGCAAATGCCACCAGCCAAGGGCCCAATGCTGTCTGGCTCTCCACATGAGCTCCCCAACCTGACCAAAAAGAGTCCATGTAAATAGTGAGCTGGGCTTGAAAAGGGTCCAGCATTTGCCCACTCATGATTGTGTAGCCTTCGCCTCTTGTCCATCAGCCCCACAAGGCATACTGCAATGGGCGACGGCCAAGAGGTCCAAGTGAGGAGATATTGTTGTGCTGAGGGTGAGATATTGTCGTGCTGAGCAGACCTTGCCAGTCAGAAAGGACCTGAGCACTGACTGAAGTCTGTCCAACCTGTTTTCCTAAGGGCAAAAGATGTAAGAAACCAGGTCTAACTGAATGCCAAGAAAGACGAAAATTTGCTCTGCCAGAAGACTGGACTTGGGTAGGTTCACTACCAGGCCCAAGCATTGGCAGAGCTCCAGAGCGGTCAGTGTGCTATGCTCTGAATCCAGGCACTCAGATAAGCCAATCATCCAAGTACACATGAATGCAAACAGCTGAGCAGTAAAGGTAAGCAGCAACTGGCTGCGCAAACGTGGTAAACACCAGTGGTGCTGTGGCAAGGCCGAATGGAAGCGCCCTGAACTGGCAGACTTGGCCTGCAAATGCAAAATGCAGATACTTCTGCATACTCTGCAATTGGCACGTGGAAGAACATGTCCTTGAGATCCAGGGAGGTGGCTCACTCCATAGGCCATAAGGCTGCTGTCACTGACTGGGGGGTCTCCATCCAAAAGGGCGGGACTTCCAAGAAGGTGTTCAACATTGACAGGTCTGTGACCGGACATCAGCCTCCGTCCCCCTTTGAAACCAGGAAGGAAAGGTTTTAGAAGCTGGGGGAACCCTGATTCTCTACCAGCTCTATGGTACACTTGCTCCAAAGCATCTGAACTGCCTCCAGGAATGCTGATGCTTGGGTTCCAAGGTTGGTGGAGTGAACCACCATGGTTCTCAGCTTAATAGAGGCCTGTCATCACCAAAAGGCAGCATGCAGCCATGTCTCAGGATATTGAGGACGAATGAATCATCCTTGATGGACTCCCATTGTGCATGATATGTGGTGGGGCAACCACTGACTGGGCACTGTGTGGAGTCTAACAATGTGGTGATTGGCAATCCTGAGACCTTGTCTTCTGGGATACAAGAGTCAGGAATGCCGAGGCTTTCCCGACTTCTTGCCTCTACCAGAAGGCTTCCCTTCCTGGAACGCTGTCCGCCTTTCCCAGGTCTTCACATCCCAGAGAGAGCATGAGTCAAGGGTGAGGTGGACGCGGTCTGACAAGTACTGTGCTCCCAGATTGAGGTGGCCAAGGACTACAATGACTGAGCAGAATCGGTCAGAGCCTTGTAGCATGCCTGGTCAGCTTAGCAGGCCAGAAGGTCCCTTCTGCCATCTCTCCTCTGAACAGAGTTCCTGAGAAGAGCAGCCCCCATGCAGCCTCTACAAAATATGGGGTCAGGCAACTTCTGACCTTGGAGGTAGGTACCCCTGTGCAACAAACAAAGGTTTACCTCCAGTGTGCAAGTGGTCTGCACCTGATGATCAACAGTCCATGACAATGAAGTCTAACCAGTCTCCAACCACCTTCATGATCTGAATAGAGCCCTGGAAGTCATCTAGATGGGACCCCAAAGTGGCCAATGACATGTCAGAATAGGAGGTGGCAAGGACGGAACCTCCTCCAATCGTTTGAAGCCCTCTGCGGCTGCTGAGCATTAAATTCCTCCCAGTCCCAGTCTACCGACAGTGGACCCAACAGAAAGATCTGCTCAGGTGCAGAGTACCACAACCCCCCCGCCCCCCACCCCACCCCAAATACCCAGCTTAGGGAGGAGTCACCCCTGCCTCAGGCAGCCAGTCATTCCAAGGAAACCTGTTGTAACATTTTCACTTTTAGTCATTTTGAAATTGTTATAAAAACTAGAAGAGTTAATATTATTGGATCAAGAAAGAGTTAAAGTGTATAACTGTTCATGTCAGCACTTATCATGGCAGCCGGATGCCTCTGTTTAAGCTGCTTAGTCAGAAACAGCTGAGAGGGGAAATTTGGCAATGGTAGTAAACAACCACTAATACCTAGCCAAGATTAATGACCTGCCAGGCCAGCCAGCAAGAAAGTGAACTGCGTATTCATTTAGTTTGCCAACTTCCAGAATAAAATAAGATTTGTTTCAGACTCTCTGCTGTGTGGGAACTCTGATGGTACAAGTATTAACACTTAACTCTCCAGTTTAGCAAGTGTGTACTTTAACTTCTTTGGCCTACTCTCATGTGAGTATGTGACCTACACTTCCGGTGGCAAAATTGCAGTTGTAATAAAAGCCAGCAGAGGGAGCTAAAACAGGAAACAGAAAAGAAACCATATTGTTTTTGTGTAGAAAAGCATGGAGATGGTGTATACACAAGCGTTATATGTGAACCTTTACAGTATGTACAAGTATATTGATATAGTACAGCATGCTGGGGTATATAAGCAGAGGCTGCTTGCTCTGCGAAGAAAGAGAGATGAGTTGAATGCTATGAGAACTGCTCTGTAAAGATCAGAGAATAAAATGCATCAACTTGGATCATGCCCCTTCATTTCACCACATGCATGGAGAGCCAACTAGCCAGTAGGACATAAGCCTCAGATACCAAATGCTGAGTCGAACCTGGAGGATTGGAAAAATCATTTTTCTAAACTGTTATTTAAAGACGGCTGCCATCTTCTGAGACCTTCACCCACATTTATAGTCAGATGTGTGAACTTGCTTCATAAGTTTGTTAAGCACAACCAGCACTTTACACCATGTGTTATGAGTCTTGGCTGTGAGCTGGTCATAAAACTCAGCTGAAAGGGTGAAAACGGAATTGGTGTGCATTGCTGCAAGTCCCATAGAAACAAGCTCCAGCCCCACAGTGCAGCAGCACCCAACTCTCCGCTGATGGTGCAACCACAGCTTGGTCCCCAACCAGGCCCTGAATAAGAGCTTTGACATGGTCAAAGCTCAGGGGCAGGTGCTGTGTCCATGGGAGCAGGGGCCGAACTCTCTGCAAAAACCCATGGTCACTGGTTCTCTGTGCCTGTAAGAGCATGAACGGCATGTGCGGGGAGCCCTCAACCTAGGTCAAGCTCTGCTGAAGGACAAGTTTGAGAACAAAAGCTCATCTTCCACCTAGGTGTCCAGGTCTGAAGACTCTGGACTCCTGATGGGGGCTGTAGTGCCGAAGGCCTCATCAAACAACACATTGTCTCAGGATGGTAGAGTGGCTGCCTGTGACACCAGGGAATCTGTCACCATACCTCGCATAGAGGTAGCAAGCACCTCGAAAGAAGTGGTTGTGGCCTCAACCTGCTCTTTCCATGTGGGGACAGACAAGGGATGCAAGGGACGCTCATGCACCAAAATCTTGGCGACCAGCGACTGAGATGTTTGCTGGCTGTAGGGATCTGGCTCAGGTCTCTGCGAGGCCACTATCCTGAACTTCTGCTGCCGCCGACTGAGAAGTCTGCAGGCAGGAGGGGTCTGGAGGGAGTTCAGAGAACTCTCAGGCATGAGGTCCAAGGGAGAGCTGGCTCGAGGTAGAAGCAGCGACCTACTCCAACAACAGGGTCTGGTCAGATTCAGCATCAGCAGTGGTGGCCAATGCAGAAGACAAAGCCTCTTCAGGCAACCACTGATCCTCAGGTTCCAGAAAACCTGCGCGGAAACTCACAAGTTTCCACTCTGGATGCACTCATTTGCATGACTGCTGCTGCATCTCCAAGCGCTTGGACCTGGAGGACCGAGATATTGACAGCTGCAATCTACACTTGGGTGACTTCTTTAGCACAGAGTTCGAAGAAGAAACAGCCTGCTAAGAGGGGACAGACAATGAACAGTCCAGCTTTCATCCACAATCCAACAAGGACGAAGATGCAAAGTGAGCACTGGATCCACACCCATGGACTGCCCCCGAAAGGAAGCAATAGCTTGGTGTGCACTGCTATCCATGACTCTGCATTCTGTTTGTTGGGACCCCATCTTGAAAATCTAAGTAACAAACCAAACGATCAGCTTTCCACTTACTATTTCAGAGGTATTCAATCAAAGAAATCAGCTATCTAGGTCTCCATAGTTCCCTGGACCACTGAGAAAAGATTTCCCGGAGATAAGGGCATGTATAAAGCACTAGTGCAGTGAGTGTGATCAAACGTTCATGGAGCTTCAACTCGAAAGGCAAGCCATTATGTCGCCCAAAAGAGGAAGGGTGAGATGGGACCATGTGCACTAGGAGTCACCATTAGTTCCAGAAGAACCAAGAGATGGTGCCACGGGACCCTCATGTTTTCAGATCAAGTGAGTCAAACTCGACTCGATTCATCCAACCCAAACACAGAGGTCTAGGTAAATGGTGGTCGACAGATAACGTTACGTAAATAAAACATACATATATACATACACACATACATGCTTGCATGCATGCATACATACATACATACATACATACATACATACATACATACATACATACAAACGTGTATTTATGTATATATGTATGCATGTATAAGGAAGGCGTCCTGGTCACTGCTGCAGGACTGATCTGTTAGGAATCTAAACCTTTGTAAATGATTTTGTATGTTATAAAAAGTTCCACTTTCCGAACGTGAGTTCATTCAAATGGTTTCATGTGTGTGTGTGTGTGTGTGTGTGTGTGTGTGTGTGTGTGTGTTGAAAGTTCACCAAAATCGGAACGATAAATTTATACTTCAGGCACGTGCAGAGGACCTGACCTGCACCCCAGGCAATGTCTCGGACTTAATGCTTTTATTGGGTTTTATGCAATTGTAATATCTACTCCGTGTTTTCATTTGTGATGCCATGCAATCCAACCTGTCGTCTGACTTCTGCATGGTGGTGATTCATAGCCTCGGTCATTTAGTAGGCTGATAAATGAAACAAATCGTGACATGTCGGAGAGTTCAACTTCAAGTGTATTTCAAAGGTAAATTGGTATACGCACATTCCAACATTAATCAGTTTACAACTTAGACCTCCCTTATTTAATTTTGTTTCAAGACGAAAAAAAAAAAAAGAAAAGAAAACGTCCGCTGTGTTCTGCAGTATAAAAAAGAATTGACTTTTTTTTCGGAAACAACTATCGCTGTGACTAATAAAGGCCTATTGGCATTTAAGCACTGCGGAGGGATGGCAGGAAATTGGGACTTACATGGCGGAACGGAGCCCGGGGGTGCCATAGTATATGACATTGTACTAGTACTTTGAACACGCAGGAAAGTGTGGGCTTCTTGGCTGGGAAAGGATAGATACATAAGTTAAACTTACGAATGGGACATCGGGTTGACACATAATACCACGACCTGCACACAGGAGGTGGGAGAGGGGCAGTAAAAACCTCTCCTTGTTCGGCTTGAGCAAATATCATGTACCCAACACATTTTCATTACTTTTCAAAGAAAGGGGTATCCTGTTCGAAGCATTTATTTTGCTTAAAGAAATAACCCAGTGTCGAAAACGTATACCTCAAAGAGGGGTCGTTTGAAAAAAGGCGGCTATATCAGCAACTTTTTTGTTGCAAAATGATAACAACATATGCAGCACATTTCTATACATGCAAATAAGTTTGTACATTGTGTGTGTGTGTGTGTGTGTGTGTGTGTGTGTGTGTGTTACAATACAAAAGACCATTAAATATGATGGATTCGGTGTATCCCAAATTGATATTGAGATCTATGTATCAAATTATCAACAAACTCATCAAGATAGTAAGGTAGGTCCTGATTCCTCATTGGATGTGATAAGATTCATTTTTGGTTTGAGATGTTAGTTGATGCATGTCCATTCTGAACCTGTTTACGACGTGAGCACATTTTAATGGTATCATATCAAAACAAATTACCTCCGGTACGAAGCACACAATTATATGCATCCTCGATCCAACACCAGACTTACCACACAAAGTTTGTTTTTACAGAATTGTGTATTCTGGTCCCGTCAGTCAGGTTCCGATGTTTTATTTTATTTTATTTTATTTTATTTTATTTTATTTTATTTTATTTCATTTCATTTCATTTTATTTTATTTTATTTTTCAGTTCAGTAAGTTGACATGTATAACAGACTCATTTCCTAATGAAGACCACTTCGGACATGAGGACGACTTCATGCATTAATACATACATACATACATACATACATACATACATACATACATACATACATACATACATACACACACATACATACATACATACACACACATACACACACATACATACACATACATACATACATGCATGAATGTATGCAGGCCTATATATATATATATATATATATATATATATATATATATATGTATATATATATATACATATATATCTGTTGCTATGGAAACTATATGTTAGATATTTGTCATAATTCAAAAATCAGATAGCTATTTTGGTAACGCATAATATATCATGGTTTGTTTTTAAATTTCAGTGTGTTTTTGTATTGCACCTGTTCCTATGAAGTTGAAAACTGACACAAATATAAGGTTATGAACATTAACTTTCTGGTCAAAGAGTGCTGTGCAATTAAAATATTGAGGAGCAATATGTCACGTTTTCGCAGCAAATTGCCATGTGATTCTGTGTATTTCAAATCCTGTTAAATGCATGGTTATCGGGTGTTAGTCAACACACTCTCTAGCTTAAATTGGGTAAACTTGTTCACTTAACCTGCATAAAACAAAAGCAGTACACAAATACATAAATTACATTTTTTTCAAATGCATTTACCTGTACATATAACCCTGTATGATCAATTTTTCTCCATTGCTTCAGCTATCACTGTCAAAAAAATGAAGGGCGCTTGACCTACTCTTTCATGACTGAACTATTTGATTTAAGCTCACAAAGAGATACCACGGCCGTAATGAACGTTTTAAAGATTGATAGATGGTGATCATTATCAGGCTCAATAAATCATCCAAGGTCACTACGTATACGTTCTGCGCAGTTCGAAGACAGAAAACCAGCAGCTCATTATATATGTGAACTTTGTATCGAAAGTGACCCAATGAGAGATACAGAGCGCTCACATGTCTGGACCTTTGACCAACATGCGATTGTACGTGCACACGTCTCAACACGCGGCATGCATGTTTGTTTGCGGTCAAAATCTTCGACGCTGTACCGTGAAACGGTCACGATCAGGCGCTGTATGATGGAACATATTGTGCCATGTTTGGCACAGGGACCTGCCAAAGCAGCGCCGCACCTGCACGTAATCGGATAGGTCACAATTAGCTGTACAGTGTGTATTTACCTCAATACACAACTGAATATACAAACATTTATCAAGGCCAGAGTTGTGTATTTCCATTGGTTTATATGCTAAAATAACCCACAAGAAAATGGTCACCATCGAAGCTGCGTTACATAATTTTAATGAATATTTCAGCTAGATAAACGGTCTTTGGGTGGAAAATTTGATGTTTCCTGTAGTTTTTAATTTATTAAATGGTAAGTTATAATAATGAACAGTAATGGGAATACAGAACCGTAGCCCTGAACTGACTGCACTGCCCTCTACAGCAAGGGCTTGGAATCTTCTATTGTCCTGTCCTATTTGAATGCCCGGTGTTACAATGTATGACTATGATGTGATATGTGACCTTTCATCTCAATTTTTCGGCACGAAGTAGTCAGACAGAGGCGTACTCATGGAAAGTCGTGCAGAGAACAGGTTCTTCGAATTCTGTAAAAGTATCTTATTTTTGCTGGGTCTTAATTATGTGAATTAAATCAATTTTGTAATTTTCCAGAATTGTTCAATTTTGTGCATTCACTTCCACATGTACATTGTATTCTGTTTCTTTCTTTGTGTGTGTGTGTTGTGATATCTAATTTCTAAAAACTATAAGCTTAGTTATTTGTGTGAGAAATAAATTCTGTCCAGACAAATCGCAAATTTGTTATTTTAGATTTATTTTGATTTTAAAGGCATTGTATTTCATGAGAAGGGTATGATTTACAATGCTTTTTTGTGATATGGGGGGGGGGGAGGGCAGACGGGACACCCAGTGACAAGAAAGAAGGCAGTATATACTGCCAAGATACACTGAAACTACTTACAGAGGAACGGCTATTAAACCCACATGTATAGCAGCTGTGATGCAGTCCCAATTTTCCAAAAGTCAGTAAAATCGGAAATAGAGAGGTAAGACTGTAGGTACTTTAATGGCTTCAAACCCAAACCCATAAAACATCCTGTGCTATATATTCTCACGTGTCGCTCAGTTATTATAGAATGTCTATAAATAGGGATTTTATTATTTTAATCATCCCTCGACTCTTAGATCACGTCATATCACCTGATTGCATTATTATTTGAGGGTATGTCATAGAAAATTTTAAAACTAATAATGAGAACGAGATTTTCTTTCTGAAGGAAACACAACTTTATAACAAATTTAACATACACTAATATGCCCAATGCCTATATTAGGAGAGAAGATACGACCATCGAAGATCACGTGTGATAGAACATGCAAAATGATTACATAAAGAGATTTTTGGCCATATCTACTTTTTCGCACTTAGTAGAAAGTCTTTTGGTGAGTTATAAGATTCAACTTGGATGAAATTTTCAAAATCCTTTAGAATAAAACATTTCCTGGACCGATATTAACCCAGTAATAATCCCCCCTTCAAGCTTGCACCATGACAAGGTCTGACAGCATACGACGACACAAAGTGGCATGTGTATAGCGAGATTTATTGTTAAATACATTGGATAGGGTGTTCAGTTAATACAATTTTGTTACGTAAGAAGTGCAAAGCAATGACCAGTGTGTCAAAAGTATTTTTTCCCTCTAATACTTTATTCTTAAGTCTAAAATTATATATATAAAGAAAAAATACACATTTCATTCTCATTTTATTCTTCCCTCCTACCAACAGTTTTTGAACTAGATGTTCGTGAAACTAAAAATAAAAAGCCCTGACCCGGCCTTATCAACGTATGTACAGTGGACAAGCATATTAATTTCCCACAAAAATCTCTGACACTGTCGCTAGGAAGAACGATAATCATGCGCCGTTATACCAGCGCTTGTAGTGATTGAGAACACTTATTCCAAACATATATTGACCCTCCCCCCCTTTTTTTTTTTTTTTTTTTTTTTATCTCAGGCTCAATATTTGTCTACATAATATCATTGTGACTTTTTAAAACAGTCATTCCCAAGGGCCCCGAGGTTAGTTTTCAACAGAACATATTTTCCCTGTTTGATAGGGGGCACTTTCATTAGATACCACAGCAGCATCACAGTGGAAATGAATGCCCGGTATTAAAACCACTGAAGGCACTGAAAGTATTGTATGTATAGGTGGAGTGGCCTGGTCAGAAATAAAACGCAACTGAAGATAAACAAAAACGGGACCGTAAATCAGTGGTGTAAATTAGGACATCGTCTCTACGGATATGATCTTAATTTGAGAAATCTTTCTTTGGGTAACTAGTCATAAAATGAAGATTTGAAAGCGATTTCTTTGCAGTCACTATGCAGACCAAATTATCAAACAAGACATTTGGATGCTTAAGTTCTCGTCCGCATTTTCCATATTGATATTTTAAAAAGTCGCAATCTTTCATTTGAACCAGATATTTCGAAACAAGAACTATGCTTAACGAGTTACAGGTCCGGTTAGGCACGACACGGATCCCTCCCTAAATTACTTTAAAATGGAGTGGTATGAAGTGCAAGATGTCTATGTTTGCATGGCTTATCGTCATGCGTGGAGCTGGATCATGTCCGAACACCCAGCAGGCTCTCACTGGCTGCCTCACTTTCTTTTTTCATTAAATAGTCAACCTTATGTAGATGTTCTAATGATGATATATCAAGTATAATATTATATCACAAATGAGTTGTACCTACCTGTAATCAGTAAAACAATTATTCCTCTTGCACGATTGATAGGGAACTGGAGACCCGTGTAAATCATCCTGAAACCTGATTATTGTAATACTAGGCACGACAATCCCAACGAACAAATACCCAATTAACTGGGCAATTGATATATGAACAAAATCGGCCTGTGCGATCACAAAAGCCACACGATCTTAACTAATGTGACCATAACAATGAATGTAGGACAAGTCGTTGTCTAAGAAATGTCAGAAACGGGGCTTCCTGAGAGTTTCGTGGAAAGAGATGTTTTAGTTTCTGGGAACAACGATATTTGTGTTCTTGACAAGTTCAAACACCACACACAGACACTAAAAGATGAATATGGTGAATGAAAGCAAAACGCTAACATCTGCATGTAATTTTTAGAAATATTAGGAAAAAAAACAACATTTTTATATGACACGAGAACACGGAATTCCCCAAGGAAGCCCCACAAATCGACAGCCTGTCAAGATTAAATATATAAATGATTCAGGCGTATACAAGATCTCATGGCGTGGTTCGTACCGACCTATAGGCCCTCTTGTTTGCTTATAGATATGCTCCGTAATAATCTTGGCAGGTAAAATAATAGGTTGGCGTCATAAGAGGATGTAACCTGCACATATAGCCTTTGACCAGAGATGCATGTATATCGATCGATCAATAAAAAAGAGTTCCTTTAGTGTGCCGTGAAGGTGATAAGAGACCTGGAGTCTGGCGTCTGGAACATACTTAGCAAATGAATGGGAATTTGTAACTTTCTTTTGTCAAACCGGTCGACAACGGCCGTTAAAATTAAATATCTCTTGTGTCTCGTTGCTTGTGTCTCGTTGCTTGTGTGTGTGTGTGTGTGTGTTTCCATTCATTGTTGGAACAAAGCATCTGAGAAGAAGCACAAAAAAAATAGTTACTGTGTCCCGAACCAATAGCTTGGACGGCGCACTATGTGTCGGGAATAGTTTTTGACTCGGTTTTCAGTACGATGAATGTGTGAGGGTTAATCTGGAGCATTTTGTTTTTCATTCAATTCACTATTTCTCGGTAAGAAAAGGGCAATATTAAGGTTAACACCCTTCCCGAAACTAAGTGGGCGATAAGAACCAATGATTTGGGTCTGGTTGATGGAATTTTCTGCTGTTCTTACTCAATCGGCTCCAAACTATTATTACATTAGGTTATGTTGGCTAAACCCTGAAGAAAATGATACTCTGGAAGTTCTTGTGGATCACGTTTAAAGATAAAAAGTATGGTAAAGCGTAACCTGTCTACAATGCGCATGCCCAACACACTTTATTGTTGGCCAAAATGATCTTTTTCTCCGATTAGCACCTGTGTCACTCCGCTAACTTGCTTTTGAGCTAAGCTCACAGCATGGGTCTGCGCCCGTCGTCGTCGTCGTCTGCCCACTCACAATTCTTCTTTCTCAAAAGCAATCCAGATAAAACACAAAAGAAGAACAAGAAAAACAATTCTTGTTTCTCAAAAGCAGTCGAGATAGAAGAAGAAGAAGAAGAAGAAGAAGAAGAAGAAGAAGAAGAAGAAGAAGAAGAAGAAGAAGAAGAAGAAGAAGAAGAAGAAGAAGAAGAAGAAGAAGAAGAAGAAGAAGAAGAAGAAGAAGAAGAAGAAGAAGAAGAAGAAGAAGAAGAAGAAGAAGAAGAAGAAATGGCTATCAGAAATAAACTGTGGGTGGGCAGGTAACTTGGACTTGACGGATAGAAGTGGCACGTTGCACAAGACTGGGCCTGATTCTTGATTTCATGGCCCACACTGCTAACATATTTTGCCTTTTAAATTGACTACTTTGTCATCTATTTACACTGAGGAGTTTGTTAAGTAAAACGTTCCCTGAAACTTTTGCTGGTTTACGTATGACGTCTATGGGATCAAGGTCAAGGTCATTTCACCACCTGAATTCGTGAGTGCGAAGACTGTATCATAGGAGGCACCACCAAATTAAATTTCCCATAGACGGCCATAATAACACAATCTGGCGTATCTGAGAGTGAAAACGTTAACTTTAAGGAAGACTATGCTCACCAATTAAGTTCAAGTCTCACTTACAAAATAAGAGGCATGAACATATACATGTATGATGAATGCCAAACTTTTGACTTTACCCCACCTGACTGCAGTTATGATGGATTTTCACCTGTCCGCACCCAACATCACTTTCAAATTTCTGACCCCCCAACCCCACCCCCACCCCCACCCCCACCCCCACGACTCGTGGAGCATATGAGTCACCAGACTAGCTGCGCGGCTGGTTTTACTTTTTTTCCAGGAACTGGTTCGCTGTCCGTCCCCAATGGTCATTCCACAGCAGCACCTGGGGAACCAGGCTATCATGACCTTTGACATTGGAACTAGGAGGATATGGACAACTTCATCCTCCAGTTTGTATTCTCCAGTTTGTTTGTTTGTTTGTGTGTGTGTGTGTTGTTGTTGTTGTTGAACTACGACACTATATTATAACAGTTATAACAGTGAGTAAAGCAAGGTTGCAACAATGAAGGGTACACTTAGTTATGCATAATGTATTATTCCGGCAATGACCACAGTCTGAAGGTACTGATTAAAGTTCAAACAGAATACACTCCACAGTAACAATCCAAGCATAAATCAGGTTCTTCCAGTGTCCATCGCTGAAATGATTTCTTCTTTCTGGGTCTTCAGTCAGTCAGACGCACTGCAAGCCTCTCTCTCCTCTTTGTCTGTTGACCTCTGCCCGGTGGTCTTGAGCCTTTCCTGCAAAGATCTATTTTCGTGGGGATCAAATGTGTATATAGGTCACTTCAAAAAGCAAACAATGCTTCAACAGAACACGTGATAGGCAGAGTGACTTTCTGTGTTCAAACCTACTCTCATAAAACTCTTTACATATTCCTGTATATTTTTGGCTATTTTTCAAATTCTGGAGACAGCTTTAGATATTTTGGGGTTGTCGCCAACTCATTCATATCTATTGAAAATATGCACCTAATATAGTAAGCCTACTTTGACCTTGTATGTTGAGGTCATGACCTACCCTATAACAACCCATTTTTTCAGCAACACATCCATTTTTGACATGGATTGGCACTTCACAAGGAGGTGATTTTCCCATACAACTTCTCCCAGCTTCCACACAACCCTAATTAATGGGTCGAGACCTGTTTGGCCATCGAAACTCATAACTCATAGATGAGATTTATCTTTTCTCGCAATTCCATTTATTTTGCATAGATTTGTAGTGTTTTAATTGGTGGTCCCCTCATTATGTTTTTCCTGATTTGCATATGACCCTAAATGGTTTAAAGTCAATGTCATTTTGCTACCTGTATTCAAGGCCAGCATGTGAAAATGCTGGCCTTGAATACAGGTAGCAAAATGCATCACACCATTTTTCTGCATGGATATAACCACCCCCACCCCACCCCCACCCCCACCCCTGGTACTCTGTCAAATCTGGTCTTGCCAAAAAACCATTCCCAGCAAAACATATCCCAGATTGCCATTTCCACCTGGTATTATGACAATACTTTTACAATTGTACACATGAGATTTTTTTATGATGGACTAATTCTATATTTTCTCGAATGTAATGGTTGGCGATGCGCATTTGCCTTCAAATAAATAAATATAAAGCTAATTCACAGGGAACTTTGCTGGGTTTGCTGCAAGTCTGTGGCAGAAGATGGTGCAAATGAGAGCAATTGCGAGAAAACGGCTCTTTGTCCCATTTGCTTTTGTTACCTTTAAATATTTAAGAAGGTTCTCTTTAATAGTCATAAAATAGCAAGTCAACCTATTTCTTCCAAACAATCGGTGCCACTTCATCAGCACTACTTGGCTATGTCATTATGCCCTACGTGCTGATTAATCTGATCTACTGTGAATTGGGAACCGACGTCTAAGACATAGCCGTACTTGACGGAGACATTTGTCACAAAGAATCTCGGATTTTAGGTTGACAAAATTCCAGGATTGCTTGTGTGTAGAAGGATTCTGCTCAAAGAAAATTTGTAGGCCTAGGCCTACAGTATCATGTGGAAATTGGAAAGACGACATTCACTGTAGCAGTATGTGGTTTATGTGGCCGCATTTGGACTTGCCACGACCAGTGAGAACTAAATACCACAGGTCTCTGCAAAAATGTAAGAATCTTGCATCGCTATTGTATCTGGGGAGTTTTTGGTTTGTACACAACTCATATGATACATGTATACATGCAAAAGATTTGTTTCCCTCATCCTCAACAGAGGTTCGATGAATTTACGTCTTTTTTTAATATTTCCACTTCAATCGGGACCTCAACATTTTCCACTGTCAAAACAGATATTCAACTCGTAAAAATCGCTGCAAACTTACATTTGAGCATCTGAAGGTTTGGAGTGTCTTAACTGCCCTCAAACCATTATTTTGAATGTAAAAAATACAATATGCATGTATCAGCGCGAGCAAATTAGAAACCAAACATTAACGTAAAGCTCACTTTATCTCACAGTTTGCTGTACCTCAACCAGTCCTCCCGGAACACCTTTTGGAACCTGCGCCGAAAGGTGTTTTTTTCTCTCTTTCGGCTAATTATGTCACTGAGACAGTTCATACTAAGGTATAGGTTATGGTCACTATTAAAAAAAGATACTGGAAGTGATAGATATTCTCACATGTAAATGTGAAACCTTTCAAATCAGTTACACTTTATTGTATACCAACACAAGGCAGCACTGCAAGTCTTTCGAAAATGCATTTAATGGAGAAGCAATGATTCATCAAAAGCATAAATGACCTGTGTTTTTTGTTCCAGTTGTTGATGGCAGGTGGCAGGAAGAGCCAGGCAAGACCTGTCGTAATTCTTGCCTTCATGCTCAGGACTGGTGGTGACAGAAAAAAATACATGAGGTTGTTTCTTGCAAATGTGAAACTTTTCAAATCAATTCCACCCTGTTGTATGCCTAACACAAGGCAGCACTGTATGTCCTTCCGGTCGGAAAATACTTCAACGGAGAAGCAACCATCGAAAGCATTAAAACCTGTATATTAGTTCCGGTTGTTGATGGCAGGCGGCAGCAAGAGCCATGAGGCAATAACTGTTGTATTTTTATGTCTGTGAGTCAGATATTGTTTTTCTAGGAATTTTTTCTTTCTTTCTTTCTTTCTTTCTTTCTTTCTTTCTTTCTTTCTTTCTTTCTTTCTTTCTTTCTTTCCTTCTTTGTTTCTTTCTTTCTTTCTTACTTTACAGGCAAATTTTGCCGACATTTCATTTGAAAAGTATTATACGTAGAAACACTAAACTTGGCACAATAATTATACTTCTATAGATGAAGTCTTGCCTTTTTATAATGAGAGGTCATGCTTTACAAAATTATGCAAATGAAGGCTAATTAAAGTTTTAAATATTCAAATTCTTATATACTATAGTAGATGTGGTTCCGAGTGTATAGGAGTTCGATCATAGCAAGGCAAAGGTCATCTCAAATGTCAAGGTCATGTCGAGGTCAATGGTCATGTTAAGGTCAATTTTAAATTTTAGGTCAAAATGTCATTTTAAAGGCCAAGGTTCACTTCAGGCAGAGGTCATGTCAAAGTCAAAGGTCATTTCAAGGTCAAAGGGCACTTGCGATGGTGGCTTTTTTCTAGCCATAACTTGGTCAATTTTCATTCAATTTTGATCACATTGGGCTCAAATTGTAGCTATTGTAACATTGCACATTTTTTAAACTTACATGTGACCTCGAAAGGTCAAAGGGCAACGTCATTTGGACCTTTGAAAGTTTCATCCAGCCATAACTCGGCCAATTTCCATCTAAACATGCCGGACTCAAACTGTAGGTATTGCAACATTGCACATTTTTATAAGAACATGTAACCTCTAAAGGGCAAAGGTCAAGGTCATTTGGTCCTTAGAAAGCTTCATCTTGCCATAACTTGGTCAGTTTTCATCTGGTTTAGTTCATGTTGGGTTGAAATTGTGGGTGTTGTAACACTGTACATTTTTGCAATTAACACGTGACCTGTAAAGGTCAAAGGTCAAGGTCATTTGGACTTTGAAATTTTCATCCAGCCATAAACTTAATGGAATGTGAAGTAACAAAGGACAAAAGTTGTAGCATTTAATATTTACAACTTTTGAAGGCACACAGACAGATTTTCTTTGAAGCAAATCTTCTTTTGTACTTGCCATTATTTGTTCTCAGGACTGGTGGATCGAAAACAATATGGTTGAGTGTTATATAACGAGTCTTGTATGCTGATGTTTAAACACTTTGATAAACTTTCAAAAAAAGGAAAGACTGACCAAGAAGAATATGAAGAGAAAGAAAGAGAGAGGGGGAAACCAGGAAGGAAGGCTGGAGGGAATGAAGAAAGGAAGAAGAGATCTATTGTTTGAAGGCACACATAACATGCACCAAAGCCTAGCAAAATGTGCCTGTCCCCTTCACCCGTATTTCCAAACAATAAGAAGTCGGACCAAGGGCACCTGTGACCAACCAAACACCTCAGACAAATTCAAAGAATGGCGGGAGTAACAAGGATAAAGTGAACACGGGTGGAAGAACATCAAGACAACTGTTGAAGAGGCCTCTCTGTTATATTGTACAACCTTATAGTTAGATGTTACAGTATAAACAGAGAACCAAGTGTCAAATCTAGCTGGAATGGTAACACACATGTATACAGTTTGCAAAGTTATAACATTTTTATCACTATTGTAACTTTGTGGCCCGGATGAAAGTGTTTTAATTGTGATAAGTGCCAAAAGGGGGGAACAGTTTTGCTGTTGATCACGGCAATCTGCGAATTCCGTGGCGTCACAAAAGTAATGACGGTCATCAACATTCAACGGGAGACTACAATATTCTTTGCGGCATATCTGACCCGAGTTTACTGCTCCTTAATCGAGATGTGTGTGCAGAACGGCAACTTTCCTCTCACCCACATTGTATTATTAATTATATTACTGAGTGCTTTAATTTACTTTAATGTAAAATTGTCATCAATTAGAGAATTGAGCATAATTTAAGGCACGTTGTTCCGAAGTCTAACTGACGAAGGAAAATAGGATGCATCAAAATACAACATTAGCGCTTATATTACAAATAAATTTTAGTTCCATGTGCGTTGTAACGATGTCTGTTATAACCACATTTGCCAGTAAATCTTGTGAAAACGTAAGTGGCAGTGTGGAATATTTTGTAAAAACCCGTTACTTTATGTTCATTTCGGCGTTCCCATATTTTATAGACTTACTTCTTAATGAATTAGTCGGTGCCAAGGGTTTCTCGTTGTACCATGTGACAACTTGCGCTGCATAGCAGCCACTTATGATTTTGCTAGTCACATTCCGATAATGTGCATCCCAGACAACAGACCACAGGCCCATACTAAAAAATCATTAAGGACTGATACAAATTTCTAAAGATCATCTGCCGAGACGCATTTGGATTTCGAAATTTCGAAATCTGGGTCACCTTTATACCTTTCGAAAATCTACTCATTATGTATTATGCACAAAATAAATGTCTAAACATATTTTGTTTTCCTATTGAGAGATGTCTGCGCGGAACAACACTATTTTTAGGAGGAAATGTGGACGTAACAGATTATAACTGTTGGTTAGTGCACAAGTGCGTCGAGGGAAACGCTGTCAGTGTACTCCGAGCAGGCAACTAACGCTTACTTCTGTTGCTGGCAAAACCAAACAAGGGGACTGTGGAGAGATTTGCCCCAAAAAAGAAATTCATCATTAATCCAAAACCAATGAAACGTGTCCATTTGAATAAGTTTGCTAGAGACCCACCCAAGGTACATTGCCACCAAGTTTAAAGTCAATCTGACTGACAGTTTCGGAGAAGAAGTCAAAACTGTGAATTAGCATTGGACTGCTCATTGACTTGCACAGTAATCAATAGTTCTTCTGTGTGATATCAAAGCAATCGGCTGAGCGGTCTCAGAGAAGAATATTTTTTTTACTTTTTACCCAAAAAAGAACAAAAAAATCATAAAAAATCCAAAAATTCAATAGAGCGTGACCATTTGAACAAATCTGCTAGAGATCCAACCAAGGTACATTACCACCAAGTTTGAAGTCAATCTGAGTGACGATTCCACAGAAGTCAAAAATGTGAAATCAGGATTAGAGTGCCCATTGACTTACATATTAATCAATAGGAAAGGAACATTTACCGACAAGTACCCGAATTGAAAAAATCGTTAAAAATCAGGAATCCAGCGCATTGCCTCCTTAGTGAACAACTTTGTTTGGCCTTTTCACAAGGAACATATCCACCAAGCTTCAGCTTAATCTTAGTGACGGTTCAGGAGAAGAAGTCTAAGATAACCATAACACACAAAAAAATCATTAAAAAAATATAAAAAAAATTGCACCACCGACTCTAGAACTAAGAGTCCCTATAGAAGTGTTCCTGTGTGATATCAAAGCAATCGGATGAGCGGTTTCAGAGAAGAATATTTTTAAGATTTGCCCCAAAACCCCAATGAAAAATCCAAAAATCGATGGAGCGTGACCATTTGAACAAATCTGCTTGAGACCCAACCAAGGTACATTACTACCAAGTTGGAAGTCAGTCTGAATGACGGTTTCGCAGAAGTCAAGAATGTGAATTAGCATTAGAATGCCAATTGACTTACATAGTAATCAATATGAAAGGTGCGTTTACCGACAAGTACCCGAATTAAAAAAATCGTTAAAAATCAACAATTCGCAGCATTGCCACTTAGTGGATAACTTTGATTGACCCTTCCACAAGGAACATATCCACCAAATTTCAGCTTAATCTGAGTGACGGTTCAGGAGAAGAAGTCTAAGATAACCATAACACACCAAAAGAAAAATCCTAAATTTTCTTAGAAAAAATCGCAGCGCCACCTGGTGAACAAATTTATAACTAAGAGTCCCTAGCAGTGTTCCTGTGTGATATAAAAGCAATTGGGTATGCAGATTCAGAGAAAAGATTTTGTAAGATTGGCCAAAAAAAATTCAGGAACTTTTAAAGCTGAATTAAAAGGAAGAACAAAATTAAAAGAACATGGAAAAGTGTGGGTAAAACAAACAAAAAAAAGAAGAAAAACTTGGAAAT